>JBBPBP010009779.1:60557159-60599276 GCA_037974735.1 Cicer chorassanicum | reverse complement strand
ATATATATATATATATATATATATATATATATATATATATATATATATATATATATATATATATATATATATATATATATATATATATATATATATATATATATATATATATATATATATATATATATATATATCAAAACGTACAAAGATTTATGGAATAATAAAATTTATATAGAAAATATTTGGAAATTTTTTAATGCAATTATTTATGAATATATATGTAACTTTTTAATCAATAGCAATTCCTAGAATTTAGATTTTTTTATAAAACAAACCATTTCAACTTTTAGACTTGAGATTTTTTTTTTAAAACAAATTTAATTTGTCAAAATAAATTGAATTAGTATAAATTGAATTGGAAGATGAATTTTTGACTAATTGTTTTGGCGCTAGGGATTGCAACAACAATCTCCCAATACCACTAGAGCCAATCAGGTATCAACATAGCACCCATTGATCTATTGCGAATGTCATGCTACTATTGAGCAAGAGACTCCTTTAGTATATTTTTTAGTGTAGTCATCTTGGACATGTTCATTTCTCCATTTTTTCGATCATCTATCGAATGTGATATCTACAACTAAATATATGTTTGAATCATTGGTGGGATCAATATTCTTTATCTTATACAATTACTTTATCATCATCGCAACAAGATCAATGAAGTTTGCAAAGGTAGAAACTATGAAACCTTGAGTCTACTAAGGAGTCTTTTAGAATTTGTAATTTTTATATATTTTGTAGATCAAAATATTGGTGCACTGAATAAAAGATTTGAGAAAACATATGAGGAGATTTTGAGATTTTTGTTTTAGTATTGAGAAATGTAGGTCATTCTTTTATGAAAACTTGAGTTCAATTTATATAACTTCATCTTTTTATATTTTATTTTTAATTTCTAAACATATTTTTATTGATCTTAATAATATTTAAATTGTACCTCATCAAAATTTACTTCTTTAGTCTACAAAAATAATACAATAGAAAATAATACACCAGCAAAAAAAGTACAACTCCTAATCAAAATCACAAATATAAATTTTTATAAAAGTGCTCGCAAGATATCTCTACAAATTCATCGAGTCTTCAACCACATTAGACCTAAAAAATTAGTATATTAATAATATTGGTGACTTTTATGGTGGACAAAATCTACTAATTTTCTTACCATCATCAAATGACTTGCTAGCCGTTGATATAATAGTTTAAAATTTAGCTCGTGAAATTTTGGGTGGACAACTTGTTGTCAAACATTGATGAAAAAAAATAGTACTTATTAGAAATATTATATTTTAATACTATTTTTTTTTTGGAAAAAAATGTACGAGATGATACTCAACTTTAAAGTGAATTTTTTTTAAAATTCATCAAACACTAATAAATAAATTTACATTGATCTTTCTCTAATATTTATAATATTGGAATTTTTATCAATTTTATTGTAACATGTGATGTTAATATTTTTTTTTTTAATTTTATTGACAAAAGACATTCGTATGTTTTTTATCTTAAGACATATGTGTTTTATTGTTTGGGAATTTATTATTCAATCCAAATGTAACGCAAATGGCACATTGTAAGATCTAAAAGTTTTAAGTAAAAATTCACTTAAAAACTTTTTAATTCAAAACAATACAATTTTAGTAAGTAGATTTAGAAGTATTTTAATAAGTACTTTAATAATACAATTTTAATAAGTACTTTAATAATACAATTTTAATAAGTAGATTCAAAACTGATTAATTCTTTCTAATGAATTTATTTTAGTAATGATAATCATTGATAGTTTCGAAACATTCAAAACATGTAGCTAAAGTGATATGATTTCAGAATATAAAAAATGACAAAGTTTTTGATACCACTGTTAGGAAATCAGTCTCAAGAGCAGAAGATTGTCTTAGCCAAGGATCACATATGCACAAAATTTTACAAGAAGGGTTCATGTGTTTATCTCTTGAAGCGTCGAGGAGAATATACAAATTACCATCATGGAGAATCTCTCTTAATTTGTGCTTTAACTTTGATCGTCAAAGCAAAAATTGTCAGTGTCTCTACATAGTCCAGACAAGCACAAAATAGAACATGGAGCTAGCCAATATACGAGGGTAATGACAATTGAAATTACTTGAGAATGTGCTCTTCTTATATTTATAAAGAATGAGTAACTAAAATAATTAGACTCATATTTTGGGATCAACCCAAAATAAGTAATAAATAATTATATTTAATTAAACTCTTTGAATTAAATATAAACTATTAATTAAATTTAATCATATTTAATTCAAATGATTATCAACTCTCATTTATTTAAGCAAATCTAATTCAATTAAATATATTAATGTATTAAATCATATTTAATATGATATTTAATCATATTTAATACGATTAATATCTAATTAAATCAAATCTTATTTAATTTAATAATTCATTCCGATGTCAATACTACTTTTATAGGTTCTAACTGAAACGGTAATAATATTAAATATTATAAACAATGAGTGACATATAGCAATGCATTATTGCTACCTAAATCATGAGAAAATCAGTGATATGACTTAAACCTGATCGTGACCACTATTTTTGTGCATTAATTATCCCCTCATCCAAATATCTAATTGGACACAAATCACAATATGTGTTTGCAACGTTCACTTCTTCATTTCTTGATCCTAGATTATATGCGTAAAATCAATGGACCCAATATCACATATTTGTCCATTCTAGCACGACCATGCATTACCATGGTCTCACTCTATCGAGTGGTCCAAGACATAACTCCTATTATGTAGGAGGGACAAATTCTATCTACACCATTCACATGGTTTATTACAAGCCCAATAACACCTTTAGTGAATGTCCTATTACCAACAACATTTGATGACCTTAAAGCCTACAACTCCCATGTAGGGATCGTAGTGACTTCAAGTTGAAGGATTACTCACTATGGTTGTGTTAGTGGGTCAATCCAATATAATATTACTCATATGATTTATACCTATGTGACGATTTGATATCTCATATCCATAACCCGTGGGATATGGTCATTAGTCTTCTCACATAATAATCTTGATGTATTATTGTCGTCATAATTAAATATAATACTTTGACTATGAATACTTTAAGAATAATGTTCTAATGTACAATTAGGATACATGGTATAATACTTATACCTATGAATAATGTGATAGTTCGACCTGCAACACAACTCGATTGCTCCATTGGAATACATTTAGGAAGGATATGTTGTTACATGCTCGCCAAGATTTTTTAAACCACATTGCATACATATATAGGCCTCAAGTTGCACATAGACAAAGGAATATCACATTATTATATTAAAACAATAAGAGTATCTCCAAGTGAATCTGGTAACCAGCCATCTCTAAACCATTTCCTACAAGACGCACAAACATCTTTGCCCCAAAGAATTCAGAATCGCTTGTAGAATGCAAGACTAAGAACATTTGTACCTGGTGCTTTGTCTGAATGCATTTGAAAAGCAGCCTCTTTGAATTCTTCATTGGCAAACGGAGTCAAAATCATATGAATATCATTTGGAGAAAGAATGACGCTTAATGCTTCTATAATCGGTGAATGTTTGGCGATGGAAGCTGTAAAAAAGGTATTAAAATAATTACCAGCAAGGTTACATAAGCCTTCTTGAGAATTGATTTCGATATGCTAATCAATCACAAGCTTTGTGATTTTGTTACTTTTCTTTCTAGTAGTTGTCACTGCATTGAAATTTTTTATGTTTATATCATCATTTCTCATACAAAAGGTTTTTCCTGTTGGCGCAAAAACTTTTCTTCTTGCACGAAAAACTATTCAAACAATGCTTCAACAAGACCACCTCTTGATTAGTGTCAATTCATCTATACTCTGCAAATTCTCAATATGTATCTTGCATTGTTGAATGCCTTCTTTGTATCTCTTGTCGATGTTATCTCCTACTTCATTGTATCTTCGTAGGCCACTAATAGTGGCTGGAGTTTCCCACTCGTCCCTGCTTCACCTTCAAGTCTGAGTTCCATGCTTTAACCCCATCACCTTCTTCCATCAAGAAGAACTTTTCACAATTTTGATCTCCATTGCCTAGAACTTTTCACAATGTGAGTTTTTCATACTTGAACTTTGTTGTTTCATTTCCCCGATGTCTGTTAAAATGCGAAATTAAATAATTGTGTTTTCCCCTCTCTGAAAGGAATGCAAAATTACTCACACGACTACAAACTTATTTGTAACTTTATCTCACTTTTGTTTTATTTCCTTTTTTCCCTATCACTTTTAAAAGCATGGCCAGTACCACTGCTCACATGACAAACTATGATGCTAGTGATGAGAGTAACCAAAAAAGATACCCATAACCTGGTCATTGTCTTTGATGATGAAGATGTTCAAGAAGGTATTTCTGAATGTGTCAATAGCGTGATTGGAAGGCTCATCACAAACAAGAATATTTTCAAAGGTGCTCTCCATCAAGCTTTTGCAGAAATTTGGGGCTATCTATAAGGGCTTAAATTATAGGAGTTGGCCAACAAAATCTTCCAACTCTTTATGAAAAATGAACATGATACAAAAAGGTTTCTGAGAGGCGGGCCTTGATAATTTAGGAAATTTTGAATGTTGGTTAATCCTTGGTGTAGGGGAGTGGAACCAAAAGACATGGAATTTTTCAAATACATGGATTACCTACTCACAATAGAACGACTTCTATGTCATAAAAAATTGGAGTTGTTTTGGGGATGTGAACAAGGTGGTTGGATTATTTATATAAACATAACTAAAATAAAAAATATAAATTGATATTTCATTATAATTATTTATATAAACATAACCAAAATTCATATAAAATAAGATGCATTATGTTTGATATAATTAATCAATTACCATCAATGTCATAAATGTGATTTGAAACACTTAACATATAATTTTGTATAATTAAAAATGTTGTGACTAATTCCTAATTACTTAAAATCATATAGGTAATTTCGACGTTTAATTCTAAATAATCAAATTGCATAAAACAACAAACAATTAATATAATTATACATAATTTCATGACTAAAACAGAATATAATCATACTTTACATAATTGCATAACATAAACATAAAATATATTTCAATAGAATCTGATATTATTAACAAGCAATTGTAGTATAGTGGCAAGACCAAGTTATGTAAGTAATTGGTCTCAGCATCAAAATTGGTGTTATGTAAAAAATTTCATTTTGCATAATACACCACCGACATGCATTAAATACCAATAAATTATAATAAATAACAATATCTTTTTAATATAAACAATTAAAATATTTGTAAGGAGTTCATATTTAATTTTAGTTGAGTCGCGTCTAGAAAATTTTTATTGCTAAAAATATTTTATTTACAATTATAATAGAGATTAAAAGTGTCAAAATAATACAAATAGATATATCAATTAAATGATTTTTTTACATTAATTATAATATAAATAATATAACTAATTGTTCTCGTTTCTCACAATAATAAAATATTCTCACATGAATTGTTCTAAAGAAACATATTAAATGATATGATTTTTATAGTGAGAGTGTGGGAAGAATGAAATCTTGCCTGTTGACAAAATTATGAATCTAAAATTAAAACACTCTGATTTTATTAAGTAGCAAGTGAAATGAGTAGTTATTGTGAGAGATGAGAAGACTAAATATCCATTGCATTAAAATGAAAGGTGTGGGATTTTTTTCTTCATATATATCCATTTTTTATAAAAAAAATTTCTAAATTGGGGTAGTAGTTGGTTGCATCTTGGGGATGCGACCTTCTATATTCATATTTTTAAATTTTCTTTTTGATATTAATTGATAAAATAAACAAAAAATAATAAATAAATAATAAATATATTAAATATTAATTCATAATAATATAAAATTAATTAAAATTAGTAAAAAAAAATAGAGATTTAGTAGAATTACCGGTAACATTTAGATAATATTTTAAATTAGGATTGGATAACCCTTCATTTTATACCTAACACCTATTTTATTTATCAATTATAAGTATAATTTTCCCTTCTAAATTAAGGGTAAAATTGTAAAATTGTTTGTCTCGACAATTATGCTAAAGTAACATTAAAAAGTAAAGAGAAAATATATAAGAGTGATTGTAAATATACAAGTTAAAATAAAGTATCTCTACTAATCTCAACAAACAAAAAAATTTAAATCTTCTCACATTTTATTTCAATAAATATTAATGGTTGATTAAATTTAGTGGTGATTTTTTTTCTAAATTTGGGTTTGAGCCTAAACTTGAGTTTCCCTCAGAATCCCATAAACCTCACCGCCCTAATCATATGTGTTTTCAACTCATTCCTTTTCTCCTTCTAGCTTCAATCCCTACAAACCATTTTGAAACTATGTTTTCCCATTGAGTCTCAGATCTAGTTCTATTTTTTTATCTTGCTTTTTCCCTTTAACATTAAAGAGGGTCTGACTTGAGAATTGAAATAAGTCTTACAAATTTACCTTAGTTCTTAAAAAAATTAATTAACAATCATTGTTATATTTTTTTAAAGCTTCCAAGACATTACCTCTCTTATTTAAAGTTTATTAATTAATCATCTTACAAATCTTACATGGTTGGAGTTTTTACATTAGAAACGAAGGACTTTATTCGTCTTAAGAAAATTTTAATGAATTGGTAATCTTCCTGTGTGTTGTGAAGAGAAATGCTCTTTTGGTATGGAGATTTGGAAAAGTAAAAAGATGTAATTTAGTATATACAGTGTATAATAAGTAGCGTGAGTTCGATCAATCCAGCGACTATAAATGGTGGTCCACCGATGAGGCATTTGTTAGAACTCTAACCTTAGACGTCGTCCTATTTCTTATGCACTTTTAGACTCTTGAATTACAAATAGTTATGCACTTTTATCTCTTAATGTATTTCTTCCATTTATTATATTATTATATATCTTTCATTTTTTTCTGACAAAAAACATAAACAACTCCTCATATTTTGCCGCTAACTCCCTCTTGTGGTCCATTTTATTTACTAAAATATAAATTAGCCCCCCCACGCACGCGCGCGCGCGCGCGCACACACACACACACACATATATATATATATATATATATATATATATATATATATCAAAAAAAATTAGCATGTCCATGTTATTTTACTTAAATTCAGTTACTTTTCATAGGAATAAAAGAAAGATACATTTATTTACATTATAAATAAAATACACATCAGGAATAAAATGCATGGCTAAATTAGTTACCTGATCATAATATAAATTTTTTTCCGATTGTTATCGAAAACTCTAATAAATCTCCTTAATTTTTTTGTATTATTTTACTAATTTTAATTAATTTTATATTATTATTAATTAACAAATAATATTTTTAATTTATTATTTTTATTTATTTGATAAATTAATACAAAATAATGTAGAAAAAAATATGTATAGGTTGCAACTTTAAACTGCGACCAACTATTACTTTAATCTTTTTTTCTTCACATGGTGGCATCTTCATAAGGGACCTCCTGTAAAAAGAAATAGGACATTTTAATATATTAGTTTTAAAATATGATATTTTTGATTTTTTTTTAAGTAGGATATATGAAAAATAATGCAAGGTTGCGATCTAATTTTTGTATTAAAATTCCACTTGCTTTCTTTAATCTTTTTTATTCAATGTATAACCACCATCTCACCTTTATTTGTCTTCGCATTGATAGTCAAAACTAACTTAAGGTGCCTTCTTGTAAGAGTGACTAATACATATTTAATTTAATTGTAGTTTTGATCTTCTATTTTTTTTTAACAATTTATGAAATTAATTATCCTATGTTAAATTAAAAAATAGTGATGTGATATCTTATAAATAATGTGACAAACAATCTCATGATTATAGATGCATTATATATTTATATATTATTAATTAAATTACAAAAGATAATAATTTTAATAGTTGAAATTGAAATTTTTAAAGGGTTTGATGGCAATTTCATGGATGTTAATCCTTCAACATCATTTACAACATGTCACATCACCATTTTTTAATTAATTAAAAACTCGAATGAAAGACCAAAATTATCATATTTTAAAATAAGGGGACCAATTTTGTGAAATAACAAAAGTAGAAAGAATAAAGTTGCAATTAAGCCTACATATTTCAATACTTCATTTGAAATTGACGTTCTTCCTACGATCAACACTATCGAAGGCGCGGGTGGATCTTTGTTGGGGAGCAGGTAGCGGTTATAGCCACCCCAAAACTTTTATTTTTGTATGTATGAAATATGCAGAACCGTTTTGAATATTTTAAACACTCTGTTCTAATCTTAAAAATTGAGTTCATAATAAAAAGATAGTACAATTTTAATAATTAAAAAAAGAGAACAATAAATTTTTATCCCCTATAAAATATCAAAATTTTATTTTTAGTCCTTAAAAAAATTCTTAACTTTTTAATCCTTAAAATATTTTTTAATTCAGTTTTACTCTCCATTTTGAAAAAAATTTGTAAAAAATTGATACTTTTGGTTTCTGAAAAAAGTCCCTATGAAATCAAAATAAAGACTAAAAATAAATTAAGGACTGAAAATGTACTCAACAAAAATATCCACTCTCATTTTATTATATTATTAAAAATAAAAAATAAAAATAGAACCATATGTTAAAAATAAAACCATTTTATTATATTAATCGCCGTCTCTCATTTTTCTTCCCTTCCATCTAGAGTGTGAAGTTTTGCTTACTCTTCATTTTCTAAATAAAAGATTTGAGAAAACATACGAGGAGAATTTTAGATTTTTGTTTTAGTATTGAGAGATGTAGGTCATTCTTTTATAAAAATTTGAGATTATGTTGCAAAAATCTTAAAACTAATTAGAAAGTTATCCAATAGATTTTAAAAATTGAATCAAAATTAAATTTTAAGATATTGAATTCCCTTAATACATTTCATTATTTTCTTAATCTATGCGTAATTTATAGAATAATATTAACAAGTCTGGTTACTATTGCATCTATTGAGAAAAGCTTTTTAAAATTAAAAGTGTTAAAATCTTATTTGCAATGTACGATCTCACAATAATATTGATTTTGCAGTAAAAATGCAAGGAGGGTGATATTTAATGATTAATATGTGGAATGATATTGTTAGTGTTGGATGTTATTACTTCTAGTTAGTAGATACATGTATAACTAATTTTATTGCAGTTAATTTGGTTTTAGTTTGATATGAACTTTTTCAATGTTTATGTATATATATGACACTAGATTCATGACTCGAACATGACATCCAAAATCTCACGCTTCGTCGTGTATGCCTTACTCCCCATTGTTTTATCCTTCTTTCGTTTCATTTTTTTTCTCACGTTTTTGTCCATAGTCTTTTCGTCTTCTTGAAGAATATCAAACTGCTCTTCTGAACCAACATTGCTTTACCGTTTTTCTCTCAGTGTTGATAAAGCTAATTTTATATAATGTTTTATAACCCTTTATAATTGATAACAGGGAGATATATGAATATTAGCAACAAGCTTTAGTTTTTTAATTTTAATCCCAGTGTCAGGAATTATTTACAACTGATCTTTGATTTGAGATTCAAAATTCATGGAAGAGTTAAAGTAGCAGCAGGAATAACCATAGAATAATATAAACTACTTGAGAAAATTATATACCAGTGTTGGTTGAAGCAAACGAGATTGTAAAGATTAGAAGATGAAACAGTTAAATTGTTCCAAACAATTTTAGAAACTCCTTTCCCACATAAGAGACTCAAATACAATTTTAATCCAAAGATTAATAACTCACTCTTTCACTCTTCTACATGTTAGGATATTAAATATTCTTTTTTTTTTTTGTATTAGAAATTGTGCATTTCTCGTACTCAAATTGTATATTTTATTTTTTTAATATATAATTATTATTTGTAGAATCCTTATCAAATACCTTAGGATACATGTTAATATTTCCCCTTTTTATTATCTTGTATATAAACATTAGATTTTTTATAAATACACTCAATCAAATCATATTCAATTAAATTTGTAATAAGTTATATTAATTTGTCAATACATAAAAATTAGGATTTTTTTTTATTAATATACCCTACTTTTGAAAAAACTTCACCTAAATACCCTACTATGAACAAAAATACTAAAATGTCATACTTTTTGACACCAGTAGAAGGTCACATTCCCGATATGCGACCATGTGAAGAATTTTTTTTTTCTCAGTAGGAGGGATACCGCCAACTACTACGTGTGTGTATGTATGTATATATATATATATATATATATATATATATATATATATATATATTAACTTATGAAAAATTAGAAAAATTGTTAATTTAATTAATAAAAATAATAAAAATATTTAAAAAACAAAATTATATTAATAAAATCAAATAAAACACATCAAAATTTAATACGGTTGACTAGATCAATTAACTTCTTCATAATATTTTGCACATAAAATAGCAACACCATTTTATTTTGTTAACAACTCCCTCCTATTTTTATTTCGATATAATAAATAATAATAATAATAATAATAATAATAAAATATTGTTAATTTAATTAAAAAAACGATAATAAAAATATTTATAAAAAATCAAAATATATTTAATAGAAAAAAAATACATCAAAGTTAATGTGGTTGAGTAAATGTGTCAAAACAAATAACGTGTCACTCTTATTTTGCAGATACTAGCAACTTAATTCTATTTTGTTAACGACTTCCTCCTATTTTTCTCTAGATCAAATAAATAAAAGATAATAATAATAATAATAAAGTAAATTATATTAATAAAATAAAATATATTAAATTGAAGAAACAAAATACATTAAATTAACGAGAGAAAAAATACCACAAATTGAAAAAAAAAATATACATCAAATTTAAATTAATGATTTCCATCTAAATGTCATTCGGTTCCACATCTAGGCGGTCGTCAAACTCGTCTAGCCCTTTGAACGAGTTGAGGTTGTTCTGGTTGATCCGTATTTTGATCATTATCCTCATTATAATTTGTATGTGGATTAGAACCACTACCACCTGCCTCCGTATAATTTTGAGTTTCGGGGTTATACTTAGAATCAAAAACAGCATAAGCCGACTCAGGAGTTGTGCAATGAGTTCCAAACAAATTATAAAAAATCCCGCTCTCTATTGGATGAACAAGGGTTGGTATTTCTGGCACTGAAGGAACGTAATACTGAGTCGGTATATCTACAGATTCATGTAGATGTGGTGGTGGTGACGAACCATAATATAGGGGCATGCGGGTGAGGTGATGATAAAGACGGTGTTTGGTGCATGATTTGTTGGTGTGAGGTTGAGTGCACATGAGGATATGATGAAGGTTGCAAACGTGGATCACGCAAATATTGTTCCATAGATATATATAATTTGGTGTGATGTCTAAACCAATTCATATATTCTTTACTGTGGCATAAAACACCTTCTACGAATTGACATTGCAATACGTTATTCTCACGTTCATTCCAATGTTTAATTTCATCTTTCCAAACCCAGTTCCAATTATCATCAATGCCACGCCTCATGTCAACTTCATGCAGATTGTCATGTCCTCTGGTGGTTGCGGGATTTGTTGATGGAAGCCGAACTGAAGTGTGACTCTATCTGTAAGCATAAGCTTTCCGTTCATACCTTTAAACTAAATTGGAGCTGTTTTGGGGATGTGAACAAGGTGGTTGGATTATTTATATAAACATAACTAAAATAAAAAATATAAATTGATATTTCATTATAATTATTTATATAAACATAACCAAAATTCATATAAAATAAGATGCATTATGTTTGATATAATTAATCAATTACCATCAATGTCATAAATGTGATTTGAAACACTTAACATATAATTTTGTATAATTAAAAATGTTGTGACTAATTCCTAATTACTTAAAATCATATAGGTAATTTCGACGTTTAATTCTAAATAATCAAATTGCATAAAACAACAAACAATTAATATAATTATACATAATTTCATGACTAAAACAGAATATAATCATACTTTACATAATTGCATAACATAAACATAAAATATATTTCAATAGAATCTGATATTATTAACAAGCAATTGTAGTATAGTGGCAAGACCAAGTTATGTAAGTAATTGGTCTCAGCATCAAAATTGGTGTTATGTAAAAAATTTCATTTTGCATAATACACCACCGACATGCATTAAATACCAATAAATTATAATAAATAACAATATCTTTTTAATATAAACAATTAAAATATTTGTAAGGAGTTCATATTTAATTTTAGTTGAGTCGCGTCTAGAAAATTTTTATTGCTAAAAATATTTTATTTACAATTATAATAGAGATTAAAAGTGTCAAAATAATACAAATAGATATATCAATTAAATGATTTTTTTACATTAATTATAATATAAATAATATAACTAATTGTTCTCGTTTCTCACAATAATAAAATATTCTCACATGAATTGTTCTAAAGAAACATATTAAATGATATGATTTTTATAGTGAGAGTGTGGGAAGAATGAAATCTTGCCTGTTGACAAAATTATGAATCTAAAATTAAAACACTCTGATTTTATTAAGTAGCAAGTGAAATGAGTAGTTATTGTGAGAGATGAGAAGACTAAATATCCATTGCATTAAAATGAAAGGTGTGGGATTTTTTTCTTCATATATATCCATTTTTTATAAAAAAAATTTCTAAATTGGGGTAGTAGTTGGTTGCATCTTGGGGATGCGACCTTCTATATTCATATTTTTAAATTTTCTTTTTGATATTAATTGATAAAATAAACAAAAAATAATAAATAAATAATAAATATATTAAATATTAATTCATAATAATATAAAATTAATTAAAATTAGTAAAAAAAAATAGAGATTTAGTAGAATTACCGGTAACATTTAGATAATATTTTAAATTAGGATTGGATAACCCTTCATTTTATACCTAACACCTATTTTATTTATCAATTATAAGTATAATTTTCCCTTCTAAATTAAGGGTAAAATTGTAAAATTGTTTGTCTCGACAATTATGCTAAAGTAACATTAAAAAGTAAAGAGAAAATATATAAGAGTGATTGTAAATATTCAAGTTAAAATAAAGTATCTCTACTAATCTCAACAAACAAAAAAATTTAAATCTTCTCACATTTTATTTCAATAAATATTGATGGTTGATTAAATTTAGTGGTGATTTTTTTTCTAAATTTGGGTTTGAGCCTAAACTTGAGTTTCCCTCAGAATCCCATAAACCTCACCGCCCTAATCATATGTGTTTTCAACTCATTCCTTTTCTCCTTCTAGCTTCAATCCCTACAAACCATTTTGAAACTATGCTTTCCCATTGAGTCTCAGATCTAGTTCTATTTTTTTATCTTGCTTTTTCCCTTTAACATTAAAGAGGGTCTGACTTGAGAATTGAAATAAGTCTTACAAATTTACCTTAGTTCTTAAAAAAATTAATTAACAATCATTGTTATATTTTTTTAAAGCTTCCAAGACATTACCTCTCTTATTTAAAGTTTATTAATTAATCATCTTACAAATCTTACATGGTTGGAGTTTTTACATTAGAAACGAAGGACTTTATTCGTCTTAAGAAAATTTTAATGAATTGGTAATCTTCCTGTGTGTTGTGAAGAGAAATGCTCTTTTGGTATGGAGATTTGGAAAAGTAAAAAGATGTAATTTAGTATATACAGTGTATAATAAGTAGCGTGAGTTCGATCAATCCAGCGGCTATAAATGGTGGTCCACCGATGAGGCATTTGTTAGAACTCTAACCTTAGACGTCGTCCTATTTCTTATGCACTTTTAGACTCTTGAATTACAAATAGTTATGCACTTTTATCTCTTAATGTATTTCTTCCATTTATTATATTATTATATATCTTTCATTTTTTTCTGACAAAAAACATAAACAACTCCTCATATTTTGCCGCTAACTCCCTCTTGTGGTCCATTTTATTTACTAAAATATAAATTAGCCCCCCCACGCGCGCGCGCGCACACACATATATATATATATATATATATATATATATATATATATATATATATATATATTTCAAAAAAAATTAGCATGTCCATGTTATTTTACTTAAATTCAGTTACTTTTCATAGGAATAAAAGAAAGATACATTTATTTACATTATAAATAAAATACACATCAGGAATAAAATGCATGGCTAAATTAGTTACCTGATCATAATATAAATTTTTTTCCGATTGTTATCGAAAACTCTAATAAATCTCCTTAATTTTTTTGTATTATTTTACTAATTTTAATTAATTTTATATTATTATTAATTAACAAATAATATTTTTAATTTATTATTTTTATTTATTTGATAAATTAATACAAAATAATGTAGAAAAAAATATGTATAGGTTGCAACTTTAAACTGCGACCAACTATTACTTTAATCTTTTTTTCTTCACATGGTGGCATCTTCATAAGGGACCTCCTGTAAAAAGAAATAGGACATTTTAATATATTAGTTTTAAAATATGATATTTTTGATTTTTTTTTAAGTAGGATATATGAAAAATAATGCAAGGTTGCGATCTAATTTTTGTATTAAAATTCCACTTGCTTTCTTTAATCTTTTTTATTCAATGTATAACCACCATCTCACCTTTATTTGTCTTCGCATTGATAGTCAAAACTAACTTAAGGTGCCTTCTTGTAAGAGTGACTAATACATATTTAATTTAATTGTAGTTTTGATCTTCTATTTTTTTTTAACAATTTATGAAATTAATTATCCTATGTTAAATTAAAAAATAGTGATGTGATATCTTATAAATAATGTGACAAACAATCTCATGATTATAGATGCATTATATATTTATATATTATTAATTAAATTACAAAAGATAATAATTTTAATAGTTGAAATTGAAATTTTTAAAGGGTTTGATGGCAATTTCATGGATGTTAATCCTTCAACATCATTTACAACATGTCACATCACCATTTTTTAATTAATTAAAAACTCGAATGAAAGACCAAAATTATCATATTTTAAAATAAGGGGACCAATTTTGTGAAATAACAAAAGTAGAAAGAATAAAGTTGCAATTAAGCCTACATATTTCAATACTTCATTTGAAATTGACGTTCTTCCTACGATCAACACTATCGAAGGCGCGGGTGGATCTTTGTTGGGGAGCAGGTAGCGGTTATAGCCACCCCAAAACTTTTATTTTTGTATGTATGAAATATGCAGAACCGTTTTGAATATTTTAAACACTCTGTTCTAATCTTAAAAATTGAGTTCATAATAAAAAGATAGTACAATTTTAATAATTAAAAAAAGAGAACAATAAATTTTTATCCCCTATAAAATATCAAAATTTTATTTTTAGTCCTTAAAAAAATTCTTAACTTTTTAATCCTTAAAATATTTTTTAATTCAGTTTTACTCTCCATTTTGAAAAAAATTTGTAAAAAATTGATACTTTTGGTTTCTGAAAAAAGTCCCTATGAAATCAAAATAAAGACTAAAAATAAATTAAGGACTGAAAATGTACTCAACAAAAATATCCACTCTCATTTTATTATATTATTAAAAATAAAAAATAAAAATAGAACCATATGTTAAAAATAAAACCATTTTATTATATTAATCGCCGTCTCTCATTTTTCTTCCCTTCCATCTAGAGTGTGAAGTTTTGCTTACTCTTCATTTTCTAAATAAAAGATTTGAGAAAACATACGAGGAGAATTTTAGATTTTTGTTTTAGTATTGAGAGATGTAGGTCATTCTTTTATAAAAATTTGAGATTATGTTGCAAAAATCTTAAAACTAATTAGAAAGTTATCCAATAGATTTTAAAAATTGAATCAAAATTAAATTTTAAGATATTGAATTCCCTTAATACATTTCATTATTTTCTTAATCTATGCGTAATTTATAGAATAATATTAACAAGTCTGGTTACTATTGCATCTATTGAGAAAAGCTTTTTAAAATTAAAAGTGTTAAAATCTTATTTGCAATGTACGATCTCACAATAATATTGATTTTGCAGTAAAAATGCAAGGAGGGTGATATTTAATGATTAATATGTGGAATGATATTGTTAGTGTTGGATGTTATTACTTCTAGTTAGTAGATACATGTATAACTAATTTTATTGCAGTTAATTTGGTTTTAGTTTGATATGAACTTTTTCAATGTTTATGTATATATATGACACTAGATTCATGACTCGAACATGACATCCAAAATCTCACGCTTCGTCGTGTATGCCTTACTCCCCATTGTTTTATCCTTCTTTCGTTTCATTTTTTTTCTCACGTTTTTGTCCATAGTCTTTTCGTCTTCTTGAAGAATATCAAACTGCTCTTCTGAACCAACATTGCTTTACCGTTTTTCTCTCAGTGTTGATAAAGCTAATTTTATATAATGTTTTATAACCCTTTATAATTGATAACAGGGAGATATATGAATATTAGCAACAAGCTTTAGTTTTTTAATTTTAATCCCAGTGTCAGGAATTATTTACAACTGATCTTTGATTTGAGATTCAAAATTCATGGAAGAGTTAAAGTAGCAGCAGGAATAACCATAGAATAATATAAACTACTTGAGAAAATTATATACCAGTGTTGGTTGAAGCAAACGAGATTGTAAAGATTAGAAGATGAAACAGTTAAATTGTTCCAAACAATTTTAGAAACTCCTTTCCCACATAAGAGACTCAAATACAATTTTAATCCAAAGATTAATAACTCACTCTTTCACTCTTCTACATGTTAGGATATTAAATATTCTTTTTTTTTTTTGTATTAGAAATTGTGCATTTCTCGTACTCAAATTGTATATTTTATTTTTTTAATATATAATTATTATTTGTAGAATCCTTATCAAATACCTTAGGATACATGTTAATATTTCCCCTTTTTATTATCTTGTATATAAACATTAGATTTTTTATAAATACACTCAATCAAATCATATTCAATTAAATTTGTAATAAGTTATATTAATTTGTCAATACATAAAAATTAGGATTTTTTTTTATTAATATACCCTACTTTTGAAAAAACTTCACCTAAATACCCTACTATGAACAAAAATACTAAAATGTCATACTTTTTGACACCAGTAGAAGGTCACATTCCCGATATGCGACCATGTGAAGAATTTTTTTTTTCTCAGTAGGAGGGATACCGCCAACTACTACGTGTGTGTATGTATGTATATATATATATATATATATATATATATATATATATATATATATTAACTTATGAAAAATTAGAAAAATTGTTAATTTAATTAATAAAAATAATAAAAATATTTAAAAAACAAAATTATATTAATAAAATCAAATAAAACACATCAAAATTTAATACGGTTGACTAGATCAATTAACTTCTTCATAATATTTTGCACATAAAATAGCAACACCATTTTATTTTGTTAACAACTCCCTCCTATTTTTATTTCGATATAATAAATAATAATAATAATAATAATAATAATAAAATATTGTTAATTTAATTAAAAAAACGATAATAAAAATATTTATAAAAAATCAAAATATATTTAATAGAAAAAAAATACATCAAAGTTAATGTGGTTGAGTAAATGTGTCAAAACAAATAACGTGTCACTCTTATTTTGCAGATACTAGCAACTTAATTCTATTTTGTTAACGACTTCCTCCTATTTTTCTCTAGATCAAATAAATAAAAGATAATAATAATAATAATAAAGTAAATTATATTAATAAAATAAAATATATTAAATTGAAGAAACAAAATACATTAAATTAACGAGAGAAAAAATACCACAAATTGAAAAAAAAAATATACATCAAATTTAAATTAATGATTTCCATCTAAATGTCATTCGGTTCCACATCTAGGCGGTCGTCAAACTCGTCTAGCCCTTTGAACGAGTTGAGGTTGTTCTGGTTGATCCGTATTTTGATCATTATCCTCATTATAATTTGTATGTGGATTAGAACCACTACCACCTGCCTCCGTATAATTTTGAGTTTCGGGGTTATACTTAGAATCAAAAACAGCATAAGCCGACTCAGGAGTTGTGCAATGAGTTCCAAACAAATTATAAAAAATCCCGCTCTCTATTGGATGAACAAGGGTTGGTATTTCTGGCACTGAAGGAACGTAATACTGAGTCGGTATATCTACAGATTCATGTAGATGTGGTGGTGGTGACGAACCATAATATAGGGGCATGCGGGTGAGGTGATGATAAAGACGGTGTTTGGTGCATGATTTGTTGGTGTGAGGTTGAGTGCACATGAGGATATGATGAAGGTTGCAAACGTGGATCACGCAAATATTGTTCCATAGATATATATAATTTGGTGTGATGTCTAAACCAATTC
This sequence comes from Cicer chorassanicum, assembly GCA_037974735.1. Classification (NCBI taxonomy): domain Eukaryota; kingdom Viridiplantae; phylum Streptophyta; class Magnoliopsida; order Fabales; family Fabaceae; genus Cicer; species Cicer chorassanicum. The sequence continues at coordinate 60,580,877 of JBBPBP010009779.1, read as the reverse complement.
ATATATTCTTTACTGTGGCATAAAACACCTTCTACGAATTGACATTGCAATACGTTATTCTCACGTTCATTCCAATGTTTAATTTCATCTTTCCAAACCCAGTTCCAATTATCATCAATGCCACGCCTCATGTCAACTTCATGCAGATTGTCATGTCCTCTGGTGGTTGCGGGATTTGTTGATGGAAGCCGAACTGAAGTGTGACTCTATCTGTAAGCATAAGCTTTCCGTTCATACCTTTAAACTAAATTGGAGCTGTTTTGGGGATGTGAACAAGGTGGTTGGATTATTTATATAAACATAACTAAAATAAAAAATATAAATTGATATTTCATTATAATTATTTATATAAACATAACCAAAATTCATATAAAATAAGATGCATTATGTTTGATATAATTAATCAATTACCATCAATGTCATAAATGTGATTTGAAACACTTAACATATAATTTTGTATAATTAAAAATGTTGTGACTAATTCCTAATTACTTAAAATCATATAGGTAATTTCGACGTTTAATTCTAAATAATCAAATTGCATAAAACAACAAACAATTAATATAATTATACATAATTTCATGACTAAAACAGAATATAATCATACTTTACATAATTGCATAACATAAACATAAAATATATTTCAATAGAATCTGATATTATTAACAAGCAATTGTAGTATAGTGGCAAGACCAAGTTATGTAAGTAATTGGTCTCAGCATCAAAATTGGTGTTATGTAAAAAATTTCATTTTGCATAATACACCACCGACATGCATTAAATACCAATAAATTATAATAAATAACAATATCTTTTTAATATAAACAATTAAAATATTTGTAAGGAGTTCATGTTTAATTTTAGTTGAGTCGTGTCTAGACAATTTTTATTGCTAAAAATATTTTATTTACAATTATAATAGAGATTAAAAGTGTCAAAATAATACAAATAGATATATCAATTAAATGATTTTTTTACATTAATTATAATATAAATAATATAACTAATTGTTCTCGTTTCTCACAATAATAAAATATTCTCACATGAATTGTTCTAAAGAAACATATTAAATGATATGATTTTTATAGTGAGAGTGTGGGAAGAATGAAATCTTGCCTGTTGACAAAATTATGAATCTAAAATTAAAACACTCTGATTTTATTAAGTAGCAAGTGAAATGAGTAGTTATTGTGAGAGATGAGAAGACTAAATATCCATTGCATTAAAATGAAAGGTGTGGGATTTTTTTCTTCATATATATCCATTTTTTATAAAAAAAATTTCTAAATTGGGGTAGTAGTTGGTTGCATCTTGGGGATGCGACCTTCTATATTCATATTTTTAAATTTTTTTTTTGATATTAATTGATAAAATAAACAAAAAATAATAAATAAATAATAAATATATTAATTATTAATTCATAATAATATAAAATTAATTAAAATTAGTAAAAAAAAATAGAGATTTAGTAGAATTACCGGTAACATTTAGATAATATTTTAAATTAGGATTGGATAACCCTTCATTTTATACCTAACACCTATTTTATTTATCAATTATAAGTATAATTTTCCCTTCTAAATTAAGGGTAAAATTGTAAAATTGTTTGTCTCGACAATTATGCTAAAGTAACATTAAAAAGTAAAGAGAAAATATATAAGAGTGATTGTAAATATTCAAGTTAAAATAAAGTATCTCTACTAATCTCAACAAACAAAAAAATTTAAATCTTCTCACATTTTATTTCAATAAATATTGATGGTTGATTAAATTTAGTGGTGATTTTTTTTCTAAATTTGGGTTTGAGCCTAAACTTGAGTTTCCCTCAGAATCCCATAAACCTCACCGCCCTAATCATATGTGTTTTCAACTCATTCCTTTTCTCCTTCTAGCTTCAATCCCTACAAACCATTTTGAAACTATGCTTTCCCATTGAGTCTCAGATCTAGTTCTATTTTTTTATCTTGCTTTTTCCCTTTAACATTAAAGAGGGTCTGACTTGAGAATTGAAATAAGTCTTACAAATTTACCTTAGTTCTTAAAAAAATTAATTAACAATCATTGTTATATTTTTTTAAAGCTTCCAAGACATTACCTCTCTTATTTAAAGTTTATTAATTAATCATCTTACAAATCTTACATGGTTGGAGTTTTTACATTAGAAACGAAGGACTTTATTCGTCTTAAGAAAATTTTAATGAATTGGTAATCTTCCTGTGTGTTGTGAAGAGAAATGCTCTTTTGGTATGGAGATTTGGAAAAGTAAAAAGATGTAATTTAGTATATACAGTGTATAATAAGTAGCGTGAGTTCGATCAATCCAGCGGCTATAAATGGTGGTCCACCGATGAGGCATTTGTAACTCTCACCTTAGACGTCGTCCTATTTCTTATGCACTTTTAGACTCTTGAATTACAAATAGTTATGCACTTTTATCTCTTAATGTATTTCTTCCATTTATTATATTATTATATATCTTTCATTTTTTTTCTGACAAAAAACATAAACAACTCCTCATATTTTGCTGCTAACTCCCTCTTGTGGTCCATTTTATTTACTAAAATATAAATTAGCCCCCACGCGCGCGCGCGCGCCCACACACACACACACACATATATATATATATATATATATATATATATTTATTTATTTATTTCAAAAAAAAAAATAGCATGTCCATGTTCTTTTCGTCTATGATATACTTAAATTCATTTACTTTTCATAGGAATAAAAGAAAGATACATTTATTTACATTATAAATAAAATACACATCAGGAATAAAATGCATGGCTAAATTAGTTACCTGATCAAAATATAAATTTTTTTCCGATTGTTATCGACAACTCTAATAAATCTCCTTAATTTTTTTGTATTATTTTACTAATTTTAATTAATTTTATATTATTATTAATTAACAAATAATATTTTTAATTTATTATTTTTATTTATTTGATAAATTAATACAAAATAATGTAGAAAAAAATATGTATAGGTTGCAACTTTAAACTGCGACCAACTATTACTTAAATCTGTTTTTCTTCACATGGTGGCATCTTCACAAGGGACCTCCTGTAAAAAGAAATAGGACATTTTAATATATTAGTTTTAAAATATGATATTTTTGATTTTTTTTTTAAGTAGGATATATGAAAAATAATGCAAGGTTGCGATCTAATTTTTGTATTAAAATTCCACTTGCTTTCTTTAATCTTTTTTATTCAATGTATAACCACCATCTCACCTTTATTTGTCTTCACCTTGATAGTGAAAACTAACTTAATGTGCCTTCTTGTAAGAGTGACTAATACATATTTAATTTAATTGTAGTTTTGATCTTCTATTTTTTTTTTAACAATTTATGAAATTAATTATCCTATGTTAAGTTAAAAAAAAATAGTGATGTGATATCTTATAAATAATGTGACAAACAATCTCATGATTATAGATGCATTATATATTTATATTATATAAATTAAATTAAATTACAAAAGATAATAATTTTAATAGTTGAAATTGAAATTTTTAAAGGGTTTTATGGCAATTTCATGGATGTTAATCCTTCAACATCATTTATAACATGTCACATCACCATTTTTTAATTAACTAAAAACTCGAATGAAAGACCAAAATTATCATATTTTAAAATAAGGGGACCAATTTTGTGAAATAACAAAAGTAGAAAGAATAAAGTTGCAATTAAGCCTACATATTTCAATACTTCATTTGAAATTGACGTTCTTCCTACGATCAACACTATCGAAGGCACAGGTGGATCTTTGTTGGGGAGCAGGTAGCGGTTATAGCCACCCCAAAACTTTTATTTTTGTATGTATGAAATATGCAGAACCGTTTTGAATATTTTAAACACTCTGTTCTAATCTTAAAAATTGAGTTCATAATAAAAAGATAGTACAATTTTAATAAATAAAAAAAGAGAACAATAAATTTTTATCCCCTATAAAATATCAAAATTTTACTTTTAGTCCTTAAAAAAAATTCTTAACTTTTTAATCCTTAAAATATTTTTTAGTTCAGTTTTACTCTCCATTTTGAAAAAAATTTGTAAAAAATTTGATACTTTTGGTTTCTGAAAAAAGTCCTTATGAAATCAAAATAAAGACTAAAAATAAATTAAGGACTGAAAATGTACTCAACAAAAATATCCACTCCCATTTTATTATATTATTAAAAATAAAAAATAAAAATAGAACCATATGTTAAAAATAGAACCATTTTATTATATTAATCGCCGTCTCTCATTTTTCTTCCCTTCCATCTAGAGCGTGAAGTTTTGCTTACTCTTCATCATCATCATCTTCTTCTTCTTCTTCTTCTTCTTCTTCTTCTTCTTCTTCTTCTTCTTCTTCTCATTCGTCTACAATTTTAGTATGTTACTTCTACTTTATTCTCATAATATACATTTTGTTTGTTATTTGTTTGTTTTCCACCTTTTGGTGATGACTATTATTGATTGATGTTCCCTAGTGTTACTAGGAAGACTCTGTTGTAATTATTAATTATTATGGTGGAAGGTTTTACTAGACTAGAACTCATAGTTTTTATTCTCTCATTTTGAGGGAAGTTTTCCGCGTTAAATTGTGTTTGTCTCATATTTAATTGTCTACTAATTTTTGTTGCTATGTGGAAATTGCATTTTTCTTTTTGGCCATTTATCTCCACAGATGAGGGGAAAAATATTCTGCATTATTGAGATAGTCATCTCTGGTTTTTTTTTCTTCCAACAAAGTGGTATTAGAGTTCGGTTGGTTTGGTTTGTACATTTAAATGGAGGAGGAAAATAAAGGTCCGAATATGATTAAGTTCAACTCTTCTAATTACACACTTTGGAAGACTCTCATGGAAAACATGTTATACAGAAAATATTTGTATGATCTTATTGAGGGAGACACTGCTAAACCCAAAGATAAATCTAACGTTGACTAGAAGAAGATGAATAGAAAGGCAGTGGCCTTGCACTCATTGTTTTGCTGGAAAACAACATAGAGTTTCTTTTCATAATACTGGTTTTTATATGAGGAAAAATATCCTTGATTTAGTTCATACTCATGTTTGCATGATGGATAGTAAAATCTCTTGGGGGTGCATCATATTTTGTTACTTTTATTGACGACCACTCTAGAAAAGTGTGAGCCTTTCCTTTGAAATCTAAATACAAGGTACTAGGAGTCTTCAAGCATTTTCATGCAAGTATTGAAAAAGAAAAGGGAAGGAAATTGAAATGTGTTCGATCAGATAACGATGATGAATAAAGAGATTCATTTGAAGAGTATTGTAGAGAACATGGAATTAGGCTTGAGAAAATAGTTCAAAGACACCTCAACATAATGGTGTTGTAGAGAGAATGAATCGTACGATTAATGACACAATCAGATGTAAATCCAAATACTGTGTGTTCGTCGTTTATAGTGGTGAACAATTTGGTTATAGATTGTGGGATCTGGTTGACAAGAAAATTATCAGAAGCCGAGATGTGATATTTCTTGAAGACCAGACTATTGAAGATTTTGATAAAGCTGAGAAGTAGAAATCAAATTCCATAAATTACATTGATGTTGCATATAAGCCCCCTGTAGAAACTTTTGTTGAAGGGGGAGATATACAGGAAGATGATGAGAATGTAACTTTTGATCTTATACCTCACTATGATGAGTATGTTCTAGCTAAGCAACCAGTTGAGTTTGAGTTGATAAGATCTACTAGAGAACGTCAACCTTCTCAAAGATACCCTTCATATGAGTATGTGATGATCACTGATAGTGGAGAGCCAAAATACTACCAAAAGGCTATTAGAAATATTGATAAAGAAAAGTGGTTGAAGGCCATGCAAGAAGAGATGAATTCCTTGCATGAGGATCACACATTTGAGTTGGTAAAGTTGCATAAGGGTAGAAAAGCACTCAAGAACAAATGGTATACAAGATAAAGGCAGAAGAGAATAGTTCCCAACCAAGATACAAAGAAATATTGGTTGTGAAAAGTTATAAATCGGAGAAAAGGTATTGACTTTGAAGAAACTTTCACCTGTGGTGAAAATGTCCTTTATCCAAGTTGTGCTTAGGTTAGCAACTACTTTGAACCTAGAAATTGAACAACTTGATGTGAAAACTGCATTCCTTCATGGCAATTTGGAGGAAGAGATCTATATGAAGCAACCAGAGGGTTTCAAATTCAAAGGTAAAGAGCAACTAGTGTGTAAATTTAAGAAAAGCTTGTATGGGCTAAAGTAAGCCATTCGAAAATGGTATAAGAAATTTGACTAGTATTATTATTGTTATTATTATTAAAGAAAGAAAAGAAAAAAAACAAAACAATAAAAGGGATAGGGTGATTTATTGGACTTGGTCCATGTGAAGAAAAAGAAGGAAAAGGGATTTTTAAATCCCTAAGAAAAGAAAAACAATAAGAGATAGAGATATAGCCGCACGATAGAAAAAGAAGGAAACATGAAAAGAAAGTTGCGGCAGTAACAAGAGGAGAAGAAGGAAATAGGTTTCCGGTGGTAGTAGGTGTGTAGCAAACTTGCTCCATTTCGTCTACAATTTTAGTATGTTACTTCTACCATTGAATTTGTTCTTTTAATATACATTGTTAGTAGTTTGACCTTCTTTGAAAGTTAGTTTGAAATACCCACTTTAGTGGAAGATTTGTTGGTTATTTGTTTAGTTTCCACCTTTTGGTGATGACTATTGTTGATTGATGTTCCCTAGTGTTACTAGGAAGACTATGATGTATCCATTAATTATTATAGTGGAAGATTTTACTGAGTTAGATACAATGGTTTTTATTCTCTCATTTTGAGAGATTTTTTTTACATTAAAATTGTGTTTGTCTCATATTTAATTTTTTGTTAATGGTAGTTGTTATGTGAAATTGCATTTTTCTATTTGACCATTTATTTTTACATATGAGAAAAAAATATTCCACATTATTAAGATAGCTATCTCTGATTTTTTTTTTTTTCAACATTTACTCATTCTTGTTTTAATTGTTGAACATGCTTCTCTTTTTACAATAGTTGAACAGTAATACATTGTCATTTTTTAAAATTATTTAAATAAAGTGTAATATTATATGTAAATCATTTCAACAACAGAAAAGTATTTTAATTCTATATAAAATAGTTTTAACTAACAAGGGTAAGAAATAAATAAAAAATGAGGGTGTTTGAGAGGTGCAGCCGCACATGACTCCAAATTTTAAGGTCATAAAATTTTTTTTGCACCAAGTCTTTATATATATATATATATATATATATATATATATCAAATAAGAGAGTTTTTATAACGAGAGTGAGATGAATGAGTCTTAGTCATTGATCAAATCATGAATGATTAAGATTAAAAACATAAAGTCATGTGATTTTTTTAATTAGTCATATGACACTTTCAATCATAACTCATTTTTTAGGTTAATGTATTTAATAAAATATTATTTAACTATCTTATAGTACAATATTCTTTCACATTCAACCTAAATTGGACTTTTGGTATTTTTATTCACTATAAATTTAAAACCTCAATTTCAGACATTCTAAAAAAGAAATTCTAAAGAAAAAAACAAAACACCAACTTACCATCATTCATATTCAAGATATAAATTTGTTACTTCCTTATAGTATAAAATCCATCTAAATAGATACAATGAAACTTTGAGTCTGTCAAGGAGTCTTTTAGGATTCATTATTTTTATATTTTATAGATAAAAAAATTGGTGCCCTAAATAAAAGATTTGAGAAAACATACGAGGAGAATTTTAGATTTTTGTTTTAGTATTGAGAGATGTAGGTCATTCTTTTATGAAAATTTGAGATTATGTTGCAAAAATCTTAAAACTAATTAGAAAGTTATCCAATAGATTTTAAAAATTGAATCAAAATTAAATTTTAAGATATTGAATTCCCTTATTAAAATTAAATTATAAATACACTCAATCAAATCATATTCAATTAAATTTGTAATAAGTTATATTAATTTGTCAATACATAAAAATTAGGATTTTTTTTATTAATATACCCTACTTTTGAAAAAACTTCACCTAAATACCCTACTATGAACAAAAATACTAAAATGTCATACTTTTTGACACCAGTAGAAGGTCACATTCCCGATATGCGACCATGTGAAGAATTTTTTTTTCTCAGTAGGAGGGATACCGCCAACTACTACGTGTGTGTGTGTGTGTGTATATATATATATATATATATATATATATATAATAATAATAATAATAATAATAAAATATTGTTAATTTAATTAAAAAAACGATAATAAAAATATTTATAAAAAATCAAAATATATTTAATAGAAAAAAAATACATCAAAGTTAATGTGGTTGAGTAAATGTGTCAAAACAAATAACGTGTCACTCTTATTTTGCAGATACTAGCAACTTAATTCTATTTTGTTAACGACTTCCTCCTATTTTTCTCTGGATCAAATAAATAAAAGATAATAATAATAATAAAGTAAATTATATTAATAAAATAAAATACATTAAATTGAAGAAACAAAATACATTAAGTTAACGAGAGAAAAAATACCACAAATTGAAAAAAAAAAATATACATCAAATTTAAATTAATGATTTCCATCTAAATGTCATTCGGTTCCACATCTAGGCGGTCGTCAAACTCGTCTAGCCCTTTGAACGAGTTGAGGTTGTTCTGGTTGATCCGTATTTTGATCATTATCCTCATTATAATTTGTATGTGGATTAGAACCACTACCACCTGCCTCCGTATAATTTTGAGTTTCGGGGTTATACTTAGAATCAAAAACAGCATAAGCCGACTCAGGAGTTGTGCAATGAGTTCCAAACAAATTATAAAAAATCCCGCTCTCTATTGGATGAACAAGGGTTGGTATTTCTGGCACTGAAGGAACGTAATACTGAGTCAGTATATCTACAGATTCATGTAGATGTGGTGGTGGTGACGAACCATAATATAGGGGCATGCGAGTGAGGTGATGATAAAGACGGTGTTTGGTGCATGATTTGTTGGTGTGAGGTTGAGTGCACATGAGGATATGATGAAGGTTGCAAACGTGGATCACGCAAATATTGTTCCATAGATATATATAATTTGGTGTGATGTCTAAACCAATTCATATATTCTTTACTGTGGCATAAAACACCTTCTACGAATTGACATTGCAATACGTTATTCTCACGTTCATTCCAATGTTTAATTTCATCTTTCCAAACCCAGTTCCAATTATCATCAATGTCACGCCTCATGTCAACTTCATGCAGATTGTCATGTCCTCTGGTGGTTGCGGGATTTGTTGATGGAAGCCGAACTGAAGTGTGACTCTATCTGTATAATGTTTTTTGAGAATATGATAACAGTGCAGATAGGTACATGCAGTCCATGTGTTCATATCTTGTTCTGAAACCTAGTGTTGGAACCCGAGGTACGGTCTCCAACGAAATTGATATGTTAAAAATAGGCTAAAGTAAATATTAAGAGGTTTAAAAAAAATAATATAATTAAAAAAGTGCAACTAAATATGAATGAATGTATTACTTCATGAATCATCATGTGATCGATTGTTTTTCGGTATCCTTCAATGTCGTTATGAGGAACTCTACTGAAATTTAGACCACCAGAATTAAATTAGTCGAATATATCAAAAATAAAAAATATAATAAAATTAGTAATATGGTAAGTAGTTAGTTTTAAAAAAAGAAAAATATATAAAATTTATCTGCAATAGTTACCTTTGTGCAAGTGGAAATATCCATGCTTGGGGTGATTCTGGAGCGACACAAGACAAACGATACCATGCCCAATTTTGCAACAACAATGCACATCCTCCTATAGACATTACACCGTGTTTCGTAGCAAGACATAATTCTCTACAAAGTATTGTTCAAACTGTCGAACCCCAACTATATTGGGATGCTTTAGTTAAATCCCCCAATAGTGAAAGATATTTTAAATGTACACGATTGTTGGATTTGTCTGGCATCAACAACCCTCCAATCATACTGCTCGACACGATACTTGTTTTTCTACTACAGATGCATTTTTACCAACATTGTCAAATGTTTCTTTAAGCCATTTTAATTTAATAAAATTACCATTTGTTGCTCCCTCAAGTGGGATAACTTCTAAGTATTCTTGACAAACATCTCTAACGTTCGCAAAATTTTAACCGCTAACATGAAAACCAAAAACATTTAATTCTAAAAGGTAGTATACATCTTCTAAAGTTATTGTGCACTCACCTATTGGGAGATGAAAAGTATGAGTTTCTGGTCTCCATCTTCCAACCATAGCAGTAATCAAGCCGACATCTATTTTATAGTTTCCAACTTTGATCACTTCACCAAATCCGGCCTCTTGCAAATACGGTAAGATAGCTTCATTTGGTTTTTTTGTTAACATGACCATGCATTTCAGTTTGTCCTTTGAGGGTATCTGAAATTAATAATATATAAAATACTCAATATATATGACACTAATATTTCTGAAAACAATATATATGAAATTAATAATAAAAGCAAAATAATCAATGACAGTAAAAAAACTATAAATTAAATTAAATAAAGTAAATATATAAAATACTTACAAATGCATTAATATATTGAATTTCAACTCTGTGATTTAAGAAATTTAGATTGAGAAAGTTGAAGAAAGTTTGATTCAAAAAGCTGGATTGATGTGCTTATAAAGGGGTCACTTGCCCAACCTACGATGCATTAAGAAATTCGCATCCCCAGGTAGCGATCTTTGCTTGTGTTAATCCAGTCCGTTGAATATATTTTATCGTTGGTTGTGGATGGTTTAGGGGGTATGAATCCTTGTTATTTTGTTTGGACCAATCAAATTGGTCTATTAAATATTTAATCTTGATCTTCCAATTTAATTTATCAACGGTTGTGGATGGTGCAGGACAAATTCTTAATCCTTGTTATTTTGTTTGGACCAATCAAATTGGTCTATTAAATATTCAATCTTGACCTTCTAATTTTTATTTATCAATGGCTGTAGATGGAGCAGTACAAATTCTTAATCCTTGTTATTTTGTTTGGACCAATCAAATTGGTCTATTAAATATTTAATCTTGACCTTCCAATTAAATTTATCGACGGTTTTGGATGGTGTAGTACAAATCTTTAATCCTTGTTATTTTGTTTGGACCAATCAAATTGGTCTATTAAATATTCAATCTTGACCTTCCAATTTTTATTTTTCAACAAACTAGATCACACTATCTCACCACACCTTCTAACATTTCATACTTAATCAATTACTTGATCATGGCTACTCAACAAGTAATTTTTATTGTTTATTACAATGGTTCAATTCTCAACGGAGTTGAAGGTAAAACATTTGTAAGTGATTACAAAAAGACGTTCAAAGTACATTCTAGAAGCAACCTTGCCCGTCTAAAGAATGTAATTAAAAAAAGTTACAACTCGACGACAAAGCCACGATAACTGATATAGTTTATCGACACTTTGTCTTCTTTGGTGAAAACACAACAAGGTTTGAACTAATGAAGGTTTGCGATGACGAAGATGTTCAACTGATGTTTGATGTTTAGGCATAGTGGTCACGACTCGGCACCATCGAGTTATATGTTACATTTGAGGATGGTCCTACATCAACAAACATTCATCAACCATCAACCTCAAAGATGCCTAATCCCGACTACATCCCATCTTTCGATCAAAGCACTCTTTATCAACCCCACTTATATTCTCCATCACAACACTATGAACCATACTCTAGCCAAATTGAACAACCTCATCCGGAAAGTTTTCAACTCCATCATGAATCTCCCCCAACAAGTTTACAATGTGATATTCCGCTTAGTGTCTTATATAATATCAACGAGGAACAATTAGGCGATTATAGTGAAGAGGATGAAACATACTTCGATGAATCATCTGGTGATTCTGACGACAACATTGTTGTTGACGAAGATATGGAAGCAGAAGACCAACCTATCCTACCTGTATTTGATCCACCATTTATCCTGAAGAACATCAATTTAGATACTGTAGAGCAATCAAGTGAATTTGATCACATGTTCATTAACGAAATCCCAACAGTAGATGGAACTCTTGTAGTTGGAATGAAGTTTCAAAACAAAGATGAATGCGTATATGCAATCAAACATTACTATTTAAAACAATCATTGAATTTTGCAGTGCAAAAATCAGATTTAGAAAGGTATGTTATTAACTTTTTAAATCCAAATTGTTTGTTTAGATGCAGAGCTTCAAAACGCAAAAAGAGTGAATTATTGGTGATTGGTAAATTGAATATGCAAAAAGAGTCTTACAATCAACTCCCACAATGGCTGTTGGTTATGCAAATGTTTGCTCTAGGAACCAAAATAGAAATGGAAACAATTCTAGCTTATTTTGGGACAAGGATCTTTCATCGACTATTTTGGGCTTTCCTTTCATGCATATCTGTGTTTAAATTCCGCAAACCAATTGTACAAGTTGATGGGACTTGGTTGTACGACAAGTACAAGGGGACTCTATTGGTAGCAGTTGCACAGGATGGGAACGACAATGTAATTCCTATTGTTTATGCTCTTGTGGAAGGTTGGAGTTTCTTTTTGAGAAATTTGAGAAAATATGTCACTCCACAAGCCAACCTTTATTTGATTTCAGATAGACATGAATCCATTAAAAATGTTTATAATGATCCAAATAATGGGTGGCAAAATCCTCCTTCAAAGCATGTCTTCTGCGTTCGACATATTTCACAAAATTTCGCGAGGGAATTTAAGGATAATGCATTGAAGAAAAAAGTTATTTCCATGGGTAATAATTTCATTCTTACTTTTTATAATTAGTGTAATTTTTAAAAATGCTAGCGATAAAAATTTGACACATTGTCTATTGTGTAAATGCAGGTTACTCCACCAATGAGCCTACATATAGATACTACCACAGAGAAATCGACATAGTAAACCCGGAGGCTATAAAATGGTTAGACAACATACCGCGGGAAAGTTTGATTAAAGCATTTGATGGAGGTAGTTGTTGGAGTCAAATGACAATTAACCTTGTGGAGTCGATCAACAGAGTATTAAAAGGTACACGCAACCTTCCCATCACTACTTTGGTCCAATCAACTTATTATAAAATAGGGACACTATTTCCAACCATGGGAAAACTACACGCATCAAGTTTAGATGTTGGTCATGTATACACAGAAAAATGCATAAATTTTATGAAATTCGAAATAGGTAAATCCAATAGTCATAAAGTCAATAGTTTTGATCGGAGCAACCATACTTTAATGGTCCATGAGACGGTAAATCCAAGAGAAGGGTGACCAATTGGTCATTTCAGTTTAAATCTTCCTAACAAGTGGTGCGACTGTGGGAAATATCAAGCTATACATATGCCTTGTTCACATGTGATAACAGCATGTTCTAGGATAAAATATGATTATTAGAGTCTTATACCTGATGTGTACAAGATGGAAACGGTACTTAAAGTCTACGATGAAACGTTCAAACCTATACAAAACAAATGATATTGGCCAGAATATCAAAGTGTTAAGGTGTGTCACAATCCTCGAATACGGAGAGTCAAGAAAGGTCGCCCAAGGAGTAAACGCATTAGAACATAAATGGACAGTACATAAAAAGTACCAAGAAAGTGCAGATTATGTCGGGTCTTTGGTCATACTAGAAAACATTGTCCAAACGTTGCTGGCACATCTATTCAAATTTGATGCAATTTTTTCTTCCGATTTAATGTACTTTCTTTGAAATTATTAATATAATTTACTTTATTGTTGTTATTGTTGTTGTTGTTGTTGTTGTTGTTGTTGTTGTTGTTATTATTATTATTATTATTATTATTATTATTATTATTATTATTATTATTATTGTTGTTATTATTATTATTGTTATTATTTATTATTATTATTTATTATTATTATTATTATTATTATTATTATATTCGGAGGAAAAATAGAACATAGTTGTTATCAAAATAATATTAAGTACTAATTTAACGGGAAAATATGAGTGAATTGTTAAAATAATATAACACGTTACTTTTTTTATTAGATTAGAGTAAAAATAGGAGAGAGTTGTTAACAAAATAAAATTATTTGATTTTTTTATTTATTTAAATTTATTAATATAATTTTATTTTTTAAATTTTTTAATTCTTTTATATTAATTAAATTAATAATTTTTCTAATTTTTCAAAAGATAAAAAAAATATTTATATATACGTAGTAGTTGTTCGCATCCCCGGAATGTGACCTCCTACTGAGGAAAAAATTAAATTTCTTCACATAGTCGCAACTCGGGGATGCGACCTGCTACTGGTGCCGAATAGTAGGACATTTTGGAATTTCTTTCCTTTCAAAATAGGGTATTTAGGTGAATTTTTTTTTTCAAAAGTAGGATATATTAATAAAGTTGAAAAGAGGAAACATGAAAAAGTAGGATATATTAAAAAACAGTAAGAGATAGAGGAGAAGAAGGAAATTGGTTTCCGGTGGTAATAGGTGTGTAGCAAACTTGCTCCCTATCGTCTACAATTTTAGTATGTTACTTCTACCACTGAGTTTGTTCTTCTAATATACATTGTTAGTAGTTTTAGTTTGAAATACACACTTTAGTGGAAGGTTGTTTGTTATTTGTTTGGTTTCCACCTTATGGTGATGACTATTGTTGATTGATGTTATGTAGTGTTACTAGGAAAATTGGTGTATCATTTAATTATTATAGTGGAAGATTTTACTCGGTTAGATACAGTGGTTTTTTTTCTTTCATTGTGAGTAAACTTTTCACGTTAAAATTGTGTTTGTCTCATATTTAATTTTCTGACAGTGATTGTTGCTATGTGAGATTGGATTTTTCTGTTTGGCTATTTATTTCCACATATGGGAAAAAATATTCCACATTATTAAAATAATTATCTCTAATTTACTCGTTCTTGTTTTAATTGTTGAACATGCTTTTCTTTTTTCAATTGTTGAACAATAATACATTGTCATTTTTTAAAATATAAATAAATTATTTAAATAAAGTGTAATATTTATGTTAAATAGGAAACTATATATAAATATGTAAATCATATTAACAACAGAAAAGTATTTTAATTCTACATAAAATAGTTTTAACTAACAAGGGTAAGAAATAAATAAAAAATAATAAAATTTATTTCATTCCGTGCAATTTCAAACAATAAAATGAAAAATTTGTTCCATTTCGTTATTAAACACACAAACAATGGAATGAAAGTTATGTTCCATTCCTCTTCATGTCATTCCGTTCATTTTGCAATATCCAAACAGAGCCTAAGCCATCACTTTTTATTTTTGGCAAAAATGCTAAAGTTAAGATTTGAATTCAATATGTTCAACTAAAAAACAATCTAAAAACCATTATACCAACATATACATCTTATATTTTAATTGCAGTAATATTATATATATTTGGGTGAAGATCCGTTGACTCTAGTAACTCTGTGATGAGTTAGTCCGCTTAATAACTCAATATAAACGACTAATTTTACTAATTTAACCGTTGGTTATTGACATGATATATTAATGATCAAGCATACAAATTTTTATGGTCATAAATATTTTTTTGCCACTAAGTTTTTATCTATATATATATCAAATAAGAGAGTTTTTATAATGAGAGTGAGATGAATGAGTCTTAGTCATTGATCAACTCATGAATGATTAAGATTAAAAACATAAAGTCATGTGATTTTTTTAAATAGTCATATGCCACTTTCATTCATAACTCATTTTTTAGGTTAATTTATTTGATAAAAATATTATTTAATTATCTTATAGTACAATATTCTTTCACATTTCAACCTAAATTGGACTTTTGGTATTTGTATTCACTATAAATTTCAAATCTCAATTTCAGACATTCTAAAAAAACAATTCTAAAGAAAAACAAAAGCACCAACTCACCATCATTCATATTCAAGATATAAATTTGTTACTTGCTTATAGTAGAAAATCCATCTAAATAGATACAATGAAACCTTGATTCTAATAAGGAGTATTTTAGAATTTATAATTTTTATATATTTTGTAGATCAAAATAATGGTGTACTGAATAAAAGATTTGAGAAGACATATGAGGAGATTTTGAGATTTTTGTTTTGGTATTGAGAAATGTAGGTCATTCTTTTATGAAAACTTGAGATTATGTTGCAAAAATCTTAAAACTAATTAGAAAGTCATCCAAAAGATTTTAATAATTGAATCAAAATCAAATTTTATGATATTGAATTTCCTTAAAATATTTCATTGTTTTCTTAATGTATGCGTAATTTAGAGAATAATATTAACAATTCTGCTTACTATTGCATCTGTTGAGAGAAGTTTTTTGAAATAAAAATTGTTAAAATCTTATTTTCAATGTATGAACTCACAATAATAATGATTTTGCAATAAAAATGCAAGGAGGGTGATATTTAAAGATTAATATGTTGAATGATATTGTTAGTGTTGGATGTTATTACTTCTAGTTAATAGATACATGTATGCCTTACTCCCTATTGTTTTATCCTTCCTTTGTTTCGTTTTTTCTCACGTTTTTGTCCATAGTCTTTTCGTCTTCTTGAAGAATATCAATCTGCTCTTCTCAACCGACATTGCTTTACTTCATTTCTTTCAGTGTTGATAAAGGTTATTTTATATAATGTTTTACTATCCTTTATAATTTATAACATGGAGATATATGAAAATTAGCAACAAGCATCAACTTTTTAATTTTAATCTCAATGCCATGAATTATTTACGATTACAACTTATTTTGATTTGAGATTCTAAATTCATGGAGGAGTTAGAGTAGCAACTGGAACAACCATAGAATAATCAAAACTTCTTGAGAAAATTTTATACTAGTGTTGGTTGAGGCAAACGTGATTGCAAAGATTAGAAGACGAAACGGTTAAATTGTTGCAAACAATCGTGGAAACTTCTTTCCCACATAAGAGACTCAATTACAATTTTAATCTAAGATTAATAATTGACCCCCTCACTCTTCTACATATTAGGATATTAAATATTAAAATTTTATATCATAAATTGTGCATTTCTCTTACTCAAAAATTGTGTATTTAATTTTTTTTAATATATATAAATATATATTATTTGTAGAATTTTTTTCATATACCCTTAAGATACATGTTAATATTTCCCCTTTTTTAATATCTTGTATATAAACATTAGATTTATTTCAAATACAGTTAATCAAATCATATTCAATTAAATCCTTATTAAGTTATATTGATCTGTCAATACACAAAAATTACTTATACTCTAACGCGAGGTGTGCAATTCAGAGAATAACGCATAGAGTTGTATATGCCCATTACACCTTAACAAGTAAACATTCGATTGCTTAACTTTATTATATTAAACATTTTTTAAACACATTTAGACACTATCCTTGTTAAATTGAACAATCAAGCAAAAACATGGGTGGATTAAAATAGACAAGGAGAAAAATAATAGTAAGTTGAAAGAATTACTTTATTTTAAGTGTTGACATAACAATGCTTCTTACAAGAAATGTAGCAATGAAAGTGAAAGACTCCCAATGCCTATCGAATATTGTCACTGAAGTTGCAATTAGCCAAAATCGTGAAAAA
Organism: Cicer chorassanicum; assembly: GCA_037974735.1. Classification (NCBI taxonomy): domain Eukaryota; kingdom Viridiplantae; phylum Streptophyta; class Magnoliopsida; order Fabales; family Fabaceae; genus Cicer; species Cicer chorassanicum. The sequence continues at coordinate 60,563,237 of JBBPBP010009779.1, read as the reverse complement.
GTGAAGTTTAAAGCTTATGCAAATTACTAGGCTGGGCAAGAGGTAACTAGTATTAGACATAAGGTATAATGCAGAGTATCCATTAACTTAAGAAAAAAACAAAAACTATATATACATCATAATTGAAGACACACATGTAACTTATAGATTTTGAAGATATGAATATTACATAGATTTTATATTGAAATTAAATTACAAAAGTGGCAACTCCGTGAACATAAGATTGTGTGCATAAAAAGAGCTACAATAGTTACAGGTAATAACTTTGACAAAATCCCTAACTCAGAGCTCATGATGGAACTGGACCGCTTTGCTTTAGGATTATTGTTCTTGTCTTTGCTCAAGGTCACATTGACATTAACAGACATAGAACCTAAAACAAGTTTTCAATTTTAAGGTCACATTGACATATATACTTCTTGAAGGAAATAAAAGTTCAAGGGGTGAACTTACAATTATAATTAGTCCATCCTATTTGTTGATTAGCCAAATCGTAGACAACGATCTTATCTTTTAGGACAAGATCTGCAAAAAATAAGACAATACTTGGATAAAATCAATTGTTATCATCAGAATTACCAAAGGTCATAGCATAGTATTACTGACTTCTTTTTGGAAATTGGATTGTTGTGACAAATGGAAAACAAACAATAAATTTAAATATCTATTAGAAATCATTTTGAAGGATGATTATGAGAAACAAACCATTTTTTTAACACTCAATCAATGCGTTTTTCATTTTCAATTGCAATGGGTTTAGTGAAATTGTGACGTAGTAACAAATTAGAATCTCTAATGAAATGATGTCACGCTAATTATTTGCGCCACATACATAACATTTTTAGAATATTTTACCATTTATAAAAGTTCCCATTTAATCAGACCAAAAAATAAAGATTCCATTTAATAATCAAATGAGAGAATTATAATTTTTTTCCAAATCATTGCAGAGTTTATAGAGTTTGTTTAAATTTATCCATCATCTAACCTCCTAATATTTGGTGTCCACTTTCCACTTTCTGGAAACCTATGCACCACAGCTCAGCATTCTGTTAAAGCAAAATGACACATTAGTGACATACAATTCCAAAGAATAACTTGTATGCAAAAATATAACAAACAACATAATAAACATACTTTATGCTTAGCATGAAATCACTCTGCACAAGGTATTGTGCTGGTTTTACATCCATGGATGCTCCACCAGCAAAGTTAAAACTGACTAAAGGAAACTTATCTACACTGAATATTTAAGAAACACAAAAAAGTTAATGAAATATTTAGAAATCCTAATTGAACAAGCTCTCTTTTCATGTGAAGTAAATAAAGATCTTAATAGCAAATATCATATTTGTAATTACCTAGTTGAGATCAGATAACACGGGTTTCCTTCTAAAACAAAGGGATGGCTAAATTGTGACACCATAGCACTTATCTACAAACCCATTTAGAAACTGAACATCAGTATACGTTAAGGCAGATACCATTCTTAAAATACAACAGAAACAAGCAAACCCAATTTTAAGAAAATAAATAATAAGAATTATATAAAAAAATAATGTAAACTTCAATATGGTGTTCAATTGTTTGTTGTAGTATTTTAAGACATACAAGTCTCCATTAAATCATTTCCTGATTTTAAACAAAAAGCAATTATCGACTATATCAAAGAATGGTTCAAAATCGATCTATATATCCAGCATGATAAAACTTAATACAAGTCAAATAAGACAAGAATGTGAGAAACTTAATACAATTCAATGGAAAAATGTCAATAGGTGATTTAACAAAATAGGCTAAACATGAGACAAGCAAACCAAAGAGTAAGAAAATATTCTCACTATTTTTTCGCAACGCAGAATTCCTCATCATGGAAAATTCAAATGAGAAAAATATGCCCGACAAAGTTCAACTTTTCAATGTTTTGAGCAAGGTACAAGAAATCTTACTGCATTGACCAGAGGATTATAGACTTCCGGAAAAAGATACGCCAGTGTTGTACCACTGTCAATAGTAGTTCCCCTGTCTCCTGTTTTGGCTGGTGCAAATGCAACTGGATCAATTGAGAGGAGCTGTCCATTGACAGCAATGCTCTCAAGATTCATGTAATAATGACTCCAAAGATTTAATTGAAAAGACAAAGATTGGTCAATTATACCGCAAAATATTTCATATAGAAGTGTGAACTATCAGACAAGAACAAAAACATACGAAGCATTTTCAGAACCTGATTATTAGCAATATCAACTTTCACATTTAATTGAAAAATCGTTTAATTAAATTAATAAATTTTAATTTTTTTGCATATACTAGATTGATTTAAACATACTAGTTTTAAACATACTCACTTGTGGTGTGTCATGTCAAGTAACTTTCAAGCAATCAAATTTTGTTTCCTATCTTTCAACCTAGCATATTGTAACACTACCAAAAGCAAAATTGATAAATTTTATAATTATGGATTGTCAATTGACAATAATGTAAGTGTACAAATTTTATTCTATAAACTCCTTTCAAAAATGCCTTGTATGCTTCTTTATATCAATATTGTGCAATATCAGGGAAAAATGACCCACAAACTACAAAAAGAAAATGAGAAAAACAGTGCAGAAGAGAACATACTTTGATGGAGCAAGTGGACTATAAACAATACTTGGCTCCACAATCGCACCAAGAGCTAGAATGCCTCCCCCATTGCCATCTCCTTTCAAGCAATGAGAAAAAGCATTCGGTATTATTTCACGTGCTGACAATTGAGACACAACAGACAGAGGACCAGGGCCAAACCCAAAGATTCCATCAAACGCTGTTGGTGTCTCAATCAAACCTCCACCAAGATGGATACCACACCTATTGCCAAAACAACACTTCAATAAAGTTTTATTTCAAAACAAAATCCATATTTATTTATCATTTTTCAAAAGTCAAAATTGAGTTATGTATCAGAGCAAGATACATAACACAAGCTGTACTCTGAATCTTCAAAATATAACAACATAATGTTTGCCAAAACAAATCATCCCACCAAAATATCGATACTACCTCAAGGTACTGTTAGTATATACCTTTATATAAAATATACATGATAAAACTATACATGAAATGCACTATGCCCCTAATCCACAAGAACAGCCCCATGCGCCACTAATCATGACTGTAGTTCCATGACAGCAGAAATGATTTTGGAGTAATAAATAATGCAGCAATTTCTTTCTTTCTTTTTCTCCGCCAACCAATCTTACTAATTCATACACTTAAAGTGTTTACAAATACAATCACCCAATGCCTACAAATAATTCTTTCAAAGCACACTACTTATTACCATTTCCAATTGTCTTTACATATCATACCTGAGTTACATAAATCTTTCTTTCACCAAAACTCTACCAGTTTATAAATTCATAATTTGTAAATAATTCAATGCCAAAATTCATATTAAGTATTAGTATTAACAAAAACATGAGAATGAATGCAAAAACTAAGAGAAGATAAGAAAATCCTTCTATTTATCAATTTTCCAATGTATTAAAAAATTAACCTATTCACAAAGCCTGCATGACCAATTTAACTCCCCCCAACACTCCCCATTCCGAACATTATCTATAATTGAGTCCTATAGTCTTTTAGCATATGCTCCCTTGACCCGCCTATCAAAGTCTAATTTCTATATGTTTCAACGTACACACAAATTTATAATTGTCCAAAATAAATAAGCATAACGGTTTCTCACCCAAAAAAGACAGTGGCTGAAATGTTAGCACTGGAAGGAGAAGACTGCCCGAGGATCATGTCAAAATGCATTTCATCAGTGACATAAACACCCGAGGTAGTACTGTTATCTTGATACCCATAGGAGTATCTGCACTGTTTAGCAGGAGGAGAGCATTGAACATCCGCACCTTGAACCCTGAAAGGGCATAGACGGTCCGAGCAATGAATCAACGCAGCCGTGGATGAATTCATCGTGTCAAAGAAATTGAACTTAAACTGCAGAGTACACAACACAACAAGCAACAAATATTAAGCTTCAAATAAAAATATTGGTTCCCAAAGCAACAAAATAAGCACCAGACCATAAGTAAGTAGTACTGATAATTAAGTATGCATAGTAAAAAAGAAATGGTGAAAATTGAAAATCCTCACCCCAAGTCCATTAGATCGAGGGCAATTATCACATTGATTGCAGCTAACCCAGAGAAGGTCGCTTCCTGTATCAATCAGCACAGTATATTCCCTTGGTGGAGATACCAGCTTGACTATTGTTGTATACATCCTGAACAAAAAAATAGCCATCAGTTATTAATGAAATCCCACTCCCTCTTATTCCATACAAAGAAAATGAAATTAAATTCAGCTTTTTTTGGATAAATTGAATATGTAATATTATTATCAACATCTAAAAAAAATTCATTTCCCTATATAACTATGCATTCAGTAGTATCGGTGTCTAACTTCACATAGCATTATATAAAATGATTATACTACAGTCATTTCCCTTTATTTTTGTATAGATGATAAAATAAATTGTATGTTTGCTGAAAGAACAAACAGTTTGGCTGTACCCAACGATAGAGTTGCCTTGGACAGGGAAATTGACGGCGCCTACAGAACCATGCAATATTTTTGAGTTGCGAGCTCTGTCATGAGCTCTCAACGTCTCCATCTCAAGACGATGTTTAAGCGGCACGACCCGGTTTAAAGGGAGGTAACCGGTACACATCATGGGTACAACAAGGATGGCCAAGCAGCATGCCAAAAACAATTGCTTAATGTAGAAATGCATTTTCGTTTAAGGTCAGAGAGTAGAAAAAGAGTGGTGGTGGAATTGGAGGAATGAAAATTGAAATATAATAGAGTAGAGCAAGAGAGAATGATAATGTGAATGATTATTAAGATTAACGTTCCCCTATTTATACTAGTCATGAATTAAGCTAAAATAAAGAAATGAAAATATGAACAATGTAAATGTAAATAATGCAGTGCTCACACTAATTGATCGCTCACCTTTCACTTTGCACCTCATCATATCAGTAACTTTGGTCTTCAAACTTCAAATTAACTACAAAACAGATTGATGAATTGATCATAGCTTTTAGATATGAAATCAAATTTAGAAAAAAAGATGAAAATGATGACAATAATAATAAACACTATGTGTAAACACTATGTGTAAAGAGATAAAGAAAGATTCCCGGTAACAATAATAAACACTATGTGTAATGGCTCACCTGTTTACATATCAGAAAATTTGTTGTGTATTAAAAACAGAAACACATTTGAAAAGGGGTTTAAAAGAGTTAAACACAAATGTAGCATGCACCTCAGTGAAAGTAGATTCCCTTGTGCGAGTGGGAGATGCAACGTGGCTCACCTCAGTGTTTTGTTCGTACTCGCTCGTCTCCGTGACCTATCGCGTGGAAGTTCCATTACTCGACTGTGAGTATTCGCACGGTGTGTTGGACTACACAACCACACTAGGACGGTACCGTACTCAGCCATGCAAGGACGATTTCTATTTCTCCGCCGGAGTCGCCGCCGAGTCCTTCGGGTTCGCCGCCTATGCTGGTTTATTTTGTAATTTACAGCTTGAGAAGGAGAAATCATAAGATTTCGGGTCACCCGTGTTTTTTTTATTTTTGTCGTTATACAAGTTGGGACACTTTCACAAAAAAATAAAAATAAAAATAAAGATGTTTGTAATTTAGAAGAAGAAATCATAACATTTCGTCACCCATGTTTTTTTTTTTGTCATTATATTTCACAAAAAAATTATAAAAAATAGAAGTTGACATGTATCACATCATAAGTTGACAACTTTGAGTCAAAAAAATAAAAAAGAATGTTCAACAAATGTAATTATAGTCATTCAATTATATTATATATTAATAATGTGCAACACATGCAATAAACAAGAAAATATACTAAGAGAAAAAGAAATATGGATTTTAATAATAAATTAGTTGATTTTATATCTACTACATAATTATTGCGGTTGATTTTATATTTTCTACATAATTATAATTTTTATCATTAAATATTTTTTCAATTAATTATTTGTGTTTGTTGTCAGTGTAAAAT
>JBBPBP010009779.1:60544467-60556999 GCA_037974735.1 Cicer chorassanicum | reverse complement strand
TCTTCTAAATTTTACACTTATTGCAATTTTGATCTCAACCTAAATATTTTATTATAAAATAATGATGTCATATATATTTTTAAATAATATGATATATGCTAATATGGCAAAATGCATATGGATTTACATTTATTCACATATTCAAACATTAAAATAATATTTTCTAAAAGTTACAAAATAAATTACAAAAATATTTATTTGTTTTTATAACTTCACCTTTTTATATTTTATTTTTAATTTCTAAACATATTTTTATTGATCTTAATAATATTTAAATTGTACTTCATCAAAATTTACTTCTTTAGTCTACAAAAATAATACAATAGAAAATAATACACCAGCAAAAAAGTACAACTCTTAATCAAAATCACAAATATAAATTTTTATAAAAATGCTCGCAAGATATCTCTACAAATTCATCGAGTCTTAAACCACATTAGACCTAAAAAATTAGTATATTAATAATGTTGGTGACTTTTATGGTGGACAAAATCTACTAATTTTCTCACCATGGTCAAATGACTTGCTAGCCGTTGATATAATAGTTTAAAATTTAGCTCGTGAGATTTTGGGTGGACAACTTGTTGTCAAACATTGATTGACAAAAAATAGTACTTATTAGAAATATTATATTTTAATACAATTTTTTTTTCTAAAAAAAATGTAGGATTGAGATGATACTCAACTTTAAAGTGAAATTTTTTTTGTATTTTATTGACAAAAGACATTCGTATTTTTTTTTTATATTAAGACATTTGTGTTTTATTGTTTGGGAATTTATTATTCAATCCATATGTGACGTAAATGGCACATTGTAAGATCTAAAAGTTTTAAGTAAAAAATCACTTAAAAACTTTTTAATTCAAAACAATATAATTTTAATAAGTAGGTTTAGAAGTATTTTGGAACATAACACAAGTTGAAGAGCCGTCAATGCCTTTATGCTGAAGTCTTGGTCTAGTGGGGAGACCATTTCTTCTTAGTCGTCACATGAAATGCTTCACATTCGGTAGGACCTTCATTCTCCATAATTTATTCCAATTAACACCTACCTTCCAATCTTCCCTATCAACTAGAGTGTCAACACAACCTATAGACGCTCTTGATTGAATAATTGCCATTAGAGCTAAACTGCCAAATAATTGTATTTGAGGTACCTGGGCCAATGAAATGAATTTTTAAAATCTCTTCCACATCTCTATCAACAAAAAATCTCGGAAAAGTGACCCATGCTAAGATTGCGTTTGTTCACCGATCAAGATGTTTACACACAAGGAATAATCGAAGTAGGATGATGGAGTAATAATGCACAAATTGGTTGTGCAGCGAAGCCACGTATATCAAAAATCTTGATGGAGGTCCCATTGTCAATTTCCATCTATGTCTTTCATCCAACAAAATATGAGAAGACCAGATGGTAAGATACTCCAATTCGGATAATATTTAGCTGTGATAACTTTTGTAACTGTAGCATCACGGTTAGCCATAAGCAGGGGCAAACTGACATGTAGAGGTAAGGGAACCAGAACCACCCCAGCTATCTTGCAATCTTTTTTTCATAATACTACTACTACTACTTCATATATATATATATATATATATCAAAACGTACAAAGATTTATGGAATAATAAAATTTATATAGAAAATATTTGAAAATTTTTTAATGCAATTATTTATGAATATATATGTAACTTTTTAATCAATAGCAATTCCTAGAATTTAGATTTTTTTTTTAAAACAAATTTAATTTGTCAAAATAAATTGAATTAGTATAAATTGAATTGGAAGATGAATTTTTGACTAATTGTTTTGGCGCTAGGGATTGCAACAACAATCTCCCAATACCACTAGAGCCAATCAGGTATCAACATAGCACCCATTGATCTATTGCGAATGTCATGCTACTATTGAGCAAGAGACTCCTTTAGTATATTGTTTAGTGTAGTCATCTTGCACATGTTCATTTCTCCATTTTTTCGATCATCTATCGAATGTGATATCTACAACTAAATATATGTTTGAATCATTGGTGGGATCAATATTCTTTATCTTATACAATTACTTTATCATCATCGCAACAAGATCAATGAAGTTTGCAAAGGTAGAAACTATGAAACCTTGAGTCTACTAAGGAGTCTTTTAGAATTTGTAATTTTTATATATTTTGTAGATCAAAATATTGGTGCACTGAATAAAAGATTTGAGAAAACATATGAGGAGATTTTGAGATTTTTGTTTTAGTATTGAGAAATGTAGGTCATTCTTTTATGAAAACTTGAGATTATGTTGCAAAAATCTTAAAACTAATTAGAAAGTTATCCAAAAGATTTAAATAATTGAATCAAAATCAAATTTTATGATATTGAATTCCCTTAAAACATTTCATTGTTTTCTTAATGTATGCGTAATTTATAGAATAATATTAACAATCCTGATTACTATTGCATCTTTTGAGAGAAGTGTTTTGAAATTAAAATTGTTAAAATCTTATTTGCAATGTACAATCTCCCAACAATAATAATTTTGCAATAAAAATGCGGGGAGGGTGATATTTAAAGATTAATATGTTGAATGATATTGTTAGTGTTGGATGTTATTACTTCTAGTTAATAGATACATGTATAACTAGTTTTACTAAAATTTTATTTTGGTTTTAGTTTTATATGAAACTTTTCAATGTTTATGTATATATATGACATTAAATTCATGACTCGCATGTGACATCCAAAATCTCACGCTTCGTCCTGTATGCCTTACTCTCCATTGTTTTATCCTTTCTTCGTTTCGTTTTTCTCACGTTTTTGTCCATAGTCTTTTTGTCTTTTTGAAGAATATCAATCTGCTATTCTCAACCAACATTGTTTTACCTCTTTTCTCCCAGTGTTGATAAAGGTTATTTTATATAATGTTTTACTGCTCTTTATAATTTATAACAGGGAGATATATGAATATTAGCAACAAGCATCAACTTTTTAATTTTAATATCAATGCCAGAAATTATTTACAATTACAACTCATCTTTGATTTGAGATTCTAAATTCATGGAGGAGTTAGAGTAGAAGCTGGAACAACCATAGAATAATGTACACTACTTGAGAAAATTATATACTAGTGTTGGTTGAAGCAAACGAGACTGCAAAGATTAGAAGATGAAACAGTTAAATCGTTGCAAACAATCGTGGAAACTTCTTTCCCACATAAGAGACTCAATTACATTTTTAATCTAAAGATTAATAATTAACCTTCTCACTCTTCTACATGTTAGGATATTAAATATTAAAATTTTATATTAGAAATTGTGCATTTCTCTGACTCAAAAATTGGATATTTTATTTATTTTTGATATATAGATATTATTTGTAGAATTTTTTTTCATATACCCTTAAGATACATGTTAATATTTCCCCTTTTTTATTGTATATAAACATTAGATTTATTACAAATACAGTTAATCAAATCATATTCAATTAAATCCGCATTAAGTTATATTAATCTGTCAATACACAAAAATTATTTGTTTTTATAACTTCATCTTTTTATATTTTATTTTTAATTTCTAAACATATTTTTATTGATCTTAATAATATTTAAATTGTACCTCATCAAAATTTACTTCTTTAGTCTACAAAAATAATACAATAGAAAATAATACACCAGCAAAAAAAGTACAACTCCTAATCAAAATCACAAATATAAATTTTTATAAAAGTGCTCGCAAGATATCTCTACAAATTCATCGAGTCTTCAACCACATTAGACCTAAAAAATTAGTATATTAATAATATTGGTGACTTTTATGGTGGACAAAATCTACTAATTTTCTTACCATCATCAAATGACTTGCTAGCCGTTGATATAATAGTTTAAAATTTAGCTAGTGAAATTTTGGGTGGACAACATGTTGTCAAACATTGATGACAAAAAATAGTACTTATTAGAAATATTATATTTTAATACTATTTTTTTTTTGGAAAAAAATGTACGAGATGATACTCAACTTTAAAGTGAATTTTTTTTAAAATTCATCAAACACTAATAAATAAATTTACATTGATCTTTCTCTAATATTTATAATATTGGAATTTTTATCAATTTTATTGTAACATGTGATGTTAATATTTTTTTTTTAATTTTATTGACAAAAGACATTCATATGTTTTTTATCTTAAGACATATGTGTTTTATTGTTTGGGAATTTATTATTCAATCCAAATGTAACGCAAATGGCACATTGTAAGATCTAAAAGTTTTAAGTAAAAATTCACTTAAAAACTTTTTAATTCAAAACAATACAATTTTAATAAGTAGATTTAGAAGTATTTTAATAAGTACTTTAATAATACAATTTTAATAAGTAGATTCAAAACTGATTAATTCTTTCTAATGAATTTATTTTAGTAATGATAATCATTGATAGTTTCGAAACATTCAAAACATGTAGCTAAAGTGATATGATTTCAGAATATAAAAAATGACAAAGTCTTTGATACCACTGTTAGGAAATCAGTCTCAAGAGCAGAAGATTGTCTTAGCCAAGGATCACATATGCACAAAATTTTACAAGAAGGGTTCATGTGTTTATCTCTTGAAGCGTCGAGGAGGATATACAAATTACCATCATGGAGAATCTCTCTTAATTTGTGCTTGAACTTTGATCGTCAAAGCAAAATTGTCAGTGTCTCTACATAGTCCAGACAAGCACAAAATAGAACATGGAGCTAGCCAATATACGAGGGTAATGACAATTGAAATTACTTGAGAATGTGCTCTTCTTATATTTATAAAGAATGAGTCACTAAAATAATTAGACTCATATTTTGGGATCAACCCAAAATAAGTAATAAATAATTATATTTAATTAAACTCTTTGAATTAAATATAAACTATTAATTAAATTTAATCATATTTAATTCAAATGATTATCAACTCTCATTTATTTAAGCAAATCTAATTCAATTAAATATATTAATGTATTAAATCATATTTAATATGATATTTCATCATATTTAATACGATTAATATCTAATTAAATCAAATCTTATTTAATTTAATAATTCATTCCGATGTCAATACTACTTTTATAGGTTCTAACTAAAACGGTAATAATATTAAATATTATAAACAATGAGTGACATATAGCAATGCATTATTGCTACCTAAATCATGAGAAAATAAGTGATATGACTTAAACCTGATCGTGACCACTATTTTTGTGCATTAATTATCCCCTCATCCAAATATCTAATTGAACACAAATCACAATATGTGTCATCCTTGCAACGTTCACTTCTTCATTTCTTGATCCTAGATTATATGCGTAAAATCAATGGACCCAATATCACATATTTGTCCATTCTAGCACGACCATGCATTACCATGGTCTCACTCTATCGAGTGGTCCAAGACATAACTCCTATTATGTAGGAGGGACAAATTCTATCTACACCATTCACATGGTTTATTACAAGCCCAATAACACCTTTAGTGAATGTCCTATTACCAACAACATTTGATGACCTTAAAGCCTACAACTCCCATGTAGGGATCGTAGTGACTTCAAGTTGAAGGATTACTCACTATGGTTGTGTTAGTGGGTCAATCCAATATAATATTACTCATATGATTTATACCTATGTGACGATTTGATATCTCATATCCATAACCCGTGGGATATGGTCATTAGTCTTCTCACATAATAATCTTGATGTATTATTGTCGTCATAATTAAATATAATACTTTGACTATGAATACTTTAAGAATAATGTTCTAATGTACAATTAGGATACATGGTATAATACTTATACCTATGAATAATGTGATAGTTCGACCTGCAACACAACTCGATTGCTCCATTGGAATACATTTAGGAAGGATATGTTGTTACATGCTCGCCAAGATTTTTTAAACCACATTGCATACATATATAGGCCTCAAGTTGCACATAGACAAAGGAATATCACATTATTATATTAAAACAATAAGAGTATCTCCAAGTGAATCTGGTAACCAGCCATCTCTAAACCATTTCCTACAAGACGCACAAACATCTTTGCCCCAAAGAATTCAGAATCGCTTGTAGAATGCAAGACTAAGAACATTTGTACATGGTGCTTTGTCTGAATGCATTTGAAAAGCAGCCTCTTTGAATTCTTCATTGGCAAACGGAGTCAAAATCATATGAATATCATTTGGAGAAAGAATGACGCTTAATGCTTCTATAATCGGTGAATGTTTGGCGATGGAAGCTGTAAAAAAGGTATTAAAATAATTACCAGCAAGGTTACATAAGCCTTCTTGAGAATTGATTTCGATATGCTAATCAATCACAAGCTTTGTGATTTTGTTACTTTTCTTTCTAGTAGTTGTCACTGCATTGAAATTTTTTATGTTTATATCATCATTTCTCATACAAAAGGTTTTTCCTGTTGGCGCAAAAACTTTTCCTCTTGCACGAAAAACTATTCAAACAATGCTTCAACAAGACCACCTCTTGATTAGTGTCAATTCATCTTATACTCTGCAAATTCTCAATATGTATCTTGCATTGTTGAATGCCTTCTTTGTATCTCTTGTCGATGTTATCTCCTACTTCATTGTATCTTCGTAGGCCACTAATAGTGGCTGGAGTTTCCCACTCGTCCCTGCTTCACCTTCAAGTCTGAGTTCCATGCTTTAACCCCATCACCTTCTTCCATCAAGAAGAACTTTTCACAATTTTGATCTCCATTGCCTAGAACTTTTCACAATGTGAGTTTTTCATACTTGAACTTTGTTGTTTCATTTCCCCGATGTCTGTTAAAATGCGAAATTAAATAATTGTGTTTTCCCCTCTCTGAAAGGAATGCAAAATTACTCACACGACTACAAACTTATTTGTAACTTTATCTCACTTTTGTTTTATTTCCTTTTTTCCCTATCACTTTTAAAAGCATGGCCAGTACCACTGCTCACATGACAAACTATGATGCTAGTGATGAGAGTAACCAAAAAAGATACCCATAACCTGGTCATTATCTTTGATGATGAAGATGTTCAAGAAGGTATTTCTGAATGTGTCAATAGCGTGATTGGAAGGCTCATCACAAACAAGAATATTTTCAAAGGTGCTCTCCATCAAGCTTTTGCAGAAATTTGGGGCTATCTATAAGGGCTTAAATTATAGGAGTTGGCCAACAAAATCTTCCAACTCTTTATGAAAAATGAACATGATACAAAAAGGTTTCTGAGAGGCGGGCCTTGATAATTTAGGAAATTTTGAATGTTGGTTAATCCTTGGTGTAGGGGAGTGGAACCAAAAGACATGGAATTTTTCAAATACATGGATTACCTACTCACAATAGAACGACTTCTATGTCATAAAAAATTGGAGTTGTTTTGGGGATGTGAACAAGGTGGTTGGATTATTTATATAAACATAACTAAAATAAAAAATATAAATTGATATTTCATTATAATTATTTATATAAACATAACCAAAATTCATATAAAATAAGATGCATTATGTTTGATATAATTAATCAATTACCATCAATGTCATAAATGTGATTTGAAACACTTAACATATAATTTTGTATAATTAAAAATGTTGTGACTAATTCCTAATTACTTAAAATCATATAGGTAATTTCGACGTTTAATTCTAAATAATCAAATTGCATAAAACAACAAACAATTAATATAATTATACATAATTTCATGACTAAAACAGAATATAATCATACTTTACATAATTGCATAACATAAACATAAAATATATTTCAATAGAATCTGATATTATTAACAAGCAATTGTAGTATAGTGGCAAGACCAAGTTATGTAAGTAATTGGTCTCAGCATCAAAATTGGTGTTATGTAAAAAATTTCATTTTGCATAATACACCACCGACATGCATTAAATACCAATAAATTATAATAAATAACAATATCTTTTTAATATAAACAATTAAAATATTTGTAAGGAGTTCATGTTTAATTTTAGTTGAGTCGCGTCTAGACAATTTTTATTGCTAAAAATATTTTATTTACAATTATAATAGAGATTAAAAGTGTCAAAATAATACAAATAGATATATCAATTAAATGATTTTTTACATTAATTATAATATAAATAATATAACTAATTGTTCTCGTTTCTCACAATAATAAAATATTCTCACATGAATTGTTCTAAAGAAACATATTAAATAATATGATTTTTATAGTGAGAGTGTGGGAAGAATGAAATCTTGCCTGTTGACAAAATTATGAATCTAAAATTAAAACACTCTGATTTTATTAAGTAGCAAGTGAAATGAGTAGTTATTGTGAGAGATGAGAAGACTAAATATCCATTGCATTAAAATGAAAGGTGTGGGATTTTTTTCTTCATATATATCCATTTTTTATAAAAAAAAATTCTAAATTGGGGTAGTAGTTGGTTGCATCTTGGGGATGCGACCTTCTATATTCATATTTTTAAATTTTTTTTTTGATATTAATTGATAAAATAAACAAAAAATAATAAATAAATAATAAATATATTAATTATTAATTCATAATAATATAAAATTAATTAAAATTAGTAAAAAAAATAGAGATTTAGTAGAATTACCGGTAACATTTAGATAATATTTTAAATTAGGATTGGATAACCCTTCATTTTATACCTAACACCTATTTTATTTATCAATTATAAGTATAATTTTCCCTTCTAAATTAAGGGTAAAATTGTAAAATTGTTTGTCTCGACAATTATGCTAAAGTAACATTAAAAAGTAAAGAGAAAACATATAAGAGTGATTGTAAATATACAAGTTAAAATAAAGTATCTCTACTAATCTCAACAAACAAAAAAATTTAAATCTTCTCACATTTTATTTCAATAAATATTGATGGTTGATTAAATTTAGTGGTGATTTTTTTTCTAAATTTGGGTTTGAGCCTAAACTTGAGTTTCCCTCAGAATCCCATAAACCTCACCACCCTAATCATATGTGTTTTCAACTCATTCCTTTTCTCCTTCTAGCTTCAATCCCTACAAACCATTTTGAAACTATGCTTTCCCATTGAGTCTCAGATCTAGTTCTATTTTTTTATCTTGCTTTTTCCCTTTAACATTAAAGAGGGTCTGACTTGAGAATTGAAATAAGTCTTACAAATTTACCTTAGTTCTTAAAAAAATTAATTAACAATCATTGTTATATTTTTTTAAAGCTTCCAAGACATTACCTCTCTTATTTAAAGTTTATTAATTAATCATCTTACAAATCTTACATGGTTGGAGTTTTTACATTAGAAACGAAGGATTTTATTCGTCTTAAGAAAATTTTAATGAATTGGTAATCTTCCTGTGTGTTGTGAAGAGAAATGCTCTTTTGGTATGGAGATTTGGAAAAGTAAAAAGATGTAATTTAGTATATACAGTGTATAATAAGTAGCGTGCGTTCGATCAATCCAGCGGCTATAAATGGTGGTCCACCGATGAGGCATTTGTTAGAACTCTCACCTTAGACGTCGTCCTATTTCTTATGCACTTTTAGACTCTTGAATTACAAATAGTTATGCACTTTTATCTCTTAATGTATTTCTTCCATTTATTATATTATTATATATCTTTCATTTTTTTTCTGACAAAAAACATAAACAACTCCTCATATTTTGCTGCTAACTCCCTCTTGTGGTCCATTTTATTTACTAAAATATAAATTAGCCCCCCACGCGCGCGCGCGCGCGCGCGCACACACACACACACATATATATATATATATATATATATATATATATATATATATATATATATATATATATATATATATATTTATTTCAAAAAAAATTAGCATGTCCATGTTCTTTTCGTCTATGATATACTTAAATTCAGTTACTTTTCATAGGAATAAAAGAAAGATACATTTATTTACATTATAAATAAAATACACATCAGGAATAAAATGCATGGCTAAATTAGTTACCTGATCATAATATAAATTTTTTTCCGATTGTTATCGACAA
Organism: Cicer chorassanicum; assembly: GCA_037974735.1. Taxonomy (NCBI): domain Eukaryota; kingdom Viridiplantae; phylum Streptophyta; class Magnoliopsida; order Fabales; family Fabaceae; genus Cicer; species Cicer chorassanicum. The sequence goes on along the minus strand of JBBPBP010009779.1, from coordinate 60,547,010 downwards.
CTCTAATAAATCTCCTTAATTTTTTTGTATTATTTTACTAATTTTAATTAATTTTATATTATTATTAATTAACAAATAATATTTTTAATTTATTATTTTTATTTATTTGATAAATTAATACAAAATAATGTAGAAAAAAATATGTATAGGTTGCAACTTTAAACTGCGACCATCTATTACTTAAATCTTTTTTTCTTCACATGGTGGCATCTTCATAAGGGACCTCCTGTAAAAAGAAATAGGACATTTTAATATATTAGTTTTAAAATATGATATTTTTGATTTTTTTTTTTAAGTAGGATATATGAAAAATAATGCAAGGTTGCGATCTAATTTTTGTATTAAAATTCCACTTGCTTTCTTTAATCTTTTTTATTCAATGTATAACCACCATCTCACCTTTATTTGTCTTCGCATTGATAGTCAAAACTAACTTAAGGTGCCTTCTTGTAAGAGTGACTAATACATATTTAATTTAATTGTAGTTTTGATCTTCTATTTTTTTTTAACAATTTATGAAATTAATTATCCTATGTTAAATTAAAAAATAGTGATGTGATATCTTATAAATAATGTGACAAACAATCTCATGATTATAGATGCATTATATATTTATATATTATTAATTAAATTACAAAAGATAATAATTTTAATAGTTGAAATTGAAATTTTTAAAGGGTTTGATGGCAATTTCATGGATGTTAATCCTTCAACATCATTTACAACATGTCACATCACCATTTTTTAATTAATTAAAAACTCGAATGAAAGACCAAAATTATCATATTTTAAAATAAGGGGACCAATTTTGTGAAATAACAAAAGTAGAAAGAATAAAGTTGCAATTAAGCCTACATATTTCAATACTTCTTTTGAAATTGACGTTCTTCCTACGATCAACACTATCGAAGGCGCGGGTGGATCTTTGTTGGGGAGCAGGTAGCGGTTATAGCCACCCCAAAACTTTTATTTTTGTATGTATGAAATATGCAGAACCGTTTTGAATATTTTAAACACTCTGTTCTAATCTTAAAAATTGAGTTCATAATAAAAAGATAGTACAATTTTAATAATTAAAAAAAGAGAACAATAAATTTTTATCCCCTATAAAATATCAAAATTTTATTTTTAGTCCTTAAAAAAATTCTTAACTTTTTAATCCTTAAAATATTTTTTAATTCAGTTTTACTCTCCATTTTGAAAAAATTTTGTAAAAAATTGATACTTTTGGTTTCTGAAAAAAGTCCCTATGAAATCAAAATAAAGACTAAAAATAAATTAAGGACTGAAAATGTACTCAACAAAAATATCCACTCTCATTTTATTATATTATTAAAAATAAAAAATAAAAATAGAACCATATGTTAAAAATAAAACCATTTTATTATATTAATCGCCGTCTCTCATTTTTCTTCCCTTCCATCTAGAGTGTGAAGTTTTGCTTACTCTTCATTTTCTAAATAAAAGATTTGAGAAAACATACGAAGAATTTTAGATTTTTGTTTTAGTATTGAGAGATGTAGGTCATTCTTTTATAAAAATTTGAGATTATGTTGCAAAAATCTTAAAACTAATTAGAAAGTTATCCAATAGATTTTAAAAATTGAATCAAAATTAAATTTTAAGATATTGAATTCCCTTAATACATTTCGTTATTTTCTTAATCTATGCGTAATTTATAGAATAATATTAACAAGCCTGGTTACTATTGCATCTATTGAGAAAAGCTTTTTAAAATTAAAGTTGTTAAAATCTTATTTGCAATGTACGATCTCACAATAATATTGATTTTGCAGTAAAAATGCAAGGAGGGTGATATTTAAAGATTAATATGTGGAATGATATTGTTAGTGTTGGATGTTATTACTTCTAGTTAGTAGATACATGTATAACTAATTTTATTGCAGTTAATTTGGTTTTAGTTTGATATGAACTTTTTCAATGTTTATGTATATATATGACACTAGATTCATGACTCCAACATGACATCCAAACTCTCACGCTTCGTCGTGTATGCCTTACTCCCCATTGTTTTATCCTTCTTTCGTTTCATTTTTTTTCTCACGTTTTTGTCCATAGTCTTTTCGTCTTCTTGAAGAATATCAAACTACTCTTCTGAACCAACATTTCTTTAACGTTTTTCTCTCAATGTTGATAAAGCTAATTTTATATAATGTTTTATAACCCTTTATAATTGATAACATGGAGATATATGAATATTAGCAACAAGCTTTAGTTTTTTAATTTTAATCCCAGTGTCAGGAATTATTTACAACTGATCTTTGATTTGAGATTCAAAATTCATGGAAGAGTTAAAGTAGCAGCAGGAACAACCATAGAATAATATAAACTACTTGAGAAAATTATATACCAGTGTTGGTTGAAGCAAACGAGATTGTAAAGATTAGAAGATGATACAGTTAAATTGTTCCAAACAATTTTAGAAACTCCTTTCCCACATAAGAGACTCAAATACAATTTTAATCCAAAGATTAATAACTCACTCTTTCACTCTTCTACATGTTAGGATATTAAATATTCTT
>JBBPBP010009779.1:60512734-60533520 GCA_037974735.1 Cicer chorassanicum | reverse complement strand
TCTCAATAGAATGATGAGTGAGATATGTCTCCTCTTTGAGTTCTTAGACTAGAACTTGTTTGAATCTTATCAACGACTTCCTTACCATTGTGGCAGTTCTCCATTGACTTATCAATCATCCTTGATTGTGGTGCCTTCTCCATCTTCTCCATCTAACCCATGTTTGTTTCTTATTTTTCTCTTTTATTTTACCACTTTGTTTCAAGAAATCACTTGATAGATCTTTCACCTCTTGTGGAATCAACCCAAATTCGTATCATTTGGTATTAAGAGAAAATAAAAGAGATGTGGATTTGGTATCAAAGAAAATAAAATAAACCTATTTTCTTATCAAAGTAATTTGTAATTGATTAATTCTTTCTAATGAATTTATTTTAGTAATGATAATTACTGATTGTTTCGAAACATTCAAAACATGTAGCCAAAGTGATATGATTTCTGAATATAAAAAATGATAGAGTCTCTGATACCACTGTTAGGAAATCATTCTCAAGAGCAGAAGATTGTCTTAGCCAAAGATCACGTATGCACAAAATTTTACAAGAAGGGTTCATGCGTTTACCTCTTGAAGCGTTGAGGAGGATACAAATTACCATCATGGAGAATCTCTCTTAATTTGTGCTTTAACTTTGATCTTCAAAGCGAAAATTATCAGTGTCTCTACATAATCCAGGCAAACACAAAATAGAACATGGAGCTAGCCAATATATGAGGTTCATGTGTTCTAGGGTTGTTAGGTTGTTAGGAGAAGACTTGGCTTGTAGGGTCTAGGTGGTTAGTTACTTCTTCAATCTGGGTTTGTTAGGAGAAGACTTGGCTTGTAGGATCAAGGTGGTTAGTTCCTCAAAAGTCTGGGGTTGTTAGGTTGTTTGGGAAGACTGGCTTGGAGGGTCAGGTGCTTTGTAATTCAAGGTATTTGAATTAGTGGATTAAAGCCTTCTGAATAAGGGGATTAGATGTAGCTAAGTTACTGGTGAGCTAGGATAAATATATGTGCCAAATTATTTATGCTTTCATAGTTTGGGGCTTTTGAATCCGATTGCTTCCACTTCAAGTAAGTCACCCAAACCGAACTAGTTTTTTGAATTATTTATAAATTATCAAAAGTTATCAACTTTGGCAAACACAATTCAAACACCCCCTCCCCCCCCGGTTCTCGTGTTTGCACCTTCAATTGACATCAGAGTTTGGTCTAAAGGTTGAGCATTTTATAGTGTTTGAGAATAGATCCAAGGGTTCAATATGTCTGGATTCAGTGAAGAAGCTGTTGGAGGAAACATCAACATACCACATATGTTTGATGGAGACAGTTTTGAGTATTGGAAAGATGGGCTGAGAAGTTTCTATATTTCACAAGATCCTAAACTTTTGGACTTGGTGGAAGATGGTTATTAGGCATGGCAATGAGGTGTGGGCGGGGGCGGATTTTGCCTCCTCCACCCCCGCACCCGTTTCATACCGGGTGTACAATTTAGGCTCCCATCCCCGTCCGCACCCATTCATATATATATATATATATATATATATATATATATAATTTAAAAATCATATCTATTATAATTTATATAATAATAGATGTGGATTTTATATTTTCTACATAATTATAATTTTCATCGTTAAATATTATGATCATGTTAGACAAGCAAGTGGAGACTCAAGATCACTGCCATTCAGGAAACAAAAGATCTAAATACTCTAAATCTGGAAGAATTAATCAGCTCTCTCAGATCACATAAAATTGAGATTGAAGAAGATGAGCCTAACAAGAAGAACAAGACTCTGGCCTTGAAATCTATGCAGAAGAAGGTTCTAAAGGCAACATAAGAATAAGAAGATAGTGATTCAGATGATCAGAATCTGAACTCAGAGGAAGAGGATATTGCTTTCATATCTAGAAAAATTCGAAAGATGTGGCACAACAGAATGAAGAAATATCCCCAAAGATATTCCAAGCAATCCAACCGAGGGAATGATTATAATTATGACAAGAAAAGCATAATCTGTGATGGATGCAATGAACCTGGACATATCAAGACAGAATGTTCAAATATGGACAAAGGGAAACACCAGATGAAAGATTCCAGACCCAAGAAGAAGAGTCTGATGGCTACATGGAATGATTCTAAGGAATCCTTTTGGTATGAAAAAACAAATCTGCCTTTGGATCCAATACAAATTCTGACTCTGGAAGTGAATCATCATATGAAGAAATTGAGGTATTTTCTGACTTTACTCGATCTGATTTAATTACTGCTATAAATGATTTTTTAAATAATAATCACAAATTGGATTTAAAATTGAAAACACTTAAGAAAGAAAATACATATATAACTGAAAAAGTCAATGTTTTAAAGAATCAAAGTGTTGAATTTAAAACAGAAAATGCAAATCTGAAAATTGATATTACTGAACATTAAATAGAGAATGCAAATTTGAAAACTAATATTACTAAACTTAAGATAGATAATGCAACTCTAAAAACTGATATTATTGAACTTAAGATAGAAAATGCAAATTTTAAAACTGATATTGCTGAACTTAAGGCTGAAAATCTAACTCTGAAAAGTAATTATAGTTCAACATCAATTGAAAATACCACATGTAACTCTGATAAGCATGAAGAAGTATTTCAAGATTTTCTTGATAACGGTGTGGAAAGAAGCAAGTATGGATCGATGATTTATGGGGTTAGTAGGAATGGTAAAATAGGAATAGGATTTCAAGAAAAAGTAACTGAATCTAAGTTTATTCTCTTTGACGATTTATGTACTATTTGCTATAAGAAAGGTCACACTAAAATATCTTGTCCTATGCTAACCACATGGAAAGACAAGAAATCTTTAAGATCTATAAACCAGGACCCAACCAGATTTTTGTACCAAAGGATAAAATTGTTTATGTTGCAGATGTTCTAAGCAACCAAATTGAAGCACCAGTCATGGTGCTTGTGTGACACTATAAACCTCAAAATAATATATATATATATATATATATATATATATATATATTAATAATAATAATTTTTATCTTAACTCACATCGGATAAAGAAAATCTGTTTTCATGAAAATAAAACTTTTATAATAAATTTAGGTATCACACTTCTCAAAATTCAAAGGGAACACTTTAAACTTTTCCCCCTTATAAAACAATAAGGTTTTCATACAAAAAGTGTTCTAATTAAATAAATAAAATAAAACTTATTACTCTCATTCCCAGTATCACCTATCAGAGCGAGACTTCTCCCAAACTTGAACCTCAAGACTCATTAACCTGTAATAACTGCGATTTCGCAAACGTAGGGCCAAGCCAGTCAAATACAAACAACGAAGGAGGTGTGTTTTGAAATCATGTTGATAGTATAATATAAGTATGAAGAATACGCAAACAATCATAATGACCGTATCATAATGACATTACGATATATCAAAATATTCAATCAAATAGTACCATATTATAACATCAAAGTCACTCAAGTAAAATAGTTATCTCATTATAATATGCATCAAATCATCTAAGAGAAATTATTATTACTTTTGAAACATATCAATCACAACAAAATAATCACAAGAAAATGCAATGCTATGCATGAGCTTAGACTCTACTTCACAATGTGGTACCATTCTAAGTCTGAAGTACTTGGTTAGAAGGCTTGATACCATATTATAACATCAAAGTCACTCAAGTAAAATAGTTATCTCATTATAATATGCATCAAATCATCTAAGAGAAATTATTATTACTTTTGAAACATATCAATCACAACAAAATAATCACAAGAAAATGCAATGCTATGCATGAGCTTAGACTCTACTTCACAATGTGGTACCATTCTAAGTCTGAAGTACTTGGTTAGAAGGCTTGATACTATGCCACCATCTCGGTGGACAGACAATTCAAATTGGCCCTTTCCTCATAGATCCCCTCAACTCAAACCGAAACACATATACGCGACAGTTGAGGTAAACGTATGTTGCATAGTAGCTCCCGACATTTGGAGTGCTACCTCCAAGTCACCTAGGAATTCCCCACTTGAATACCTCCAAGATATAACAGTCTTGCCTTAAGACTTAACAGCAAACCGCCACGATCAGGCTCATTCAGTTGTACTTCCTCGGAATCACTAGGCTTGTCAGGCCCTACCTATATGATGACAAAATAATCTCCACTTCACAAATTCTCAATGTTTATTTTCTCCCCTCGTTGGCCTATGATACTCCATTAAGGCCGTCATCTCCAACACAAATTGGAATCACCATTATTTCATCAACTATAGGGTTACTTCCATATTCTCATCACAAATTCACAACATCACTATCATTAATCATATCTCATTAGATAAACTCATCACAATCTTATAGCATCACTATCATCAATCATACATCATCACATAGACTTATCACAAATTTATAACATCATTAGTATTAATTATACATCATCGTAATCATATAAACTTATCAAAATGCATCCACCTTTTATTATCACATCACCTAAATCTGTCTAATCAAACATATACATAAAATTCATTCGACATCCAATATCACAATAATATCAAATATCACACATTTAACAAAAATAAATCAAATATCACATATTTTCACATTAATCAATTTGTCACTTATAAGATTACTGCCGTACGTAGCGAGCCCCAGATGAATCATTGGAAAATACAGTTTTTCCGTTCATCTCACATTATATTATACTCACGAATTCAAACGCTCTATCATCCCTTACCTTATTTTGACGCTTTCACACACAAATACGATTCCACGAGCAAACAACATTTGTTCTTTGACTCTTTGTCCTTCAATCGCGTAAATTTTTAAATCACGTGAATTTTTAAAGTCTATAAGATTTCTAAAATTGCACTCGTACTTTAATCATCGAAACACATTTCCAAATAGTTATTCACGAGAAAATTATTATTTTCAACTTATATTTTGAAAGAAAATTAATTAACACTTCCAAAATAGTTTCAGTTTATTTTCTTATTTTCTTAAAACTTACAAAAAATCAAAATCGTATATTTATATACATTAAAATAGTGCACATGACACAAAGCATAAGACATACTTGGTTATGATAATGAATTACATCAATTGATAAATCTACAAAATAGCAAATTATAGATACATCCCCAATTTCTGTCTAGCCACAAAATTGGTCTAAAGCATAACACACCAACAATTTTAAAGATTTTAGAGGCCTGTTCTAATCTTAAAAATTGGGTCCCTAATAAAAAAAAATGCAATTTTATAATTAAAAAAAATTGGTAGAATAAATTTTAGTCTCTGTACACATATTAATCTACATGATGCCCTACCATTTTATTAGGTTAATTTATGTAACAAGAAAATATGTACAAACAGCGTGTCACCTTCTCATATTAAACTCAAATATACATTTCAACAATGATAACACAACAACTACAATTCTACTAAAAAAAAACATTCTACTCATAAAATAGATCGATTTAGAATCCAAAATCTAGATAACTACAATTATGGTGTAAATTTTTAGTTTTTTTAAACATTAAAAAAATCAGTGGTATAGAATTATTGTTATTTTATAAATCAACAAAAATTCAACTCAATTTAATTTCTTTAAAATAATCAAGAGTAATTCAAACAAAGTTTATTTTTATTTTACAAAATAAGTCAACATTTATTCCTTCAAAATGTCATTTTTTAAAAATTCTATAAAAATTTATTTCTAACTATCCACTATAAAAAAAGGCAAATAATCAAAGTATTTTAATTCTACATAAAATAGTTTTAACTAACAAGGGTAAGAAATAAATAAAAAATGATATAATTTATTTCATTCCGTGCAATTTTCAAACAATAAAATAAAAAATTTGTTCCATTTCGTTATTAAATACACAAACAATGGAATGAAAGTTATGTTCCATTCTGTTCCTTTCCACTTCATGTCATTCCGTTCATTTTACAATATCCAAACAAAGCCTAAGCCATCAATTTTTATTTTTGGCAAAACTGCTGAAGTTAAGATTTGAATTCAATATGTGCAACTAAAAAACAATGTAAAAATCATTATATATATATATATATATATATATATATATATATATATATATATATATGGGCGAAGATCCATTGACTCTAGTAAATCTGTGATGAGTTACCCCGCTTAATAACTCAATATAAACGACTAATTTTACTAATTTAACTGTTGATTATTGACATAATATATTGATGATCAAGCATGCAAAGTTTTATATAAATCCAAAATTCGCAGCTATATAATTTAGTCATCGATATTTACGTATATTTTTTTTAAACACTTCTTAATCTTCCATTTGAAATTATTTAATTAAGTATCAAATAGTTTTAAAATTTAATAAAAATTTACAGAGTTGATCTATTCGATTAGAACTTTTGATTTGACGGTTGGTTTAATGAAATTCACCGTTTATATTGAATTATTATGCAGAGTAACTCATTACAGAGTTACTCGTGGATTCAATGCATTCATACCCCTATATATATATTTGGCCCTTTCAAGAGTATTGGACAAGTTTCGCTATTGACCAAAGGAAATTTTTAATTTTTTTCTTCTATATATTCGTCTCACTATTTCTGGATAAGCGTAACTGTTAGTATAAGTTTGAGAATAATTGGTTGAGAGGGTCATATCTTATGAGAAAGTGATTTCTTTTGAAAAGAGTGAGAGAGTCAATTATTAACCATTAGATTACAATTCATGGTTGAGATTAAATCAACACTTGCTACACTAAAGATCGATCATGAGGGTGCTCGAGAGGTGTAGCCGCACATGACTCCAAATATTTAGGGTCATAAATATTTTTTGCCACTAAGTGTTTATATATATATATATATATATATAATTCATTTGGATAGGCCTGTCTTTAGTTGGGATTTGTTTGTTAGAAAAATCGTTTTCATATGGTAAATCTACCATGTGTTGTTTTCTATCCCAAAAAGCATTTGGCATATTTGAACAAATTCACTTTCAATTTTCTTTTGTAATTCAGAAATTTTTTGTTTTATAAAACTCTTTTGTAATTGTTGTTCAATTCTGAAAAAGGAAACATCTTGTTTTAGAAAACATAAATGTTTTTCTTTTCCCTGAATTAAACAGTTCAATTTATTTTTATAAACAAAACAAGCTTTTAAAATATTTAAATTCTTTGTTTTGGGTTTCTCAATAAAAGGAAAAACAATGTTGGTTTATTTTGTTTTGCAGGAAATACTATCATAATTGACAGAATAGGGAGTTATCATGTTAATGAAAGGGTCCCTAAAATGATAGTATGAGTTATATTTTCTAATAAAACAAAAGGAGTTTTAATTGAAACGTTACCATTTTTAATGGAAGCTTCAGTTTTATTTTTTATAATCATTTTGGAGTTGTTAGCGGCAACAAGTTTTTCATTAGTTTTTTTGCAGGAATCTGTCTGGAACAATGCTGCTTTTTAAACAGTTTAAATCTGCTCCCGTATCAAAAAGTGCAATTGTTTCAAATTTGAAATTTTCTGAAAAAACTAAAGTGATTTTGATTAAATATTTTCTTGTAGTTATAGATCTGAAAACAAATAAGAAATCTTCTAGGATTTCTTCCAAGTTTTCAATTTTGTTTTCTAAGGGTAGTGAAAAATCTTCATTTTCTCCTTCTTCTTCTTCTTCTTCCTGTTCTGGGTCAGAAGAGGTTTGATTTTGAATTTGGGAAAGAAGATTTTGGAGAATATTTGAATCAATTTCTTGTTTTTGTTTAAGAGTCTTTAGCTCTTGTTTTACAAGTTTAATTTCCTCTTGAAGAGATTGGATAGTAACAGGGTTCTGGGATTTTATTTTTGCTCCTAAGATATTTGTTAAATCATAGGTGGTTCTTGGAAGTAATTTTGATGAAGATGTGGAAGGTTGACTTTGTTTTGACTCAAAAGTGTTTAGCAGCTTTCCTATTATTTCCTTTTGAAGTTTTGTATCTTCAACTTGCTTTATTATATCAAGAATTATTTCTTGATCTTTTGATAAAACATTGACTGATTTTAACTAGATTCTAAATCACTAGGAGACTCGGAAGTTCTTAATTCATCAAACTGCAAAGGTTTATCATTTTTTGATGAACCTATTTCAAAATCTGTAAATATTTCTTCTTCCGAGGTTTCTAAAAGTATTGCCTCAATTTTTTGCTTTATTTGTTCATCAATTTGTAATTTATGAAGTTTTTTATTTCTGTTGCAAAATCTAGAGATGTGTCCTGTTTGGCCACACTTATAACAAGTTATTTGTTTTGAAGTTTGAGGTTCGAACTTCTTATGAAAATGTTTTCTTTTGTGAAAATTAGGTTTTCTTTGATTGTAAGAATTTTGTGGTTTGGATTTTTTTATAGAATTCATGTTTACCTGGTTTTGAGAAAGACTTTCGGTGAGGTTTTTTATAAGTTTTTGAACAAGATCCTCCATAGTCTTTAGTAACATTTGTAGTGGATATTTCGAATTGTTTGCAAAAAGATCATAGTTCTTGCCTAGTTCTTTTCATTTCCCATTTTAGATGTTTTAGAAGTTTTAAATCTTGACAGATTTTTAAACCTTCTTTTTGAGTGAAGCTAACCAATTCCCCGTAAGTTTAATGGTTATATGGAATTTGGTTTACCCCATAGACTTCCTTAATTTTGTTTCTAACCTTTTCTCCTAACAGGGTTGGGAGTCCTGCAAGGAATTTCTCCTTCCAGAAAGGTTGGTTTGAGTCTTCCCTAAGCATAACTCTAGTTAGGAAAATGTTTTTGTAATACTGAAAGTCAGATAGTTTTTTACATCTAAGGTTTGAAAGAAGTTTTACATTTTTATCTTTTAAGTGAGATGGATAACCTATGAAGTGCAAGCTAATTGTGTGGATTAGTGTTGCAACTGCATCAGCTATTGGGTTTCCTATCTCGTTGAGGATGGAAATTCCTTCCTCTGTGGTTTGGATTGCATTCAAAATTTCTGTGCTTTGGATTGTATTTTTCTGTCTTAATGGTAGATGTTCAGATTGTATTTTTCTACCATTCGACATTTCCCATTCTGGAATTTTACTTCTAGTTGGTATGGAATTTACAGAATTTTGGTTTTGTTTGAATGGATAGAAAATTTGGTTTTGTGTTGTATAAATTTTAAACTAATCAAAAAATAAAATAAGAGTTTTGTTTTGTAAAACGAATTCATAAAATTCATTTTGAATTTCTTTTCTTTGTTTCAGAAAGGTTTTGAAGAATCATGTTCTTTTTTCTGTATTTTTGGAAGCATAGAAATCATTATGAAGAATTGTTTTATCAACTTCAAATTCTTTTTCTATGACATTAAATTTCTTAGGGCACCATAACCCCTATTGAAGGTCCTTATTATTCGCGGATAAATTTCCGGACAAAATTATTGACAAAACCCAATTGCAAAGGTTTTTGGGAAGCCTAAATTATGTCTTAGATTTCTGTCCAAACATAAATAGAATAGCAAAACCTCTCCATGATAGGTTAAAGAAAAACCATGTCGTTTGGTCAGAAGAACATACTAGAACCATCCAATTAATCAAAAAACAAGTTAAAGAAATACCTTGCCTACATCTAGTAGACCCATCAGCACAAAAAATTGTTGAAACTGATGCATCAGATATAGGATATGGAGGAATTCTTAAACAAAAAATAAATGACAAATAATGCATTGTTCAGTTTACATCTGCACACTGAAATAATTGTCAAAAGAATTATTTTACCATTAAAAAAGAAATTCTTTCAATTGTCATGTGCATCACAAAATTTAAAAGTGATTTATTCAATCAAATTTTTTTACTTCGCATTGACTGTAAATCAGCAAAAGAAGTTTTACAAAAAGATGTTCAAAACATTGCATCAAAACAATTTTTTTCCAGATGGCAAACTATCCTTAGTATTTTTGATTTTGACATTGAATTTATTAAAGGAGACCAAAACTCAATTCCAGATTTTCTAACCAAAGAATTTCTCCAAAACAGGACTTGAGCGATGCCCAGAAAATCCAAAAGAATTGAGGTTCAACAGGACCAACTAAAAGAAAACCCAAAACCTATTTCTTCTGCAAAACCCATCAAGTCATGGGCAAAAGCAGTTGAAGAAGAAGAAGAAGAAGAAGAAGAAACCCAAAATAAAATCCAAAAATGGCTTAAAAGCCAACCGCTTATGGCACCCCAAAACTTTGAAGCAATCAAAGGTTTAATAGTAGAAGACATTAACTCGCAAAAAGCCGCAAGGCTCCGGGAGCTCCAAAAAGAGATTGAGTGTCTCTCGATGGAACTGCCATTTCCACAAATGCTTGAGAGGGGAGGATCTTCGAAAACCCCTTCTCAAAAGATTATTTCAAAAATTTCACAGGAGGGATCATCCTGGAAAATCATTTCAAAACCTCCTCAAGAGGAATTTCCAAAAATTACTTTGAAACCAAATGAATCTCAGATTGTTGTGGCAAACTTTAAACCAAAATCTGAGTATTTCATTAAAAAAGAATTTCAAAATATTTGGACAATAGAGGATCACTATTATAATAGAAATCCTCAATTGCTAATCTCAAAATTTTACCCAGAAGGCTGGTTTTTCAAACCATGGAATTTATCAAAACCCCAACCTTACTATAAATCTATTCTTGAATTGACGGGTTCGCTAACAATTCAAGACAACCCAAAAGAAGGCCCAGTGGACTACTCCACTGCCAAAATCCATAGAATAATCCCACCTTCAGAATGGAGACCAAACCTTTATACCCCAAAACAACAGTTCCCACTTGACTTCAAAACCACAATAAACCATTGTAGGACATTCAATTACTAGGACTACCAACAGGCCTGGTACAATGTTTTCCTCATCCAAAACAAGAAATTTAGTCATACCAGGCTATTTTTCTTTAATCTTACCATGGATGCCTCAAAAATCCCTCAATGGTTTGCCCATTGGTGGAAATTATATGGTTCCATCCCTGAAATTCTAAAACCGGAAGTGCAAGATAGCTTCCAACTTTACAAAACCCAGTACAAACCCACAGACAGAGAATGCATTTTTCACCCTCTCATGTTGTTCTCTACAAAATTCTTTTTACCATGGGTCTTAGCATGGTATTTTGAAATTGACCAAAAAGACACCCAAACAATCTTAGTTAGAAAATTCAAAGTTAGATGGTGGACAAAATTCTCCATTCCACCAAGTATAAAAATTCAAGCCGTTTCAACATGGCTTCAAAAACAGGGATTGACGAAACCACACCCAATGCAGACTCAATTCTTGGCCCAAAAATCATTTGCCCAAATATAGTTGGCAGCTGCAAAAACTGAAGATGAATATTTTGAGATTATGGCTCAGCTTCTAAAGAGCAAGACCAACTCCTCAAAAATGTCCTTGGGTACTACTTCAGAAGCTTCCATGAACTTGGAAGATGAAAATGAAGACGACTGTTTTGGTATCTTCAACCCTACAAAATAAATTGTAAAATTGGTCCAAATTTTAGGGCCCAATCAAAATATGTAAAATAATGGGGCTAGCCCAATGTTGTTTATGAATGAATGAAAAAAAAAATGCAAAAAGGGCAAAATTGGAATTAAAAAAGGACTTAAATTTTTTTTTTTGGGAAATTCGTGGAAATTTATCAGAAGAAGACAAAACCTATGAAATTTCGTGGAAATTTCATCAGAATACAAAAGTATGGCACTTTTCTGCCACCAAGACAAAATTGAAAAAGTTGAAGGAATCTCATCATTTCCTCCACTACTCAAGCCAGCAATAGAGGACATCTGTGGCTATAAAAGGAAGGCTCATCTTCACTTCAAATGCAGAGTTTTAGAACACGGAGAGTTATCTATAGAGTGTTCTCTTAGAAATCTTGAGTGTCTCAAATTTCATAAATTTGTAAACTTTCATTTCAGTTTTCCAAAACCTATTGTAAGTACTATTATGCAATAAATTTTATTGTTCATATACATATCTTTCATTTTTGCAAAACATAAGTATGCTCTGCACCTGCAGCTTTAGCTGATCTTGTGCATCAGAAACAAAATTGTTGCATGTTTGCATTTTGATTTGTACCCTTATATCAAACAAGAGAGTTTTTATAACGAGAGTGAGATGAATGAGTCTTAGTATTTGAATAAATCATAAATTGAGATTAAGATTAAAAACATAAAGTCATGTGATTTTATTAAATTGTCATATGCCACTTTCAGTCATAACTCATTTTTTAGGTTAATGTATTTAATAAAAATATTATTTAATTATCTTATAGTACAATATTCTTTCACATTTCAACCTAAATTGGAATTTTGGTATTTGTATTCACTATAAATTTCAAATCTCAATTTCAGACATTCTAAAAAAGAAATTCTAAAGAAAAACAAAAGCACCAACTCACCATCATTCATATTCAAGATATAAATTTGTTACTTGCTTATAGTAGAAAATCCATCTAAATAGATACAATGAAACCTTGAGTCTAGTAAGGAGTCTTTTAGAATTTATAATTTTATATATTTTGCAGATCAAAATATTGGTGCACTAAATAAAAGATTTGAAAAAACATATGAGGAGATTTTGAGATTTTTGTTTTAGTATTGAGAAATGTCGGTCATTCTTTTATGAAAACTTGAGATTATGTTGCAAAAATCTTAAAACTAATTAGAAATTTATCCAAAAGATTTTAGATGTCCATAGTCTTTTTGTCTTCTTGAAGAATATCAATCTGCTCTTCTCAACCAACATTGCTTTACCTCTTTTCTATCAGTGTTGATAAAGGTTATTTTATATAATGTTTTACTAACCTTTATAATTTATAACAGGGAGATATATGAATATTAACAACAAGCATCAACCTTTTAATTTTAATCTCAATGCCAGGAATTATTTACGATTACAACTTATCTTTGATTTGAGATTCTAAATTCATGGAGGAGCTAGAGTAGCAGCTGGAACAACCATAGAATAATATAAACTACTTGAGAAAATTATATACTAGTGTTGGTAAAAGCAAACGAGATTGCAAAGATTGGAAGATGAAATAGTTAAATCATTGCAAACAATCGTGGAAACTTCTTTCCCACATAAGAGACTCAATTACAATTTTAATCTAAAGATTAATAATTGATGTAACACCCAATTTCTCATTGTCTTATTTTAATAGTATAATGATACACTACTATTATTATATGAGTGTTATTATGTGTTCTAATTTCTTTGTGTGTTTTGTGTGTTTGCCTTAGTAATTGATTCAAATCATTAATATCAACTATAATTAACTTACAAAAATTAAAATAAAATAAAATAAAATGTATATATATATTCAAATTAATTAATGTAAGGGGTGAATTTGTGTTGCTACACTAATTATACCTTTAGCAATAGTAGAATGGGTTTATAATAATAATAATATTATATATAGAGGAACTCATAGTTGCCAGGGAACTAGAATTAGCACATAATTGTTCGGAGCCGCCTCCAATTCCAAACCACAATCAGGTATGCCATTCTTCCTCTCCTGTACTTGTTCAGGCAATCATAATAATAGCTGAAAATTAGCAATTGCATTTGGCTAGAATCCTTCCTATTCATAATTAATCCAAAACTTTGCGATGCATGTGGCTAGCCTTGTAGACTTACATATATATATATATATATATATATATATATATATATATATATATATATATAGTTAGAAAACAAATTCTGCTACTCTAATCCGTCGCGCTGAACTTTTTTTATGCATTTTAATTCCAATCCCTCCCTACATATTAACAAATCAGCCACAGTCACATAATTACGTTTTAAGTCTATTACACACGAATCGTTGTTTTCGGTCGTGATTTTGTCGACTACTATTATCGGATTAAAGAATCAAGCATATATTATTTTTTTACAGGATCTTTGATTTCGTCTGGTTAGTCTCTCATTATATTAAATTATTGTCAAAATCTACCGTTTGTGTCACTATTAGTTGAGTTTTCTTCCGATGATTTAGTTACCGTCCTTTCCATATTTTATTTGATAATTTAGGTTCATGATTAAAATAAAATATTAACTATATTTTATTTATTAATTATATTCTGTTTGAATACCAATTATTTATAGAATAAATTTTGTTGATAAAAATAGTGTTTTCAATAAAATCAGTAAAATTAGTTTGCAAAGGTATCATAACACAATATGGTTCAAATAAATAAATCTTGTTAATTTCAAGAACAAATAACTTGCACATATCACTTAATTTAATTTAACTAATTTATTTTTTTGACATGTTTTATTTTGTTATTTCATAGTTCATGTTATTAGTATTCTTTAATACTACATACAATATTATTATTAGCATACTGGTTTTAGCATACTACGCTGAGTTTAAATAAATAAATAATCTAAATTTGTTTAACATCCAAAGACTTTAGTTATTCTAATCATAATTTAAAAATGTTACAGTGTTCATTGCATTGTAAATTTTTAAGATAGCATGTACTGCGTTTATATATACGTGCCTACAGTTTAAAATTTATATCTTAAAGAGTCTAATTCTATTTTTTGCAGCCAATAGCTTTGTTACCTTCCTTTCAATACGTATCATATATTGTTAGAATATTGCAATTAGTAAACAATTTATTTATCTATTGGAGCAAGTAATTAATCTGTATTTGGTCGTTGCGTTGCATTGATCTATTTATTTTTTTCGCAGATTATTAGAGACGAGGGTCGATGAAGATGCGACAAGTTAGCAGATCGGATTTGTTGGGAAAAAAATCTTCAGCTAAAGTAAGGGGTGAGATGAGGTTCGATTTTATGAGTATAAAATAACGTGAGATGACCGAGAATACCGAAATTCCCAGATATTCATCCGAGGCTTACTACGTACGGTTGAGCCCTATTGAGTAATAATAATTAATTAGTAATATATGAATGGTAATAGTGAGGACTAAAATATAATTTAGCAGCCTATAGAATTGTCGTGGATCTATTTATATCAAGATTGCATGCTGTCTGATTTTATGAAATGTTACGTTGATTGTTACTGTATGAATGATATGTACTGGAGTGTTCTTGCTACTTGATTGAAATTGTGATATTATTTGAATGTGCCACCTGTTTGACTTTTTATTTTATTTTATTATTGTGATTGATAAGATTGGATTGTGCAATGTGAGTAGTGTAAACCAAATATTGGGATTGCATTGTGATTGACTGATATATAATGATGAATATTGTAAAGTCAAACTGAAACTTATTAAGTTGTGATGATCGAGTAAGTCTGAGATATGTGTTGTAGATTTTGGAGTTAAGATTATTTTGTCATCATATAGGGAGGGTCTGACAAACCTAGTGATTCGGGGAAGTACAACTGAATGAGCCTGATCGTGGAGGGGTACGGTCGAACTGTAAGGTAAGACTGATAGACCTTCGGGGTACATCTAGTGGGAATTCCTAAGTGGATTAGTGGGTTATTCCCTAAGGTCGGGAGCTACCGTGCAACACAAGAGTACCCCGACCGTCGCGTATATGTGTCTCGGGTTGAGTTGAGGGGGTCTATGAAGACTTGGCCATTCATGAATTGTCTGTCCACTCTTGTAGTGGCATAGTATCAGGCCTACTAACCAAGTACTTCAGAGTAGAATGGTATCAACTGATGAAGTATAGAGTATAGGACATGCATAGCATTTCATCCTTGTAACTGTTTTATTGTGATTGAATTTGATTAACCTTTGATATTATGTTCTTGAATGTTCTCTTTATTTGTGTTGTTTTGACTACTTGCGTGTTCTCCTCGTTTATTTTAATACTGTTATATAATTTCAAAACTCACCCCTCGTTGTTTGTGTTTGGCGTTTGCGATAGACGCAGACGAGCTGCAAGCTGCAGGTGAAGACTAATATTCTCAAAGTGTAGGAAGCCGTCTTATCTGGAAGACTTTTATTATCTACCTTTTTGTTAACGTCATCTTTGAACATATTTTATTTTGGGAATTCCCGCTCTGATAGTGACATCGGGTTGGGACTACATTTACAATTATCATTAAACTTATGTACGTGTGCTTCAAAAAGGATTTTGTTGATTACTGTTATTATTTTGAGTGACCCTCTCACTCTTCTACATGTTAGGATATTAAATATTAAAATTTTATATTAGAAAATTGTTCATTTCTCTTACTCAAAAATTGTATATTTAATTATTTTTAATATATAGATATTATTTGTAAAAAAAATTCATATACCCTTAAGATACATGTTAATATTTCTCCTTTTTTATTATCTTGTATATAAACATTAGATTTAATACAAATACAGTTAATCAAATCATATTCAATTAAATCTGTATTAAGTTACTGTCAATAAACAAAAATTACTCCTACTCTAACGCGAGGTGTGCAATTCAGAGAGTAACAAGTAAACATTCAGTTGCTTAACTTTATTATATTACACATTTTTTAAACACATTTAGACACTATCCATGTTAAATTGAACAATCAAGAAAAAACATGAGTGGATCAAAATAGACAAGGCGAAAAATAATAGTAAGTTGAAAGAATTAATTTATTTTAAGTGTTGACATAACAATGCTTCTCACAAGAAATATAGCTATGAAAGTGAAAAATTCCCAATGCCTATCGAATATTGTCACTGAAGTTGCAACAAGCCAAAATCGTGAAACAGTGAAGTTTAAAGCTTATGAAAATTACTAGGCTGGGCAAGAGGTAACTAGTACTAGACATAAGGTATAATGCAAAGTATCCATTAACTTAAAAGAAAACAACAACTATATATACATCATAATTGAAGACACACATGTAACTTATAGATTTTGAAGATATGAATATTACATAATTTGAAAATTGAAATCAAATTACAAAAGTGGCAACTCCGTGAACATTAGATTGTGTGCATAAAAAGAACTACAATAGTTACAGGTAATAACTTTGACAAAATCCCTAACTCAGAGCTGTTGATGGAACTCGACCGCTTTGCTTTAGGATGATTGTTCTTGTCTTTGCTCAAGGTCACATTGACATTAACAGACATAGAACCTAAAACAAGTTTTCAATTTTAAGGTCACATTGACATATATACTTCTTGAAGGAAATAAAAGTTCAATGGGTGAACTTACAATTATAATTCGTCCATCCTATTTGCTCATTAGCCAAATCGTAGACAACGATCTTATCTTTTAGGACAAGATCTGCAAAAAATAAGACAATACTTGGATAAAATCATTTGTTATCATCAGAATTACAAAGGTCATAGCATTGTATAACTGACTTCTTTTTGGAAATTGGAATGTTGTAACAAATGGAAAACAAACAATAAATTTAAATATCTATTATAAATCATTTTAAAGGATGATTATGAGAATCCAACCATTTTTTTAACACTCAATCAGTGTGTTTTTCATTTTCAATTGCAATGGTTCTAGTGAAATTGTGATGTAGTAACAAATTAGAATCTCAAATGAAATGATGTCACGCAAATTATTTGCGCCAGATACATTACATTTTTAGAATATTTTACAATTTATAAAAGTTCCCATTTAATCGGACCAAAAAAAAAAAAGATTCCATTTAATAATCAAATGAGAGAATTATAATTTTTTTTCCAATTCATTGAAGAGCTTAGAGAGTCTGGTTAAATTTGTCCATCATCTAACCTCCTAATATTTGGTGTCCACTTTCCACTTTCTGGAAACCTATGCACCACAACCCAGCATTCTGTTAAAGCAAATTGACACATTAGTGACATACAATTCCAAAGAATAACTTGTATGCAAAAATATAACAAACAACGTAATAAACATACTTTATGCTTACCATGAAATCACTCTGCACAAGGTATTGTGCTGGTTTTACATCCATGGATGCTCCACCCTCAAAGTTAAAACTGACTAAAGGAAACTTATCTACACTGAATATTTAAGAAACACAAAAAAGTTAATGAAATATTTAGAAATCCTAATTGAACAAGCTCTCTTTTAATGTGAAGTAAATAAAGATCTTAATAACAAATATTATATTTGTAATTACCTGGTTGAGACCAGATAACACGGGTTTCCTTCTAAAACAAAGGGATGGCTAAATTGTGACACCATAGCACTTATCTACAAACCCATTTAGAAACTGAACATCAGTATACGTTAAGGCCGATACCATTCTTAAAATACAACAGAAACAAGCAAACCCAATTTTAAGAAAATAAATAATAAAAATTATATAAAAAAGAATGTAAACTTCAATATGGTGTTCAATTGTTTGTTGAAGTATCTTAATACCTACAAGTCTCCATTAAATCATTTCCTGATTTTAAACAACAAGCAATTATCGACTAGATCAAAGAATGGTTCAAAATTGATCAATATATCCAACATGATAAAACTTAATACAAGTCAAATAAGACAAGAATGCGAGAAACTTAATACGATTCAATGGAAAAATGTCAATAGCTGATTTAACGAAATAGAATAAACATGAGACAAGCAAACCAAAGAGTAAGAAAATATTCTCATTATGTTTTCGTAATCCAGAATTCCTCATCATGGAAAAGGCAAATGAGAATAATATGTCCAACAAAGTTCAACATTTCAATGTTTTGAGCAAGGTATGAGAAATCTTACTGCATTGACTAGAGGATTATAGGCTTCCGGAAAAAGATACGCCAGTGTAGTACCACTGTCAATAGTAGTTCCTCTGTCTCCATATTCTGTTGTTGTAAATGTAAATGGATCAATTGAGAGGAGCTTTCCATTGACAGCAATACTCTCAAGATTCAAGTAATAATGAACCCTAAGATTTAATTGAAAAGAAAAAGACTCGTCAATTATACTGCAAAATATTTCATATAGAAGTGTGAACTATCAGACAAGAACAAAAACAACATAAGAAGCATTTTCAGAACCTGATTATTAGCAATATCAACTTTCACATTCAATTGAAAAATCGTTTAATAAAATTAATAAATTTTAATTTTTTTGCAGATACTAGATTGATTTAAACATACTAGTTAAACATACTCGCTGGTGGTGTGTCATGTCAAGTAACTTTCAAGCAATCAAATTTTGTTTACTATCTTTCAACCTAGCATATTGTGACACTACCAAAAGCAAAATTGATAAATTTTATAATTATGGAATGTCAATTAACAATAATGTAATTGTACAAATTTAATTGTATAAACTCCTTTCAAAAAATGCCTTGTATGCTTCTTTATATCAATATTGTGCAATATCACGGAAAAATGAACCACAAACTACAAAAAGAAAATGAGAAAAACAGTGCAGAAGAGAACATACTTGGATGGAGCAAGTGGACTATAAACAATACTTGGCTCCACAATCGCACCAAGAGCTAGAATGCCTCCCCCATTGCCATCTCCTTTCAAGCAATGAGAAAAAGCATTCGGTATTAATTCACGTGCTGATAATTGAGACACAACAGACAGAGGACCAGGGCCAAACCCAAAGATTCCATCAAACGCTGTTGGTGTCTCAATCAAACCTCCACCAAGATGGGTACCACACCTATTGCAAAAACAACACTTCAATAAAGTTTTGTTTCAAAACAAAATCCATATTTATTTATCATTTTTAAAAAGTCAAAATTGAGTTATGTATCAGAGCAAGATACAAAACACAAGTTGTCATCCAACCAAAATATCGATACTACCTCAAGGTACTGTTAGTATATACCTTTATATAAAATATACATGATAAAACTATACATGAAATGCACTATGCCCCTAATCCACAAGGACAGCCCCATGCGCCACTAATCATGACTGCAGTTCCATTACAGCAAAAATGAATTTGGAGTAATAAATAATGCAGCAATTTCTATCTTTCTTTTTCTCCGCCAACCAATTCATACACTTAAAGCCTACCAGTTTAAGTATAGCTGAGTTACATAAATCTTTCTTTCACCAGAACTCTACCAGTTTATAAATTCATAATTTGTAAATAATTCAATGCCAAAATTAATATTAAGTATTAGTATTAACAAATACATGAGAATGAATGCAAAAACTAAGAGAAGATAAGAAAATCCCACTATTTACCAATTCTCCAATTTATTAAAAAATTAACCTATTGACAAAGCCTGCATGACCAATTTAACTCCCCGCAAGACTCCCCATTCTCAACATTATCTATAATTGAGTCCTATAGTCTTTTAGCATAGGCTCCTTGACCCGCCTATCCAAGTCTAATTTCTATATGTTCCAACGTACACACAAATTTATAATTGTCCAAAATAAATAAGCACGACAGTTTCTCACCCAAAAAAGACAGTGGCTGAAGAGTTAACACTGGAAGGAGAAGGCTGCCCGAGGATCATGTCAAAATGCATTTTATCAGTGACATAAACACCCGAGGTACTACTACTATCTTGATACCCATAGGTGTATGTGCACTGTTTAGCAGGAAGAGAGCATCGAGCATCCGCACCTTGAACCCTGAAAGGGCATAGACGGTCCGAGCAATGAATCAACGCAGCCGTGGATGAATTCATCGTGTCAAAGAAATTGAACTTAAACTGCAGAGTACACAACACAACAAGCAACAAATATTAAGCTTCAAATAAAAATATTGGTTCCCAAAGCAACAAAATAAGCACCAGACCATAAGTAAGTAGTACTGATAATTAAGTATGCATAGTAAAAAAGAAATGGTGAAAATTGAAAATCCTTACCCCAAGTCCATTAGATCGAGGGCAATTATCACATTGATTGCAGCTAACCCAGAGAAGGTCGCTTCCTGTATCAATCAGCACAGTATATTCCCTTGGTGGAGATCCCAGCTTGACTAT
>JBBPBP010009779.1:60474961-60511567 GCA_037974735.1 Cicer chorassanicum | reverse complement strand
AAAATATGAACAATGTAAATGTAAATAATGCAGTGCTCACACTAATTGATCGCTCACCTTTCACTTTGCACCTCATCATATCAGTAACTTTGGTCTTCAAACTTCAAATTAACTACAAAACAGATTGATGAATTGATCATAGCTTTTAGATATGAAATCAAATTAAGAAAAAAAGATGAAAATGATGACAATAATAATAAACACTATGTGTAAAGAGATAAAGAAAGATTCCCGGTAACAATAATAAACACTATGTGTAATGGCTCACCTCTTTACATATCAGAAAATTTGTTGTGTATTAAAAACAGAAACACATTTCAAAAGGGGTTTAAAAGAGATAAACACAAATGTAGCATGCACCTCAGTGAAAGTAGATCCCCTTGTGCGAGTGGGAGATGCCACGTGGCTCACCTCAGTGTTTTGTTCGTACTCGCTCGTCTCCGAGACCTATCGCGTGGATGTTCCATTACTCGACTGTGAGTATTCGCACGGTGTGTTGGACTACACAACCACATTAGGACGGTACCGTACTCAGCCATGCAAGGACGATTTCTATTTCTCCGCCGGAGTCCTTCGGGTTCGCCGCCTATGCTGGTTTATTTTGTAATTTACAGCTTTGAGAAGGAGAAATCATAAGATTTCGGGTCACCCGTGTTTTTTATTTTTGTCATTATACAAGTTGGGCCACTTTGACAAAAAAAATATATATAACAAAACAAAAGAAGTTTGTAGTTTGAAAATTTTATCCCATACCTCCCAATTAGACTTGTACCCCCAAAATAGCAAGGAAATGACAATTTTGCCCTCCTTTATATAATAAAAGTAAAAAAGATTTACCATTTGCACAATCCACATCTCCGGTACAAAAAGTAAGAATTTTTTTTCCAAATTTCCGGAGACCTTGAGTCCATGGTATCCGGTACACAACATACTACTCCGGACACCTTTGAACAAGCTATCCGGTACACAGGTTTTTTTGAAAACTTCCGGATACCTTTTTTTAAGCTATCCGGTACAGATGTTTTTTTTGAAAACTTCCGGATACCTTGTTTTAAGCTCTCCGGTACAGATCGTTTTATTTGTAACCTACCGGATACCTATGTTGAAACGTATCCGGTACAGTAAAAAAATTTGAATTTCCGGAAACCACGGTCTCAAGCTCTCCGGTATAGTGCATGTCCTCCAAATTTCCGGAAACCTTGCCAACCATGCTATCCGGAAATTGCACTAATTTTTTTATTTTTAAAATTTTTTAATTCATTATAAGTTTTTAACTAACTGTGATTTATTTGTTTTTAATTTTTTAGTGGGCGCACGAGGAAGAGACGGGAAAATCATAAGAATTACGCGTGACACTGATGCTTCTACATCATCCCCGATGAATCCTCCAGAGAGGATTCGACCGACAGCGTCAAGGAGAAGAAGACGGATGATAGTTGAAGATGAGGATGATGTGGTTGTGTATCATCAGGAGCTGCCTCCTGTAGTGCATGAGGACGAGCCTCCTATAGTACATGAGCAGGTCGATGTACATGAGCAGGAAGAGGCTGCACCTGCTCAGGAGGGAGAGCATATGGAGGAGGAGCATGGTGGAGCTTATGGACATGGTGAGGTCACACAGTATCCTGGTGGACCTTATGATTTATCGGTCCTTACACGGTACTCTCATCATGTTTCAGCTAGATTGTGGTTTGGTGAGGTTTGTTAAAATAATTAATTTATTTATAATTCATTTAAATTATAATGTTATTTATTTTGTTATTTAAATTAATTTATTCTATATTTAATTATAATGTTATTTATTTTGTTTGTATACAGGAGCGACCATTGCTGAAAATTGTTGCGCATGGAAAGAAAATGCAGCAATTTACTCCGCCGGTACTTCCGCGACCCATAGAGAATTGGGTGAATTTGTCAGGTCTGAACCCATTACAGAAGGGTAGTTTGAAGATGACTGACAACGCCCTGTTATTTGCGTTTGTGGAAAGATGGCATTCTGAGAAATCGTCATTTCACATGTCATTTGGTGAAATGACGATTACTCTAGATGATGTTGCTAATCTGCTGGGGTTGCCTATTAGGGGTGAGTTCTATAATCCACCCGATGTAGATAGAGTAACAGCATGCAATCTGGCTATGGAGTTATTAGGGGTGTCGGCGGAAGAGATTTGGGAGGAGACTAAAAAGACCAGAGGTGCGCATTATAGATTGGATTGGTTGAAAGACGTCTTCGCAAGGCAGTGTGGAGCAGAGAGATTTGACTGTGCTGCTCGGGCGTATCTGCTGAATTTTGTAGGGAGTACTATTTTCGCTGATAAGAGTCATACTCTAGTTGATGCGAAGTACCTTCCTCTATTCAGAGATTTAGACGGTACAGATAGATACTCATGGGGTACTGCTACACTCGTTGTTCTATATGACTACCTCTCTGATGCCTGCTGTTATGACACCAAACAGCTAGCTGGATATATGACGCTGCTTCAGGTATGATTTATTTATTTATTTTTATCTTTATTTAATTAAATTGATCATTTATCTATTTATTTAATTTATATGTTTATTTAGTTGTATTAATTATTTTTTTTTTTTTATGTTTAATTAGTTGTATTATGTATTGTTAATTATTATATTATTTTGATTAACATTAATTTATTTATTTATTTATTTTTATAGCTTATTTATATGTATATCATTTATTTATTGTTACTTATTATATTAGTTTGATTATCATTAATTTTTTTTTTTTGTAACAGTGTTGGATTTACGAATATTTTCCAAATATTTGTAATAGAGGTGACCAGGGTGCTGACGCGGAATGTTATGCGCGAATGAATAGATGGTGCTACAAACAGGCCAAGCATAAGCTCCACGAGTACAGACGCGTCATCGACGAATTGACACCTGCGGATGTTATATGGAGACCATGGGAGAATCACAGAGGTGTCATTCCGTTTGATGATATCATGCTATATACTGGTCACCTCAGATTATGCAACACTATAGTGAAATATCTGCCAGAGAGGTGTTTGAGGCAATTTGGATATATCCAACACATACCATCTCTCTCACCTCCGAGTCCTCCTAGATTATTTGATGTTGACGTAGAATGGTTGGGATACGTGACGTCAGTCGCAGACATATCGCAAAAGATTCGTCCAGCTACGTATCCATCTGAGTGTGACGAGGGATATTTGGAGTGGTTTTATCAGGTGTCTCACCCACTGCTTGTGCGACCAGATGGTGCGTCCCAGGTACCAGATGGTGTACCCCATGTACCAGATTATGTTGTCCCGACCACTGCTGCAGGTGGTTCTACTTCACAACATCGGTCTAGACTACAGCAGGTCGGTGATCTAATACAACAGGGGCTGAATGAAGTTGAAGCTACTCCAGATGATGAGTTGTATAAGTCTTTTTGGAAATCTTTATATTTAACGCGTCATGAATGACATATGGGTTGTTTACATTATGCTTTTGAACATCTATGTGTTGTAATGTCGTTTAGTTTATTTTGAACTTCTGTTATAAACACTTTATGTTAGTTTGTTTTCATATCCACTTTATATCCACTTCTGTTATATCCACTTTATGTTGTTTAGTTTATGTTGAACTTCTGTTATAAACACTTTACGTTAATAATAACAAATTGAAATAGAGCGACGACACTAACGTAAAATATAAAATTAAATAATAACAAGTTATTTTGTAACAGTTTTAAAGCATTAAGCTTCATCTAATGACATTGCATCTACGGATTCTATAGGTGGATTTTGTGTAACACGTGGCAAATGACTTAATAAATAGCCCCAATGTTGTAGACGCCCTGTATATGCTATTGCCCAAGATGTTGCTTCATTATTGCGATAATTCTTCCAACCTGGTGCAATATCTGGCAGTGGAAATCCATCTTTCATCTTTAACTGCAAAATAAGATCGTTTGATTATTTTAAAATTAGGACATAAAAAAATTAACTCTAACGAATACATAAAATTAACAAAAAATGAATACATAAAAAAGTTATACAATCTTACCGGAACCCAATGATTTCCATTAACAAAACAATACATATGATACGATCATTTATTGTCGTTCCTGAGTGTGAACCCCTCATAGGAAAGAAAGTCATTGAGAATGTTTGACCAAATGTGACGAGAACAATATTATATGCTGTCGCTATCACGTAACCCATATCAGGTATGGACAACCATTTCTCTGCAGGTTGAAAACCTAAGCTTGATATCTTCAGCGAATCTCTTACTTCTCTAATTCGTCCTGTGAATAGCCTATCATATGGAGTTACATGCGAAGCAATCTCTTGATCCAAACTATTGCGGACCAAAGACCAAGACTCCTCACCATATCCAAGCAATAATGCAATAGCGCGAAAAGCACAATTTCCATCCGCTGCCACATCAAATATGTCATCAATGTATGGCAGAATAATGTCGGGAAACTGTTTCCACAACTTATACTTTGAGGATTGAGATGATTGAGAGGGTTGTTTCTTTGATTGAGAGGGTTGTCTCTTCTTTGATGACTGAGATGGTTGTGAACCAGGATCTTCACAATATGTTGCATTAACATGCTCAAAGTAAGAAGGGTCTCGATATACATCATATCCATCCGGATTCTTACCCTTACTCTTCTTCACTCGACCTTTTGTTTTAACTTTTTGAGGTGGTGGACACATCGAACTTATAGTTGGAAAAGCAAGTTTACGCACCTTACTCTTCAACACTCGTTTTCCTATAACATCGAGTGATCGAAAGCGTTTCCATAATGCATTCATCTCTGTAGACATATCCAACTTTGATCCATCTTCTGTGTCTTGGGTGAGTTCACATTCCATGCTTAATTTTCTCCATTGAATATCCACAGAATCTAGAGGAATTGGTTCACCCATCAATTTATATTGTGCCAATTCACAAGCACATGGTAACCCATATGTACTTCTAAGAGAGCACCCACATACAGATGAATCAGTACCTACCCACTCAACTTTCTCAAATTCTACAGCAATACGTGTTAGAGCTTCTCTTGATACAAATGTATTCAGTCTATGATAAAATGGACTGATGTGTTCATGATCTTTGTCATAGAAACTTTTCTGAAATGAGCCTCTGATTATTTTATGTTGCAATCTTATCATATTGTTCATAGCTTCCCAACATTTGCACAAGTCACCCATGCTGTGTTCCAACATTAACTTCAGTGACACATGATTACTCAAACATTTGCAAGCGCATTATATACTCTTTTTCATCACTGCAATACATAATGTCTTGCCACATATTCAATACTAACTCTTGTCTATCCTTTAAGACATATTGCTTGCATTTTGCTCCAACATTTTTGTCGATATGAAATCGACAAAGCAAATTAACAGCATGTGGAAATACAATGCCAACTGCATTCATCAACGCAAGATCTCTGTCAATCACAATTACTTTAGGAAATTTGTTTTGTGTGACAAACAGTTCTTTTAGCCTCTCTAAAGCCCAACAAAAGTTTTCTTCCCGCTCAGATTCCAAATAAGCAAATCCAACTACAAATGTCATCTCTGTTGATGTCATACCAACAATTTCAAGTAATGGCATCCTGTATTTATTGGTTTTGTAGGTACTGTCCATAATCAACACAATCGGAAACAAATTCAACAACTTCACTGAATCTGGATGCGCCCAAAAAGTATATCTCATAACATCTGAGTCTTCACGTTTTCTATTCCAACACACATATTTTGCATCTTCAATTAACTTGAATAAATGTTGCATCTCTGTTCTATTACTTCTCACATGCAAACGAATCATACTCCTCTGCTTATAAATTTGTGAGATCTTGGTAACATTGTTCTTATCTCGGTCTTGCAATGAGAGTAATATGTGTCTTGGTGCAACATTATATTTGTTAAGTCCTGAACATGCTTTTTTTCTTCTTCATCTAAACGTCCAACAAATGCATGCCCCTCCAAAGTATCAGGTAATTCATGGTTGTGAACTCCACAAATTACTTTAATTGTCCATCCTGAACCATCTTTTAATGGTTTTGATCTAAGTTTGAAAGTACAATCACACTTTTTGGTTGAACTTCGAGTTGAGCTAGCAGCATACTTGTATTTTCCTCCTTTGTCGCAACCTAATATTAACTTATTTCTCCTTCCTTTCTCTCCTGTCTCTATATCGGATCTTCTGATAATAACAGTAACTTTATTTTTTATACCGATTTCTTTAGCTCACTTCACAACAGCGTCTCTTGTAAGAAATATCTGAAATAAAATTAATTATAAATAAAAACCATAATATATTTTTACAATATTAATATTAATTAAAATTATTCATACCTGATCCGTCTCAAAAATATTTGTTGTATCGACGTGTGGTTTATCCAATAATGGTAGCATTTGATCCATATCTGTTAACATTTTTAAATATTAATAGAATTCAAAAAACCTAAAAAAAAATCAAAAAAAAATTTTGTATATACCTTACGTGATGAAGGTTCCCGGAACCTTGATGTGTACCGGATACCTTTGAATATAGGTTTCCGGAACTCTGTTGTGTACCGGATAGCTTGAAATAAGGTTTCCAGAAATATTCAAATTTTTGCTATGTACCGGATAGGTTGAATTTTTCGCACACTTATCAACAACCGGACTACTATTTTTACCTTGACAAAATAGTGAAAAAAAAATTTACTAACAATTTTTGGCAAATAGTAAAAAAAAGTTAGAGGGCAATTTTGGCATTTTGAAAGTTTTTTGGGGGTACAGGTCAAATAATGGGGGTACAGGGAAAAATTTTCTTGTAGTTTAGAAGAAAAAATCATAACATTTCGGGTCACCCATGTTTTTTTTTTTTGTCATTATACAAGTTGGGCCACTTTCACAAAAAAATATAAAAAATAGATGTTGACATGTATCCCATCATAACTTGACAACTTTGAGTCAAAAAATAAAAAATAATGTTCAACACATGTAATTATAGTCATTCAAATGTATTATATATTAATAATGTGCAACTCATGCAATAAACAAGAAAATATACTAAGAGAAAAAGAAATATGAATTTAAATAGTAAACTAGTTGATTTTATATCTACTACATAATTATTGCCGTTGATTTTATATTTTCTACATAATTATAATTTTCATCGTTAAATATTATGATCATGTTAGACAACTTCCTAATCTTACAAGATTAAAAACTATATCCAATCTATGTCATTGGATGGTAAAATCAAGAAAAGCAGACGTCTATCCTCTTGTGTTTCGTGTGGTAACTCTTATCCCCACACTTCTAGTTTCTACATATATTGAAAAACGATATTTTTCAGCTATGAATATAGTAAAACTACATTTCGCTACAAGATGAAAAATGAATTTTTGACTGATTGTTTGTTAGTATACATTGAAAGGAGAAATACTAAAAAGATTATTAATATACATTTAATTGGAAGATCAATTTTCGATTGATTGATTGTTAGTGTAAATTGAATTGGAAGATGAATTTTTGACTAATTGTTTGTGGCGCTAGGGATTACACCAACAATCTCCCATTACCGCTAGAGCCAATCAGGTATCAACATAGCACCCATTGATCTATTGGGAATGTCGTGCTACTACTTAGCAAGAGACTCCTTTAGTATATTGTTTAGTGTAGTCATCCTGCACATGTTCATTTCTCCATTTTTTCGATCATCTATCGAAGGAGATATCTACAACTAAATATATATTTGAATCATTGGTGAGATCAATATTCTTTACCTTATACAATTACTTTATCTTCATCGCAACAAGATCAATGAAGTTTGCAAAGGTAGGAACTATGTTAAGTTCAAAAGAACTTCCTTGTGAGAACCTAAAATGAGCTAATTAGGAGGGAAAACAAAAAATATTTCAACTCAAGACTTTATAATAGTTTTTAGTTTTATTTGTATTTAATTTGAATTGTAATTATTTTAGTTAAGTGGTGTAAGCCCAATATAAATCTAGAAAATTGGTTTTTGGCCCATTTTAGGAATAATGTAAATAATTCTTTAAATGCCTTGTAATAGTCACATTTTGGATAAGTTTGAAATAAATTAGAATTTCTCTCAATAGAATGATGAGTGAGATATGTCTCCTCTTTGAGTTCTTAGACTAGCACTTGCTTGAATCTTATCAACGACTTCCTTACCATTGTGGCAGTTTTCCATTGACTTATCAATCATCCTTGATTGTGGTGCCTTCTCCATCTTCTCTATCTAACCCATGTTTGTTTCTTATTTTTCTCTTTTATTTTACCACTTTGTTTCAAGAAATCACTTGATAGATCTTTCACCTCTTGTGGAATCAACCCAAATTCGTATCATTTGGTATTAAGAGAAAATAAAAGAGATGTGGATTTGGTATCAAAGAAAATAAAATGAACCTATTTTCTTATCAAATAATCAAAGTAGTTTGTAATTGATTAATTCTTTCTAATGAATTTATTTTAGTAATGATAGTTATTGATTGTTTCGAAACATTCAAAACATGTAGCCAAAGTGATATGATTTCAGAATATCAAAAATGATAGAGTCTTTGATACCACTGCTAGGAAATCATTCTCAAGAGCAGAAGATTGTCTTAGCCAAGGATGACGTATGCACAAAATTTTACAATAAGGGTCCATGCGTTTACCTCTTGAAGCGTTGAGGAGGATACAAATTACCATCATGGAGAATCTCTCTTAATTTGTTCTTTAACTTTGATCTTCAAAGCGAAAATTATTAGTGTCTCTACATAATCCAGGCAAGCACAAAATAGAACATGGAGCTAGCCAATATATGAGGTTCATGTGTTCTAGGGTTGTTAGGTTGTTAGGAGAAGACTTGGCTTGTAGGGTCTAGGTGGTTAGTTCCTTCTTCAATCTGGGTTTGTTAGGAGAAGACTTGGCTTGTATGATCAAGGTGGTTAGTTCCTCAAAAGTCTGGGGTTGTTAGGTTGTTTGGGAAGACTGGCTTGGAGGGTCAGGTGCTTTGTAATCCAAGGTATTTGAATTAGTGGATTAAAGCCTTCTGAATAAGGGGACTAGATGTAGCTAAGTTACTGGTGAGGCAGGATAAATATATGTATCAAATTATTTATGCTTTCTAAATCCGATTGCTTCCACTTCAAGTAAGTCACCAAAACCGAACTAGTTTTTTTTTTTAATTATTTATAAATTATCAAAAAGTTATCAACTTTGGCAAACACAATTCAAACACCCCCCCCCGGTTCTCGTGTTTGCACCTTCAATTGACATCAGAGTTCGATCTAAAGGTTAAGCACTTTATAGTGTTTGAGAATAAATCCAAGGGTTCAATATGTTTGGATTCAGTGAAGAAGCTGTTGGAGGAAACATCAACATTCCACATATGTTTGATGGAGACAGTTTTGAGTATTGGAAAGACGGGCTGAGAAGTTTCTATATTTCACAAGATCCTAAACTTTTGGACTTGGTGGAAATGGTTATTAGGCATGGCAACGGGGCGTGGGCGGGGGCAAATTTTGCCTCCTCCACCCCGCAACCGACTAATCGGGGAAAACCCGCACCCGTTTCATAGCGGGTGTAGAATTTAGGCCCCCATCTCCGCCCGCACCCGCACCCATTCATATATATATATATATATATATATATATATATATATAAAATTATAAATTTAAAAATCATATCTATTATAATTAATATAATAAAATAATTGTTATTAGAAAATTATAAAATAAAAAAAATATTTTCTATAGAGATAAGATTATATTTTAAAAAATATTAAGTATATTCAATATGTATATGTATATAAAATTTAAAAATTACATTAATACTATTTGCGGAGCGGGGTGGATATCACCACCCGCAAACCCGTCCCTGCCTCCGAATTTTAATTTCCGGAAAAATCTGCACCCGCACCCTCACCCAATCAAAATGGATTTTTCCCGCCTAAATCAAGCGGGTTTGGGTGGGTACCTGCGGGTAGGGGTGTACGTGGGTTGTGTTGGGCCGGTTTTGAAAAATAAAATACTAAACAAAAGTGTTTATTAGATTTAAATATAAAAAATTTAAATTAAATTCATCATAAGCTTTTGTATAAGCATCATTTTGTTCGTAAATAGTATTTAACTCAAATGAATAGTATTTAACTAAAAAAAATTGTATTTAACAAATGTAAAAAATTTAAACTAAATTCATTATAAGCATAAGCTTTTCCGTTCATACCTTTATGATGTAAAACTATAACAAAATATAACATTTAAATAAATAATATTTAACTTAAAAGTTAAATTTCTCTTTTGAAAGAGACAATTTAAAAATTAGATACGAATTTTATAAGTAGGCATATACGAGATTACAAGGCCAAAACAAATTAAACGCTAAATTGCGAGAAAAATTAAGTATTTAGGCTAGACGCATAAACACCTTGGATCAGCATTCATATAAAAATCAGTTATTAATAATATCTGAAACCCCTAGGCTGCCAAAAAATATAACTAGTTATTGGGTCGAGTCTACGGGTTCAAATTGTTAAACCGATTACCCGAATCAAATATAAATGGGTTTCAACGGGTTGGGTTGGGTTGGACCCGAAAGTGACCAGGTAAGGGAAAAAATCGGGTTGGGTTGGATAGGGTGATCGGGTTGGCGGGTCGACCCGCACCTATGTACACCCCTACACGCGGGTGCGAATTATATTGTCATCCTTAATGGTTATATTGCTCATAAGAATACTGATGGTATTGAATTTCCAAGAAAGGAGATGAAAGCTAATCAAAAGAAGATGTACAAGATGCATCATAAGTCCAGAACATTCATGATAAATTCAATCACCTTCAAGGAGTTTGACAAGTGCACCAACAAGGAGACAAGAAAGAGTATTTATGATAGTATGATTCTAACCTATGAAGGAAGCAAACAAGTTCGAGAAGCAAAGGCCAACGTCCTTGTCAAAAAGTATGAGTTGTTCAAGATGGAAGAAGATGAAGACATTGAAACAATGTTTTCCAGATTCCAGACCTTGGTCTCAGGATAAAAGGTACTTGAGATGAATTATACTACAACTGATCATGTGAAGAAAATTCTTAGGAGTCTGAAAAGCAAGTGGAGACCTAAGATCACTGCCATTCAGGAAGCAAAAGATCTAAATACTCTAAATTTGGAAGAATTAATCAGCTCTCTCAGATCACATGAAATTGAGATTGAAGAAGATGAGCCCAACAAGAAGAACAAGACTCTGGCCATGAAATCTAAACAGAAGAAGGTTCTAAAGGCAACATCAGAATCAGAAGATGGTGATTCAGATTATCAGAATCTGAACTCATAGGAAGAGGAATTTGCTTCCATATCCAGAAAAATTCGAAAGATGTGGCACAACAAAAAGAAGAAAATTTCCCAAAGATATTCTAAGCAATCCAACAGAGGGAATGATGATAAATATGACAAGAAAAGCATCGTCTGTTATGGATGCAATGTACCTAGACATATCAAGACAGAATGTTCAAATATGGAGAAAAGGAAACACCAGAGGAAAGATTCCATCCCCAAGAAGAAGAGTCTGATGGCTACATGGGATGATTCTGAGGAATCCTCTGGTGATGAACAAGTAGATTTGGCTATGATGGCTTATACCAACTTTGCCTCTGGATCCAACACAGATTCTGACTCTGGAAGTGAATCAGCAAATGAAGAAATTGAAGTATTTTCTGACTTTACACGATCTGATTTAATTACTACTATAAATGATTTTTTAAATAATAATCACAAATTGGCTTTAAAATTGAAAACACGTAAGAAACAAAATACAAATCTAACTGAAAAGTTAATGTTTTAAAGAATCAAAGTGCTAAATTTAAAACAAAAAATACAAATCTGAAAATTGATATTACTGAACATAAAATAGCGAATGCAAATCTGAAAACTGATATTACTGAACTTAAGACAGATAATGCAACTCTGAAAACTGATATTTTTGAACTTAAAATAGAAAATGCAAATTTGAAAACTGATATTGGTGAACTTAAGGCTGAAAATCTAACTCTAAAGAGTAATTATAGTTCAACATCAATTGAAAATACCACATGTAACTCTGATAAGCATGAAGAAGTATTTCAAGATTTTCTTGATAACAGTATGAAAAGAAGAAAGTATGCATCTATGATTTATGGGGTTAGTAGGAATGGTAAAAGAGGAATAGGATTTCAAGAAAAAGTAACTGAATCTAAGTATATTACCTCTAATGATTTATGTACTATTTGCTATAAGAAAATTCACACTAAAATATCTTATCAAAGTAAAAACTTTTTTCAAATTATGAATCTAGTTACATAAACCTTACTTGTAGACTAAAATCTTATTCAATTTAATTCATATTTAGCATAATGATAAAACTATCAAAATGTGTTCTTTTTACTAATTACTAATTCCTATAGGTAAATTAAAAATATATATTGATATTTCACCATAGTTATTTATATCAACATAACTAAATTTTTATAAAATAAAATTCATTATTATTGATATAATTAATCAATTACAATATGTCATAAATGTGAACTTAAACACTTAATATATAACTTTGTATAATTAAAGATATTGTGACTAATTCCTAATTAATTAAATTCATATAGGTAATCTTGACATTTAAATCTAAATATCAAATTGCTTAAAACAACAAACAGTTAACTTAATTATGCATAATTCCACGACTAACCGTCAAAACCACAATATAATCATACTTTACATAATTGTATAACATATATATGAAATATATTAAATAGAATATAATATTATTAACAAGCAATTGTAATATTAAAACATAAAAATATGCATAATTTATAAAATAATATTAACAATTCTGGTTACTATTGTATATGCTAAGAGAAATTTTTTAAAATTAAAATTGTTAATACCTTGTTTGCGTACAATTTCACAATAATAATGATTTTGCATTAAAAATGCAAGGAGGATGATATTTAAAGATTAATACGTGGAATGATATTGTTAGTGTTTTGAATGTTATTACTTCTCGTTGATGGATACATGTATAGTTAATTTTACTATAATTTTATTTTGGTTTTAGGTTGATATAAACTTTTTCAATGTTTATATATATATATATATATATATATATAACTCACACATTACACCCAAAATATCAGGGTTCGCCATGTAGCCTTACTCACCATTTGTTTTTCCTTCCTTTCGTTTCGTGTTCTCTCACGTTTATGTCCTTAGTCTTTTCGTCTTGAAGAATATCAATCTATTATTCTCTGCCCTTTATAATTAATAACAGGGAGATATATGAATATTAGCAACAAGTATCAATTTTTTATTTTAATCTTAATGCTAGGAATTATTTACGATACCAATTGGTCTTTGATTTGAGATTCTAAATTCATGGAACAGTTAAAGTAGCAGCTGAGACAACCATAGAATAATGTAAACTATTTGAAAAAATTATATACTAATGTAGGTGGAAGCAAACGAGATTACAAAGATTAAAAGATGAAACATGAAATTAAATAGTTGCAAATTTGCGGAGACTCCTTTCTCACATAAGAGACTCAATTACAATTTTAATTCAAAGCTTGATAATTGACCCTTTCATTTTTACACAAGAGTCTGCTTTCTAATTAGATATGTCATGTGTTCGACGCTATATAAAAATTGACCTTCTGAAAAATTGTTAGTATGTTAGATATAAAAATCGACCATATTACACATGTTAGTATATTATATATAAAACATTTGTATTAGAAATTATGTATTTCTTTTTATCGAAAATTATACATTCTATTTTTTTAATATATATAATATTATTTGTGGAATTCTTAAGATGTATCCTTAAGACACATTAGCATTTTCCTTTTTATTTATTTTATTTATTATCTTAATATAAACATTAGATTTATTATAAATAAACTAAATCAAATCATATTCAATTAAATCCGTATTAAATTATATTAATCTGTCAATACATAAAAATTACTCCTACTCCTACCAAATTAATTTGCACCAACTTATTATCTTGTATATAAACGTTGGATTTATTTATATACTCTAACGCGAGGTGTGCAGTTTAGAGAGTAACACATAGAGTTGTATATGCCCATTACACCTTAACAAGTAAAATTCATTTGCTTTACTATATTAAACATTTTTTAAACACATTTAGACACTATCCATGTTAAATTAAACAATCAAGCAAAAACATGAGTGGATTAAAATAGACAAGGAGAAAAATAATAGAAAGTTGAAAGAATTACTTTATTTTAAGTGTTGAGATAACAATGCTTCTTACAAGAAATATAGCTACGAAAGTGAAAGATTCCCAATGCCTGTCGAATATTGCCACTGAAGTTGCAACAAGCCAAAATCGTGAAACAGTGAAGTTTAAAGCTTATGCAAATTACTAGGCTGTGCAAGAGGTAACTAGTACTAGACATAAGGTATAATGCAGAGTATCCATTAACTTAATAGAAAACAACAACCATATATACAACATCATAATTGAAGACACACATGTAACTTATAGATTTTGAAGATATGAATATTATATAGATTGAATAATTGAAATTAAATTACAATAGTGGTAACTCTGTGAACATTATATTGTGTGCATAAAAAGAGCTACAATAGTTACATGTAATAACTTTGACAAAATCCCTAACTCTGAGCTGATGATGGAACTTGACCGCTTTGCTCTAGGATTATTGTTCTTGTCTTTGCTCAGGGTCACATTGACATTAACAGACATAGAACCTAAAACAAGTTTTCAATTTTAAGACAAAGAGAAAGACTATATACTTCTTGTAGGAAATAAATGTTCAAGTGGTGAACTTACAATTATAATTCGTCCATCCTATTTGCTGATTAGCCAAATCGTAGACAACGATCTTATCTTTTAGGACAAGATCTGCAAAAAATAAGACAATACTTGGATAAAATCAATTGTTATCATCAAAATTAGAAAGGTCATAGCAAAGTATTACTGACTTTTTTTTGGAAATTGGATTGTTGTGACAAATGGAAAACAAACAATAAATTTAAATATCTATTAGAAATCATTTTGAAGGATGATTATGAGAATCCAACCATTTTTTTAACACTCAATCAGTGTGTTTTTCATTCCAAATTGCAATGGGTTTAGTGAAATTGTGATGTAGTAAAAAATTAGAATCTCTAATGAAATGATGCCACGCTAATTATTTGCGCCAGATACATAACATTTTTAGAATATTTTACCATTTATAAAAGTTCCCATTTAATCGGACCAAAAAAATAAGATTCCATTTAATAATCAAATGAGAGAATTATAATCTTTTTTCTCCAATTAATAGCAGAGTTTATAGAGTCTGTTTAAATTGGTCCATCATCTAACCTCCTAATATTTGGTGTCCACTTTCCACTTTCTGGAAACCTATGCACCACAGCCCAGCATTCTGTTAAAGCAGAATGGCACATTAGTGACATACAATTCCAAAGAATAACTTGTATGCAAAAATATAACAAACAACATAATAAACATACTTTATGCTTACCATGAAATCACTCTGCACAAGGTATTGTGCTGGTTTTACATCCATGGATGCTCCACCCACAAAGTTAAAATTGACTAATGGAAACTTATCTAGACTGAATATTTAAGAAACACAAAAAAGTTAATGAAATATTTAGAACTCCTAATTGAACAAGCTCTCTTTTCATGTGAAGTAAATAAAGATCTTAATAACAAATATTATATTTGTAATTACCTGGTTGAGACCAGATAACACGGGTTTCCTTCTAAAACAAAGGGATGGCTAAATTGTGACACCATGGCACTTATCTACAAACCCATTTAGAAACTGAACATCAGTATATGTTAAGGCCGATACAATTCTTAAAATACAACAGAAACAAGCAAACCCAATTTTAAGAAAATAAATAATAAGAATTATATAAAAAAGAATGTAAACTTCAATACGGTGTTCAATTGTTTGTTGAAGTATCTTAAGACATACCAGTTTCCATTAAATCATTTCCTGATTTTAAACAAAAAGCAATTATCGACTAGATTAAAGAAAGGTTCAAAATTGATCTATATATCCAACATGATAAAACTTAATACAAGTCAAATAAGATAAGAATGTGAGAAACTTAATACGGTTCAATGGAAAAATGTCTATCGGTGATTTAACGAAATAGAATAAACATGAGACAAGCAAACCAAAGAGTAAGAAAATATTCTCATTATGTTTTCGAAATCCAGAACTCCTCATCATGGAAAAGTCAAATGGGATTAATATGCCCAACAAAGTTCAACATTTCAATGTTTTGAGCAAGGTACGAGAAATCTTACTGCATTGACCAGAGGATTATAGGCTTCTGGAAAAAGATACGCCAAAGTTGTACCACTGTCAATAGTTGTTCCCCTGTCTCCATATTTGGTTGGTGCAAATGCAACTGGATCAATTGAGAGGAGCTGTCCATTGACAGCAATGCTCTCAAGATTCAAGTAATAATGATTCCTAAGATTTAATTGAAAAGAAAAAGACTGGTCAATTTACCGCAAAATATTTCATATAGAAGTGTGAACTATCAGACGAGAACAAAAACAACATAAGAAGCATTTTAAGAACCTGATTATTAGCAGTATCAACTTTTACATTCAATTGAAAAATCATTTAATTAAATTAATAAATTTTAATTTTTTTTCCAAGACCAGGTTGATTTAAACAAACTTGTTTTAAACATACTCGCTAGTGGTGTGTCATGTCAAGTAACTTTCAAGCAATCAAATTTTGTTTACTATCTTTCAACCTAGTATATTGTAAACACTACCAAAAGCAAAATTGATAAATTTTAAAATTATTGATTGTCAATTGACAATAATGTAATTGTACAAATTTAATTGTATAAACTCCTTTAAAAAAATGCCTTGTATGCTTCTTTATATCAATATTGTGCAATATCATGGAAAAATGACCCACAAACTACAAAAGAAAAATGAGAAAAACAGTGCAGAAGAGAACATACTTGAATGGAGCAAGTGGACTGTAAACAATACTTGGCTCCACAATCGCACCAAGAGCTAGAATGCCTCCCCCATTGCCATCTCCTTTCAAGCAATGAGAAAAAGCGTTTGGTATTATTTCACGTGCTGACAATTGAGACACAACAGACAGAGGACCAGGGCCAAACCCAAAGATTCCATCATACGCTGTTGGTGTCTCAATCAAACCTCCACCAAGATGGGTACTACACCTATTGCAAAAACAACACTTCAATAAAGTTTTATTTCAAACCAAAATTCATATTTACTTATCTCTTTTAAAAAGTCAAAATTGAGTTACGTATCAGAGCAAGATACAAAACACAAGCTGTACTCTGAATCTTCAAAATATAACAGCATAATGTTTGCCAAAACAAATCATCCCATCACAATATCGATACCACCCCAAGGTACTGTTAGTATATACCTTTATATAAAATATACATGATAAAACTATACATGAAATGCACTATGCCCCTAATCCACAAGAACAGCCCCATGCGCCACTAATCATGGCTATAGTTCCATGACAGAAAAAATGATTTTGGAGTAGTAAATAATGCAGCAATTTCTTTCTTTCTTTTTCTCCGCCAACCAATCTTACTAATTCATACACTTAAGGTGTTTACAAATACAATCGCCCAATGCCTACAAATAATTCTTTCAAAGCAGACTACATATTACCATTTCCAATTGTCTTTACATATCATACCTAAGTTACATAAATCTTTCTTTCACCAAAACTCTACCAGTTTATAAATTCATAATTTGTAAATAATTCAATGCCAAAATTCATATTAAGTATTAGTATTAACAAAAACATGAGAATGAATGCAAAAACTAAGAGAAGATAAGAAAATCCCACTATTTACCAATTCTCCAATTTATTAAAAAATTAACCTATTGACAAAGCCTGCATGACCAATTTAACTCCCCCCAAGACTCCCCATTCTCAACATTATCTATAATTGAGTCTTATAGTCTTTTAGCATAGGCTCCTTGACCCGCCTATCGAAGTCTAATTTCTATATGTTCCAACGTACACACAAATTTATAATTGTCCAAAATAAATAAGCACGACAGTTTCTCACCCAAAAAAGACAGTGGCTGAAGAGTTAACACTGGAAGGAGAAGGCTGCCCGAGGATCATGTCAAAATGCATTTTATCAGTGACATAAACACCCGAGGTACTACTACTATCTTGATACCCATAGGTGTATGTGCACTGTTTAGCAGGAAGAGAGCATCGAGCATCCGCACCTTGAACCCTGAAAGGGCATAGACGGTCCGAGCAATGAATCAACGCAGCCGTGGATGAATTCATCGTGTCAAAGAAATTGAACTTAAACTGCAGAGTACACAACACAACAAGCAACAAATATTAAGCTTCAAATAAAAATATTGGTTCCCAAAGCAACAAAATAAGCACCAGACCATAAGTAAGTAGTACTGATAATTAAGTATGCATAGTAAAAAAGAAATGGTGAAAATTGAAAATCCTTACCCCAAGTCCATTAGATCGAGGGCAATTATCACATTGATTGCAGCTAACCCAGAGAAGGTCGCTTCCTGTATCAATCAGCACAGTATATTCCCTTGGTGGAGATCCCAGCTTGACTATTGTTGTATACATCCTGAACAAAAAAATAGCCATCAATTATTAATGAAATCCCACTCCCTCTTATTCCATACAAAGAAAATGAAATTAAATTCAGCTTTTTTTGGATAAATTGAATATGTAATATTATTATCAACATCTAATTCTAAAAAAAATTCATTTCCCTATATAACTATGCATTCAGTAGTATCGGTATCTAACTTCACATAACATTATATAAAATGATTATACTACAGTCATTTCCCTTTATTTTTGTATAGATGATAAAATAAATTGTATGTTTGCTGAAAGAACAAACAGTTTAGCCTGTAATTCAAGTTTTAGTTTTTGTGTCAGCTTCAACTGCATTCATGCTTTGGTTAAGCTAATCCTGAGTTGAGCTTACATCTAATGGCAAATATTTTGCATCATTTAATAAATGTATAACACAGCATAAGAAAAAAAGAAAAGAATGTGAGAATAACGTGGGAATAGAAGAAACTAAAGAAATAAATGAAGGAGTTTATGGGAGAGATAATTGGCTGTACCCAACCATCGAGCTGCCTTGGACGGGGAAATTGACGGCGCCTACAGAACCATGCAATATTTTTGAGTTGCGAGCTCTGTCATGAGCTCTCAACGTCTCCATCTCAACACGATGGTTAAGTGGCACGAC
Source organism: Cicer chorassanicum (assembly GCA_037974735.1). Classification (NCBI taxonomy): domain Eukaryota; kingdom Viridiplantae; phylum Streptophyta; class Magnoliopsida; order Fabales; family Fabaceae; genus Cicer; species Cicer chorassanicum. The sequence continues at coordinate 60,492,272 of JBBPBP010009779.1, read as the reverse complement.
CCGTTTTAAAGGGAGGTATCCGGTACACATAATGGGTACAACAAGGATGGCCAAGCAGCATGCCAAAAACAATTGCTTAATGTAGAAATGCATTTTCGTATAAGGTTAGAGTGTAGAAAAAGAGTGGTGGTAGAATTGGAGGAGTGGAAATTGAAATATAACAGAGTAGAAGAGCAAGAGAGAATGATAATGTGAATGATTATTAAGATTAACGTTCCCCCTATTTATACTAGTCATGAATTAAGCTAAAATAAAGAAATGAAAATATGAACAATGTAAATGTAAATAATGCAGTGCTCACACTAATTGATCGCTCACCTTTCACTTTGCACCTCATCATATCAGTAACTTTGGTCTTCAAACTTCAAATTAACTACAAAACAGATTGATGAATTGATCATAGCTTTTAGATATGAAATCAAATTAAGAAAAAAAGATGAAAATGATGACAATAATAATAAACACTATGTGTAAACACTATGTGTAAAGAGATAAAGAAAGATTCCCGGTAACAATAATAAACACTATGTGTAATGGCTCACCTCTTTACATATCAGAAAATTTGTTGTGTATTAAAAACAGAAACACATTTCAAAAGGGGTTTAAAAGAGATAAACACAAATGTAGCATGAACCTCAGTGAAAGTAGATCCCCTTGTGCGAGTGGGAGATGCCACGTGGCTCACCTCAGTGTTTTGTTCGTACTCGCTCGTCTCCGAGACCTATCGCGTGGATGTTCCATTACTCGACTGTGAGTATTCGCACGGTGTGTTGGACTACACAACCACACTAGGACGGTACCGTACTCAGCCATGCAAGGACGATTTCTATTTCTCCGCCGGAGTCCTTCGGGTTCGCCGCCTATGCTGGTTTATTTTGTAATTTACAGCTTTGAGAAGGAGAAATCATAAGATTTCGGGTCACCCGTGTTTTTTATTTTTGTCATTATACAAGTTGGGCCATTTGACAAAAAAATATATATAAAAAAAAAAAAACAAGTTTGTAGTTTAGATAAAGAAATCATAACATTTTGGGTCACCCATGTTTTTTTTTGTCATTATACAAGTTGGGCCACTTTCACAAAAAAATATAAAAAATAGATGTTGACATGTATCCCATCATAACTTGACAACTTTGAGTCAAAAGATAAAAAAGAACGTTCTACACATGTAATTATAGTCATTCAAATATATTATATATTAATAATGTGCAACACATGCAATAAACAAGAAAATATACTAAGAGAAAAAGAAATATGAATTTTAATAGTAAACTAGTTGATTTTATATCCACTACATAATTATTGCCGTTGATTTTATATTTTCTACATAATTATAATTTTCATCGTTAAATATTATGATCATGTTAGACAACTTCCTAATCTTACAAGATTAAAAACTATATCCAATATATGTCATTGGATGGTAAAATCTAAAAAAGCAGACGTCTATTCTCTTGTGTTTCGTGTGCTAACTCTTATCCTCACACTTCTAGTTTCTACATATATTGAAAAACGATATTTTTCAGCTATGAATATAGTAAAACTACATTTTGCTACAAGATGAAAAATGAATTTTTAACTGATTGTTTGTTAGTATACATTGAAAGGAGAAATACTAAAAAGATTATTAATATACATTGAATTGGAAGATCAATTTTCGATTGATTGATTGATTGTTAGTGTAAATTGAATTGGAAGATGAATTTTTGACTAATTGTTTGTGGCGCTAGGGATTACACCAACAATCTCCCACTACCGCTAGAGCCAATCAGGTATCAACATAGCACCCATTGATCTATTGGGAATGTCATGCTACTACTTAGCAAGAGACTCCTTTAGTATATTGTTTAGTGTAGTCATCCTGCACATGTTCATTTCTCCATTTTTTCGATCATCTATCGAATGAGATATCTACAACTAAATATATATTTGAATCATTGGTGAGATCAATATTCTTTACCTTATACAATTACTTTATCTTCATCGCAACAAGATCAATGAAGTTTGCAAAGGTAGGAACTATGTTAAGTTCAAAAGAACTTCCTTGTGAGAACCTAAAATGAGCTAATTAGGAGGAAAAACAAAAAATATTTGAACTCAAGACTTTATAATAGTTTTTAGTTTTATTTGTATTTAATTTGAATTGTAATTATTTTAGTTAAGTGGTGTAAGCCCAATATAAATCTAGAAAATTGGTTTTTGGCCCATTTTAGGAATAAGGTAAATAATTCTTTAAATGCCTTGTAATAGTCACATTTTGGATAAGTTTGAAATAAATTAGAATTTATCTCAATAGAATGATGAGTGAGATATGTCTCCTCTTTGAGTTCTTAGACTAGAACTTGTTTGAATCTTATCAACGACTTCCTTACCATTGTGGCAGTTCTCCATTGACTTATCAATCATCCTTGATTGTGGTGCCTTCTCCATCTTCTCCATCTAACCCATGTTTGTTTCTTATTTTTCTCTTTTATTTTACCACTTTGTTTCAAGAAATCACTTGATAGATCTTTCACCTCTTGTGGAATCAACCCAAATCCGTATCATTTGGTATTAAGAGAAAATAAAAGAGATGTGGATTTGGTATCAAAGAAAATAAAATAAACCTATTTTCTTATCAAAGTAATTTGTAATTGATTAATTCTTTCTAATGAATTTATTTTAGTAATGATAATTACTGATTGTTTCGAAACATTCAAAACATGTAGCCAAAGTGATATGATTTCTGAATATAAAAAATGATAGAGTCTCTGATACCACTGTTAGGAAATCATTCTCAAGAGCAGAAGATTGTCTTAGCCAAGGATCACGTATGCACAAAATTTTACAAGAAGGGTTCATGCGTTTACCTCTTGAAGCGTTGAGGAGGATACAAATTACCATCATGGAGAATCTCTCTTAATTTGTGCTTTAACTTTGATCTTCAAAGCGAAAATTATCAGTGTCTCTACATAATCCAGGCAATCACAAAATAGAACATTGAGCTAGCCAATATATGAGGTTCATGTGTTCTGGGGTTGTTAGGTTGTTAGGAGAAGACTTGGCTTGTAGGGTCTAGGTGGTTAGTTACTTCTTCAATCTGGGTTTGTTAGGAGAAGACTTGGCTTGTAGGATCAAGGTGGTTAGTTCCTCAAAAGTCTGGGGCTGTTTGGGAAGACTGGCTTGGAGGGTCAGGTGCTTTGTAATTCAAGGTATTTGAATTAGTGGATTAAAGCCTTCTGAATAAGGGGACTAGATGTAGCTAAGTTACTGGAGAGCCAGGATAAATATATGTGTCAAATTATTTATGCTTTCATAGTTTGGTGCTTTTGAATCCGATTGCTTCCACTTCAAGTAAGTCACCCAAACCGAACTAGTTTTTTTAATTTTTTATAAATTATCAAAAAGTTATCAACTTTGGCAAATACAATTCAAACACCCTTCACCCCCCCCCCGGTTCTCGTGTTTGTACCTTCAATTGACATCAGGGTTCGGTCTAAAGGTTGAGCACTTTATAGTGTTTGAGAATAGATCCAAGGGTTCAATATGTCTGGATTCAGTGAAGAAGCTGTTGGAGGAAACAGCAACATACCACATATGTTTGATGGAGACAATTTTGAGTATTGGAAAGATGGGCTGAGAAGTTTCTATATTTCACAAGATCCTAAACTTTTGGACTTGGTGGAAGATGGATATTAGGCATGGCAACGAGACGTGGGCGGGGGCGGGGGCGGGGGCGGATTTTGCCTCCTCCACCCCTCCACCCGACTAATCGGGGAAAACCCGCACCCGTTTCATAGCGGGTGTAGAATTTAGACCCTCATCCCCGCCCGCACCCATTTATATATATATATATATATATATAATTATAAATTTAAAAATCATATTTATTATAATTAATATAATAAAATAATTGTTATAAGACAATTATAAAATAAAATAATTATTTTCTATAGAGATAAGATTATATTTAAAAAAATATTAAGTATATTCAATATGTATATGTATATAAAATTTAAAAATTACATTAATACTATTTGCGGGGCGGGGTGGATATCACCACCCGCAACCCGTCCCTGCCTCCGAATTTTAATTTCGGGAAAAATCTGCACCCGCACCCTCACCCAATCAAAATGGATTTTCCCCGCCCCAATCAAGCGTGTTTGGGTGGGTACCCGCGGGTAGGGGTGTACGTGGGTTGGGTTGGGTTGGTATTGACAAATAAAATACTAAAAAAAAGTGTTTAATAGATTTAAATATACGAATTTTATAAGTAGGCATATACGATATTACAAGGTTAAAACAAATTAAACGCTAAATTGCGAGAAAAATTAAGTATTTAGGCTAGACGCATAAACACCTTAAATCAGCATTCATATAAAAATCAGTTATTAATAATATCCGAAACCCCTAGGCTGCCAAACAATTTTTTTTTACAAAATATAACTAGTTTTTGGGTCGAGTCTACGGGTCGACGGGTTCAAATTGTTAAACCCATTACCCGAACCAAATATTAATGGGTTTCAACGGGTTGGGTTGGACCCGAAAGTGACCAGGTAAGGGAAAAATGGGGTTGGGTTGGATTGAGTGATCGGGTGGCGGGTCGACCCGCACCTATGTACACCCCTACCCGCGGGTGCGGATTATATTGTCATCCCTAATGGTTATATTGCTCATAAGAATACTGATGGTATTGAAATTCCAAGAAAGGAGAAGAAAGCTAATCAGAAGAAGAATGGAGAAATACTAAAAAGATTATTAATATACATTGAATTGGAAGATGAATTTTCGATTGATTGATTGTTAGTGTAAACTGAATTGGAAGATGAATTTTTGACTAATTGTTTGTGGCGCTAGGGATTACACCAACAATCTCCCACTACCACTAGAGCCAATCAGGTATCAACATAGCACCCATTGATCTATTGCGAATGCCATGCTACTACTTAGCAAGAGACTCCTTTAGTATATTGTTTAGTGTAGTCATCCTACACATGTTCATTTCTCCATTTTTTCGATCATCTATCGAATGAGATATCTACAACTAAATATATGTTTGAATCATTGGTGATATCAATATTCTTGACCTTATACAATTACTTTATCTTCATCGCAACAAGATCAATGAAGTTTGCAAAGGTAGAAACTATGTTAAGTTCAAAAAAACTTCCTTTTGAGAACCTAAAATGAGCTAATTAGGAGGAAAAACAAAAAATATTTCAACTCAAGACTTTATAATAGTTTTTAGTTTTATTTGTATTTAATTTGAATTGTAATTATTTTAGTTAAGTGGTGTAAGCCCAATATAAATCTAGAAAATTGGTTTTTGGCCCATTTTAGGAATAAGGTAAATAATTCTTTAAATACCTTGTAATAGTCACATTTTAGACAACTTTGAAATAAATTAGAATTTATCTCAATAGAATGATGAATGAGATATGTCTCCTCTTTGAGTTCTTGGATTAAAACTTGCTTGAATCTTATCAACGACTTCCTTACCATTGTGGCAGTTCTCCGTTGACTTATCAATCATCCTTGATTGTGGTGCCTTCTCCATCTTCTCCATCTAACCCATGTTTGTTTCTTAATTTTCTATGTTATTTTACCACTTTGTTTCAAGAAATCACTTGATAGATCTTTCACCTCTTGTGGAATCAACCCAAATCCGTATCATTTGGTATTAAGAGAAAATAAAAGAGATGTGGATTTGGTATCAAAGAAAATAAAATAAACCTATTTTCTTATCAAATAATCAAAGTAGTTTGTAATTGATTAATTCTTTCTAATGAATTTATTTTAGTAATGATAATTATTGATAGTTTCGAAACATTCAAAACATGTAGCTAAAGTGATATGATTTCAGAATATCAGAAATGACAGAGTCTCTGATACCACTGTTAGGAAATCAGTCTCAAGAGCAGAAGATTGTCTTAGCCAAGGATCACATATGCACAAAATTTTACAAGAATGGTTCATGTGTTTACCTCTAGTAGCGTCGAGGAGGATACAAATTACCATCACGGAGAATCTCTCTTAATTTGTGCTTTAACTTTGATCTTCAAAGCGAAAATTATCAGTGTCTCTACGTAATCCAGGCAAACACAAAATAAAACATGGAGCTAGCCAATATATGAGGGTAATGATTATTGAAATTACTTGAGAATGTGCTTTTCTTATATTTATAGGGAATGAGTCACTAAATTCATTAGACTCATATTTTGGGCTCATATTTATCGAGGATGAGTCACTAAAATCATTAGACTCATATAGTTTGGGAACTTATACATCCAAGATGTTGTAGCCACATCTAGCCTTTCTTCAGTCACTTTGGAAACTTATACATTCAAGGCATTGTGATCACGTATAGGCGTGATTCTGAAGGGGAATGTCCATTAGGCCATAATTAGTTGTCGCTTCCTGAAAGCCATTTAGTGACCATGGTGGATGAATATTGCGCCCCATTATATCTTCTTGCAAGAGAAGATCGTTAAAATCACCAATTTTGCACCACGACATTGTAGATTGAGAGGCCAAACTGCTTAAAATATTCTAAGAATCGAGGAGATGTTCGCAATGAGGTATGTTGAGAAACTTGTTAGGCACCAAGGCTCAAATACACTGTCTTCTCTAACAATAACATAATTAATTTTTTTGAATATTTTTGAATATCACAAAAATGATTAAGTCACTAAATAATTGCCAAACCACCACTTCTACCATCACGATCAACGGAAAAATAAGACTCATAACCAATAATTCTTTTAATTTCTTCAACTTTATTTAAAATAACAAAGTGCCTCACAAAGAAAAATATTATCTGGATTATGACTTCGTACAAGGTCATTTAACGACGAAATTGGACTAAGGTGACCCAATCCCCAACAATTCCAACTAAGAATAAGCATTGGTCCTAGTGGGTCTGCTTTCCAAGACCCACCTCTAAAAAATGTGTCAGATAAATGAGCATATTCGTGAATTGGTGTTACGCTTTTTGGCCAACTTGACTTGGACTCGCAAGAATGCCATTTTTGCATTTCCTCTCTTTTTTGGCTACTGGATCATCCTCATCAATGTTTTCATGTACGTTGGGAATACAAACTATCCGTTAGAACCAAGATGGTTTTACATTTAGAGTTTTGATGTTAACAAAAGTATTTTATGAGAATAATATATTTGACTTCAAAGAGTATGAAAGAAGATTCATGTTTTTGAAGAAAATATAAAATAAGATTTGATTCAAATTTATAATTGAAGAAAATCTAAAATAAGATTTAATTCAAAATTATAATTGAAGAAAATCTTTGACCAAGTTGAAAAGAAAATATGGTCAAGATTTGAAGAAGATTTGAACAAAATTTGTAGAAGATTTGATCAAGATTTATCTACAACAAAATATGAACAGAATCAATTTGAAAGAATTTATAAACACAATCTGAACAAAAATAAAATAGAGTTAATATGAAGAGTTTACAAACTCAATCTAAACAAAATAGAAATAGAATCAATTAGAAGAGTTTACAAACTCAATTTGAACAAGATTCAATTCAGAATTAAACAAGGACTAAATTGAAGCCCAAATTTTCACTATAAATAGACACTCAAGGCTGAAGGAGAATATCATCGAAAAACAAAAAAAAGTAGTCTTACAGTTAAAAGAGAGAAACACTTGTTCGAGTTAGGAATATTTTATGAGTGTTCTTTTCTTAGAGTATGAGAGTTATTATTATTATCAGCTTTGTTAGAAGCAACTACTCAAGTTTCAATCTTTTGTATCCAACCCGATAATGGTTTAGTTCCTTCTTAAATCTGGGGTTGTCAGGTTGTTAGGAGAAGACTTGGCTTGCAGGGTCAAAGTGGTTAGTTCCTTCTTCAATATGGGGTTGTTAGGTTGTTAGGAGAAGACTTGGCTTGTAGGATCAAGGTGGTTAGTTCCTCAAAAGTCTGGGGTTGTTAGGCTGTTTAGGAAGACTAGCTTGGAGGGTCAGGTGCTTTGTAATTCAAGGTATTTGAATTAGTGGATTAAAGCCTTCTAAATGAGGGGACTAGATGTAGCCAAGTTAGTGGTGAACCAGGATAAATATATGTGTCAAATTATTTATGCTTTCATAGTATGCTGCTTTTGAATCCGATTGCTTCTACTTCAAGTAAGTCACCAAAACCAAACTAGTTTTTTTTTTTAATTATTTATAAATTATCAAAAAGTTATCAACTTTGGCAAACACAATTCAACCCCCTTTTTCGTGTTTTCACCTTCAATTGGCATCAGAGCTCGGTCTCAAGGCTGATGAGCACTTTATAGTGTGTGAGAATAGATCCAAGGGTTCAATATGTCTGGCTTCAGTGAAGAAGCTGCTGGAGGTAGCATCAACATACCACCTACGTATGATGGAGACAATTTTGAGTATTGGAAAGACAGGCTGGGAAGTTTCTATATTTCACAAGATCTTGAACTTTTGGGCTTGGTGGAAGATGGTTATATTGCTCCGAAGAATACTGATGGTATTGAAATTCCAAGAAAGGACATGAATGCTAATCAGAAGAAAATGTACAAGATGCATCATAAGTCCAGAATATGCATGACAAATGCAATCACCTTCAAGGAGTTTGACAAGTGCACCAACAAGGAGACCGGAAAGAGTATTTATGATAGTATGATTCTAACCTATGAAGGAAGCAAACAAGTTCGAGAAGCAAAGGCCAACCTCCTAGTCAAAGAGTATGAGTTGTTCAAGATGGAAGAAGATGAAGACATTTAAACAATGTCTTCTAGATCCCAGACCCTGGTCTCAGGATAAAAGGTACTTGAGATGAATTATACTACAACTGATCATGTGAAGAAAATTCTTAGGAGTCTGACAAGAAAGTGGAGACCTATGATCACTACCATTCAGGAAGCAAAAGATCTAAATACTCTAAATCTGGAAGAATTAATCAGCTCTCTAAGATCACATGAAATTCAGATTGAAGAAGATGAGCACAACAAGAAGAACAAGACTCTGGCCTTGAAATCTAAGTAGAAGAAGGTTCTAAAGGCAACATCAGAATAAGAGGATAGTGGTTCAGATGATCAGAATTTGAACTCAAAGGAAGAAGAGATTGCTTTCATATCCAGAAAAATTCGAAAGATGTGGCACAACAGAAAGAAGAAATTTCTGCAAAGATATTCCAAGCAATCCAATATTGGTATGTATGGTGCGATGAAAGAAAAAAATAACTGATTAGTCGTTCTACTATAATATAGAGTATAAGCATTATTTTTGTTTCTTCGAAAAAGAATCAAATTAATTAATATTCATGGTAACCATTCGTGCAGATGAAATTAGAGGGAATGATGATAAATATGATAAGAAAAGCATAATCTGTTATGGATGCAATGAACCTGGACATATCAAGTCAGAATAATTAAATATGGAGAAAGGGAAACACCAGAGGAAAGATTCCAGATCCAAGAAGAAGAGTCTGATGTCTACATGGGATGATTCTAAGGAATCCTCTGGCAATGAACAAGCAAATTTGGCTATGATGGCTCATATCAACTCTGCCTCTGGATCCAACACAGATTCTGACTCTGGAAGTGAATCAATAGATGAAGAAATTGAGGTATTTTCTGAATTTACTTGATCTGATTTAATTACTGCTATAAATGATTTTTTAAATAATAATCACAAATTTGCTTTAAAATTGAAAACACTTAAGAAAGAAAATACAAATCTAACTAAAAAAGTTAATGTTTTAAAGAATCAAAGTGCTGAATTTAAAACAGAAAATGCAAATCTGAAAATTGATATTACTGAACATAAAATAGATAATGCAAATATGAAAACTTATATTAATGAACTTAAGATAGATAATGCAACTTTGAAAACTGATATTATTGAACTTAAAATAGAAAATGAAAATTTGAAAACTGATATTGCTGAACTTAAGGCTGAAAATCTAACTCTGAAAAGTAATTATAGTTCAACATCAATTAAAAATACCACATGTAACTCTGATAAGCATGAAGAAGTATTTCAAGATTTTCTTGATAACGGTATGGAAAGAAGCAAGTATGCATCTATGAGCTATGGGGTTAGTAGGAATGGTAAAAGAGTAATAAAATTTCAAGAAAAAGTAGCTAAATCTAAGTTTATTCGCTCTGATGATTTATGTACTATTTGCTATAAGAAATGTCACACTAAAATATCTTGTCCTATTCTAACGACATGGAAAGACAAGAAATCTTTAAGATCTACAAACCAGGACCCAACCAGATTTGGGTACCAAAGGATAAAATTGTTTATGTTGCAGATGTTCTAAGCAACCAAATTGAAACACCAATCATGGTGCCTTTGTGACACCATAAACCCCAAAATAATATATATATATATATATATATATATATATATATAATTTTTAACTTAATTCGCCTCGGATAAAGAAAATTTGTTTTCAAGAAAATAAAACTTTTATAATAAATTTAGGATATCACACTTCTCAAAATTCAAAGGGAACACTTTAAACTTTTTCCCCTTATAAAACAGTAAGGTTTTCATACATAACGTGTTGTAATTAAATAAATAAAATACAACTTATGACTCTCATTCCCAGTATCACCTATCAGAGCGAGACTTCTCCCAAACTTGAACCTCAAGACTCATTAACCTGTAATAACTGCGATTTCGCAAACACAGGGCCAAGCCAGTCAAACACAAACAACGAAGGAGGTGAGTTTTGATATCATGTTGATAGTATAATATAAGTATGAAGAACACGCAAACAATCATAATGACCGTATCATAATGACATTACGAAATATCAAAATGTTCAATCAAATAGTACCATATTATAACATCAAAATCACTCAAGTAAAATAATTATCTCATTATAATATTCATCAAATCATCTAAGAGAAATTATTATTACTTTTGAAACATATCAATCACAACAAAACAATCACAAGAAAATGTAATGCTATGCATGAGCTTAGACTCTACTTCACAATGTGGTACCATTCTAAGTCTGAAGTACTTGGTTAGGAGGCTTGATACTATGCCACCATCTCGGTGGACGGAAAATTCAAATTGGCCATGTCCTCATAGATCCCCTCAACTCAACCCGAGACACATATATGCGACAGTCGAGGTAAGCGTGTGTTGCAAAGTGGCTCTCGATATTTGGAGTGCTACCTCCAAGTCACCTTGGAATTCCCCCCGCCCCCCGAATACCTTCAAGGTTTAACAATCTTGCCTTAAGGCTCAACAACAAACCGCCACGATCAGACTCATTCTCTTGTACTTCCCCGGAATCACTAGGCTTGTCAGACCCTACCTATATGATGACAAAATAATCTCAGCTTCACAAATTCTCAATGTTTATTTTCTCCTCTTGTTGGCCTATGATACTCCATTAAGGCTGTCATCTCAAACACAAATTGGAATCACCATTATTTCATCAACTATGCTGGTTTATTTTGTAATTTACAACTTGAGAAGGAGAAACCGTAAGATTTCGGGTCACCCGTGTTTTTTATTTTTGTCATTTTAGAAGTTGGGCCACTTTGACAAACAGATATAAAAAAAAAGAAGTTTGACATGTATCGCAGACAACTTTGAGTCAAAAAATAAAAAAAAAATGTGCAACACTTGTAAACTAGTTTTACACTGACACTGAATAATAATCGTTGATTTCATATCTATTACATAATTATAATTTTTATCATTAAATATTCATTCAATCAATTATTTGTTTTTGTTGTCTGTGTAAAATGTATTATTGTTAAGCCTACATATTTATTTAATTTGAAAAACTTTCTTGATTTTACTTTTATCGAGAAAATACTCCCCACTTTTTAAAAGAGAATTTATCGGTCTCCTAAATTTTACACTTGTTGCAATGTTGATCTCAACCTAAATATTTTATTATAAACTAATCACGTCATATATTTTTTAAATGATATGACATATGCTAATTTGATAAAATACATATAGATTTACATTTATTCACCTATTCAAACATTAAAATAATATTTTCTAAAAATTACAAAATGTATTACAAAAATATTTATTTGTTTTCAGGATTTCATCTTTTTATATTTTAGTTTTAATTCCGAAACATATTTTTATTGATCTTACTAATATTTAAATTGTACATTATCAAAATTTACTTCTTTAGTCTACAAAAAATAATACAATAGGAAATAATTCACCAGCAAAAAAGTACAACTCCTAATCAAAATAAATTTTATAAAAGTGTTCGCAAGATATCTCTACAAATTGATCAAGTCTCCAACCACATTAGATCTAAACAATTAGTAGGTTAATAATGTTGGTGACTTTTGTGGAGGACAAAATCCACTAATTTTGTCACAATGGTCAAATGACTTGTCACATGCTGATATAATAGATTAAAATTTAGCTGGTGAGATTTTAAGTGGACAACTTGTTGCCAAATATTGATTGACATAAAATAGTACTTATTAGAAAAATTGTTTTTAATACTATTTTTTTTCTTGAAAAAAATGTAGGGTTGAGGATGATACTCAAATTTAAAATTAAAAATATTTTAGGACTCATCAAACACTAACAAATAATTTTAGATTTATCTCATTTTAATATTTATGATACTAAAACTTTTATCAATTTTATTATACCATGTGATGTTATTTTTTTTTTGTATTTTATTGACAAAAGACATTTGTATTTTTTTAGTCATAAGACATTTGCGTTTTATTGTTTAGGAATTTATTATTCAATCCATATGTAACCTAAATGGCACATTGTAAGATCTTTGATACGATAGGATATGGTAAGATAGGATAAGGAACATGATAAAGATATGATATGATATGGACATGATAAAGAGTTATCGTGTCATGTGTTTGATGTGTACATGATAACAAATTTGATAAGATTAGTTTATCATATTTAGTATTTGATACACAACAGAAAACCTAATGATATGATTTATAATTGATAACATGACAAATTTGTCCTTATAATCTATTTAATTTTTTTTCTTTCAAAATAACATTCATATATTTTCTTTTATAAAACTCAAACATCTATGATAGGGAAAAAGGGCAAATATGAACCCAAAAGAAACAATCAGAAATCATCTAAATCAAAGTTTATTTTTTCAACCTTTCAATATAAACACACACTAAAAGAAAAAAATTGGTTTGCGGCAGTTGCAAGGGACACATGCGGCGGTTATAACTGTCTCAAACGGATGATTGCGACTGTTCTGCAACTGTCGTAAATTTGTGCTTCGTGAGACCAGTTTGCGACGGTTCAAAAAAATGTCGTTCCAACCGACGGCAACGTTTGCGACTGTTCCTAATCGCCTCTACATGCAGTTTGCGACAGTTAGAACCGTCGCTAAAATTTATTTGTTTCTAAAAAATTGCAACAGTTGTCAACCGTCGCTATATTTATTTTGAGGCAGTTTGAACCGTCGCAAGCCTGATAATTTAAAATAAAAAAAATATGATACAATTTTTTTTCCTATTTTTTATTAATTAAAATAAAAATATTCATAAATATCATCCACATAATTTAAATACATAATTATATAACTATTGTACCTAAATCCAATTTATATATTTTTTTCAAAAGAAATAACACCAATTCTTACATTGAAGTTAACTGAAAAAATAAATAAAGTAGTTTAAATATTCACAACATTAGTGGAGTGGCTAAACATACAAAACAACTCTATCAAATATAGAAGTTTATCCCAATATCTAATAAGTCCCTAATGACAATGTTGTTCCACGATCATCAAGTTAGTGGCTAGACTCAGATGAACGTCTACCATCTATTGGCGATTCTATGTCTGTTGCTTGGAAAATAAAAGTATATATTAACCTCAATGAATATTGATAAATATTGTCAAATACTAATTAACTAAATTTCTCATATAGCTAGAGGCAATCATTACACAATTGATATTTTTAACCAAAGACAAACAGTTCTCACATGATTTTTTAAATAGATTTTCTTTGAAAACAGTTTCACCTTTTTTTCTCTAGAATTTTGCATTTGCAACAAGAAAGCAATTTGCTCATTCAACATATCAACTTAAGAATCTCTTTTCTTAAGCCTATCGATTTCAACTTGCATTTTCTCCATCTTCTCATTAGCTTTGGAGGAAGACATTGATCTTAGAGTGAGAAGTAGATGTAGTAATTTGAGACAGTGTTATTCCAAGTCACATACAATGAACATATCCAGGATGTTCTTTTGCAAACACATTAACAAATGCTTCATTTGATTGTGGTGCCTTCTCCATCTTCTCCATCTAACTCATGTTTGTTTCTTGTTTTTTTTATATTTTATTTTACCACTTGGTTTCAAGAAATCACTTGATAGATCCTTCATCTCTTGCGGAATCAACTCAAATCCACATCATTTGGTATTAAGAGCAAATAATCAAAGTAGTCTATAACTGATTGATTCTTTCTAATGAATTTATTTTAGTAATGATAATCATTGATAGTTTCGAAACATTCAAAACATGTAGCTATAGTGATATGATTTCAGAATATAAAAAATTACAGAGTCTCTGATAACACTGTTAGGAAATCAGTCTCAAGAGCAGAAGATTGCCTTAGTCAAGGATCACACGTGCACAAAAATTTACAAGTAGGGTTCATGTGTTTACCTCTTGAAGCGTCGAGGAGGATACATATTACCATCATGGAGAATCTCTCTTAATTTGTGCTTTAACTTTGATCATCAAAATGAAAATTATCAGCGTCTCTACATAGTCCATGCAAGCACAAAATAAAAGATGGAGCTAGCCAATATATGAGGGTAATGACAATTGAAATAATTTGAGAATGTGCTCTTATATTTATAGAGAATGAGTCACTAAAATAATTAGACTTATATTTTGGGCTCAACCCAAAATAAGTAATAAGTAATTATATTTAATTAAACTCTTTTACTTAAATAAAAACCATTAATTAAATTTAATCACATTTAATTCAAATAATTATCAACTCTGATATATTTAAGCAAATCTAATTCAATTAAATATATTAATGTATTATAACATATTTAATATGATATTTAATCATATTTAATACGATTAATATCTAATTAAATCAGATCTTTTTTAATTTAATAATCGATTCCGATGTCAGTACTCTATGTGTGTGACTTTTATAGGTTCTAACTGAAATGGTAATACTATTAAATATTATAAACAATGATTGACATATAATAATACATTATTGCTTCCTAAATCATGAGAAAATTGGTCATACGATTTAAACCTTATTGTGACCACTATTTTTGTGCAGTAATTGTCCCCTCATCCAAATGTCTAATTGAACACAAATCCCAATGTGTCATCCTTGCAATGTTCACTTCTTTATTTCTCTTATACCTCTTTTTGAAATGGATTGCAAATATAGAAAAAATGTATCAACTCCAACAAAAATATAAAACACTTTAGCATAACTTTTCTTTCCCCCCCTTAGTTTACCTTCCCCTTAGTTTACAAATGTAATCACTATAAGTGCAATAATGAAATTATGAAATGAATATAAAATTGAAAAATATAGAAACTAATCTAAACTTGGTAGTGACCAAATAAAACAATGGCGATAATAAAATGACACAAACAACACCGAATGGTGAAGACAATAACGAACGGTGGCGGAAAAAAAGTGGCGATAAAAACGAACGACACAACCAACAAAGAATGGTGGCACAACAATGAACAACGAAGAACACAAAAGAATGTCGATGAAGGCGAAGAACGCAAATGACATAGATGTGTCTGAAGGTACAAACACGAGAATGTGGGTTGAATTGTGTTTGACAATGTTGATAACTTGATGAAGGCTGGTTGGTTTTTATGAATTACTTAGATAAGAAACAATCAGGTTTAGAGGTAGCCAATAATGAAAACATAAATAATTGAACACATAGATTTATCCTGGTTCACCGCTAACTTAGCTACATCTAGTCCTCTCATTCAGAAGGTTTTAATCCACTAATTCAAATACTTGAATTACAAAACACCTGACCCTCTAAGCTTGTCTTCCCAAACAGTCTGACAACCCCAAACTTTTGAGGAACTAACCACCTTGACTCTACAAGCCAAGTATTCTCCTAACAACATGACAACCCCAAATTGAAGAAAGAACTAAACAATTATCGGGTTGGATACACAATATTGGAACTTTAAGTGTTTGCTTATAACAAAGTTGATAATAATAATAACTCTTACACTCTATGAAAAAAACACTTAGAAAATATTTCTGAATTGAACAAGTGTTTCTCTCTATGAACTCTAAAAAATAACTTTGAAATTTTGAGCTTTGAGTTCTTCTCTTCTTTTCTGATTTTCAACGATCTTTTTCATCCTTGAGTATCTATTTATAGTTAAAATTAGGGCTTTAATTTAGTACTTGTTTAAATCTGAATTGTATCTTCATTCCTAGTTTGGTCAACAATGATCTTATCTATTATATATATTTAAAACAGACTCCGCTGCCACCTCATCCTATTTCTCCACGTATGCGAACATTTGCCACGTCAGCTAAAAAGCTGACGTGTACATTTTCATATGAAAGTTTTCCTATTCACTCTCTAAATATCTTTTCCCCATATTTTCTGGAAGTATTCATGTGCCATAAGTTATCAATTACAATACAATAAATATAAATTATTTGACACTTATTGGTCCTCCAAATAGAGAGATATAATTTAGAATCAGGCCAACAATTTGTTTTTCTATTTTTTCTTATTATACCATTACTGATATGGACTTCGAGAAAAATTTATGTATTTTCTGAAATATTGATATTGTTAAGTATATTCTTAAATTTTTTCAAGTAGTAAATTGTTTTTTTTTACAACCTAACACATTTTTTCTAAGGACAAAATCGTATAATATCTACGAATTAAATAAGTAAATATTGATACCTTTTCCCCATACTTTGTGGAACTATTCATGTGCCATAAGTTACCAATTACAATACAATAAATATCAATTATTTGACACTTATTGGTCCTCCATTATTATTGATAACGGTTATTCCTCCATAAATATCTTCAAATTTAATACTATATAGTATCTGAAGAAAAAAAAAATCTTTTAATGAAATTTATAATATCTACGAATTAGGCCAAAATTAATATTTGAAATCAAATAGAGATATATAATTTACAATTAGGCCAACAATTTGTTTTTCTATTTTTTCTTATCATACCATTACTGATATGAACTTAGAGAAAAATTTATATATTTTCTGAAAGATTGATATTGTTATGTATATTTTTAACTTTTTTCAAGTAGTAAATTGTTTTTCTTGGTACAACCCAATTCTTCCATAAAT
>JBBPBP010009779.1:60432263-60464984 GCA_037974735.1 Cicer chorassanicum | reverse complement strand
TATTATTATTATTATTATTATTATTATTATTATTATTATTATTATTATTATTATTATTATTATTATTATTATTATTATTATTATTATTATTATTATTATTATTATTATTATTATTTAGCATCTAATATTAAGTATAACTATTAATGTGTCATGAGTTACAAATTAAAATAGAATCAATATATAAATTTTTTTTACGTATACTATTCTACTACTTCAAACAATCTCTATCATTAGTGTCTTGCAATCCAATTATTTTCAAAGAAGTAGATATAGTTGAAATTTTTTTTTTTGCACAAATAACTTTTAAGTGGTATTTTATAACATATTATACTTATTAGCTCAGTTTTCTCAAAACCTTGATTGTTGTTAGTTAGAGTATTGTTTTTGCAGACATATTTGATCTCATCTACGACATGAAAATATATTGGCTCCTCAAAAGACAAAGAAAATTTTCCATATTCAGCTTTATATGAGGGTTATTATTGTGTCTTATGGAGAAAACTATTTACCATTTATAGATAAAAAAATAGTGTTTAATATTTACATTAAAAAATTATTTGTTGTTTTTTTACGGAAATATTTTTTGTTGTCAAATTTTTTTAAAATACTACCAATTTAAAGTTTCTACGTCTGTTTTACTTCTACTCAATCGTACATACGAGTTGTTTAAGAAAATTCTCAAGTCATGTTGTATAGAAGTCTCATACTCAAAATATTGGAATATAGATTTGTCATTTCTTTGACAGAATTAGAATGAAATGAATACCAAATGACAAAATCATTTTTATATTTTTCTAACAATATTTTGACTATAAATTTATATTAAACAATACAAAGAAAAACATGACTAATCTGATTTTGCGGTAGATAATTACATATATTAATATTTGTTAAAATACTTTTAAGATTTTTAACACTAAATATAATTTATGAATTTTGTTTGTAGGATGATCTTCACTATGGATTTTTAATACTAAATATATGAATTAGTTGCAATTACGTTTTGCAAAACATTTTACATAATCTCAAATGTGTGTTTGTCGACTCATATATAATAATTACTCAAATAAACTCACTTGAAAAAATACTCTACAAACAAAATGAATAAATTATATTATTTTTGAAATTTTAAAATCTTATTCACAATACTACTAATATGTTAAAGTTTATATATCCCGCGCAACGCGCGGGTTATATTCTAGTTCAAAAATAATTCTGAGCAAGATCCTTTTTGATAATATGTGCTTTAGCCAATTCTTTATGCTGAATCCAATTTAAACAGTTCTTCTAGATTGATTATGTTCGTATTTTGTTCAAATAGAGTTTGTAAATTTTCCAGATTGGTTCTGTTCGTATTTTGTTCAGATTGAGTTTGTAAATTCTTCAGATTGATACTATTCATATTTTGTTGTAGATAAATCTTGATCAAATCTTCTTCAAATCTTGACCATATCTTATTTTCGACTTGGTCAAAGATTTTCTTCAATTATAAATCTAAATCAAATCTTATTCTAGATTATCTTCAATTATAAATCTGAATCAAATCTTTTTTTTTTTTTATTTTATATTTTGTTCAATTTTAAATCTGAATCAAATCCTACTTTAGATTTTCTTCAATTATAAATTTGAATCAAATCTTATTTTAGATTTTCTTAAAAAACACGAATCTTCTTTCAGACTTTGTGAAGTCAAATATATTGTTCTCATAAAATACTTTTGTTATCATCAAAACTTTAAGTATTAAATCAACTTGGTTCCAACAATCTCCCCCTTTTTGATGATGACAAAACTTGTATTTTTTATAACAATTTTTCTTTATATTTCTTTGGCTGCCCCTAACTTAGGGCTCCCGCTAAGTATTCTTTTCTCTTTTCTCCCCACTTTATGAAATATTTTTCTCCCCCTTTTGTCATTAGAAAAAATAGACTTGAAAGTGAAACTTGTTTGTTTGTTTTTTTTTTTTTTGTAATTTGCCTTTTTTTTAATAACGTGAATATAACATATTACAAGAAAATATAAAACTAATAAAAGATAATGTAAAGCTAGACTACTTTGAAGTTATCACAACATCAGTCAGGTATGAAGGTAAGGTTTAAGTTTTTCTTGATGAAGTGTTTGATCTCTATGTGTTTAGCTCTAGAATGTAGGATAGGGTTTTTGGTTAGGCAAATGGCAGAGGTTTTATAACAATAGATGAGAATTTTGGATTCTAGGATTTTGTAGTCTTCAAGTTGATGTTTAATCTAAAGTAGTTGAGAACTGTAATCAGATGCTAAAATGTACTTAGTCTCTGCGGTTGACATGACAATGGTGCTTTTTCTCTTACTTGACTAGGATATTAAGTTGTCACCTAGAAAGGTGCAGTTGCCACTAGTGCTCTTTCTCTCAAGTTTATCTCCAGCATAATTAGAATCACATTATCCAATCAATTTTTACTTAAGAGATTCTTTATAGAACAAGGTAAGGTTGGTAGTGCCTTTTAGATATATAAGGATTCTCTTAACAACAGTTAAATGTGATTCCCTAGGGTCAACTGAAAAATCTTGCACATACACTAAATATGATATCATGTTTGGAAGTGGTAAAGTAAAGTAGGGATCCTTACATTCCTCTATAGGTTTTCTGGTCAAATTTTTGGCCTGAATCATTTTTTCAAATGAACAGGTATAGTGCATCGGTGTAGCCATATGTTTGCAATTACTCATCTTAAACTTCTTAAGAAGTTCTTTTGTATATTTAGTTTGATGAATGTATAAGCCTTGTTGACTTTGCTTAATTTGTATCCCTAAGAAGAACTTAATTTGAAATTCAAGCTACATCAATTTTGAAAATTCTTGGCAAAAAGTGTCATTATTAGATCCAAGAATAATGTCATCAACATAAATTTGAATAATAAGAATGTCATCTCCTATTGATTTTTTAAAAAGTGTATTATCTACTTGTGTACTTTCAAAGTTATTTTTAAGCAAGAAGTTACTAAATTTATCATATCATGCCATATAGGATTGTTTTAGACCATACAGAGATTTCCTAAGTTTAAAAACATGATTAGGAATTTTAGAACTTTCAAAACTTGGGGGTTGTTTAACTTAGACTTCTTCACTTATATGACCATTTAGAAAAACACTTTCAACATTCATTTGTAATGTTATTATTTGCTGCAAAAGAAAGTAGGATATGAATAACTTCTACCTTTGCCTTGTTTCTAGCCACTTCACCTTTTTCATTTAGCTTGTTTCTGAAAACCCACTTTGTTCTAATAATGTTCTTCTTTTGTCTAGGTACTAGATCCCAAACATCATTCCTCTTAAATTCATGCTTTTCTTCTTGTATTGCAATAATCTATCCATCATTTGCCAATGCTTCATCAATAGGGGTAGGCTCAATTGATGAGCATAAGCCAAACTAAGTGGTATCTTTTAGTGATGATCTGGTCCTTAAAGGATCACTGACACTTTCAATGATTAGTGTTTCAGGATGAGATGACTTGTACTTCCATCCAGATCTTCCTTCTGACTTATCTTGACTGTTTCTGACTTGATATGATTCATCCTCTTAAAATTTGTCATCTTCTTCTAATTTGCTTGTATCCTCTGATTTTTTCAGGTTGTTCTGGTTTGCCTACATTTGCTTCATTTGGTTCCAGTAAGCATGCACTATCATCAATTTCCTTTGACTTTTCAAGGTCAAGTTGTGTGTCATATTACATAATATAAATTAGATAATTTAAGATTGAAACAATACAACCCAACACACCAATTTTGTTTCTAGTGGTTTATGCTTGTTTCTAAAGAAACAAACTTGTATTCTACTTCTGCTGAAATGTTGAGATTTTGGGATTCTCCTAGTTCCTCTAAATTTTTGTGAACCTGCAAAATATATATCTAACTTTGATTTTTAATATCAAGCTTTTTGTTATCACAAAAAACATCATATCAGACAATAATTAAATTTAAAGAAAGATATAACCTATATGTCAACAATGTTAGTTACAATTTGAAAACCCTCTTAGTTCTTCTTTTCTAGTTTTCAGATTCTGAATTTGCATATTTTTTGATTAGAGGGTTTGGATGAAGGGATTTGAATTCCCATCCAGGTTTGTAGTCTTGGTGAATTTGATTGGAGTGTTTAGAGAAGTCTCCTGATTCTAGTTGTTCATCTGATGTATCAAGTTCCTATGGTAATTTTGGAACTGTTGGTAATTCTGATTCTTTTGGTAGTTCTAGTTTTGTTGATACGAGTGATATCTCTGCCAGTTTTAATTTTGTTTATATGTGTGATTTCTCTGCCAGTTTTGATTCTGTTGATACTCCATATTTTTCTAGTTCATCATATGGTTCTTCTTCTTTCTGATAGTTACGGTTCATCAGCTAGTTGTGGTTCTGATAGGTACTATGCTGACTAGTACTTGTTCCACGAGAGTCAGATCTTGGGATATATACCTTTTTACCTTCATAAGTTGCCAGCATCCACTTACCAGATGCTATGATTGGTGTTTCAACTTGATTGCTTAGAACATCTGCAACATAAAATTTTATCTTTTGGTACCCAAATTTGATAGGGTCTTGGTTTATTAGTCTTGAAAGGTTTTTTGTCTTTCCTTGTATTTAACATGGGACAATATAATTTGGAGTGGCCTTTCTTAGAACAAACAGTACACAAAACATCAGAGTGAATATGTTTAGGTTCAATTATTGTTTCTTCAAATCCTAGACCTCTTTTACCATTTCTACTAACACCATAAATCATAGATGCATACTTGCTTCTTTCCATACCATTAGCTAGAAAATCTGGGAATACTTGCTTTTTGTTTTAAGTTTAGTTATCTAAGTTTTCATATTTGCATTTTCTGTTTGAAGTTAAATAATATCAGTTTTCAAAGTTGCATTTTTTATTTTAAATTCAACACTTTAATTCTTTAAAACATAAAATTTTTCAGTTAGGTTTGCATTTTCTTTCCAAAGTGTTTTCAATTTTAAAGATAATTTGTGATTTTTATTTAAAAAATCATTTATAGCATTAATTAAATCATATTGGTTTAAGTCACAAAATACATCAATTTCTTCATTTATTGATTCACTAAGTCCACACATATTGAACCCTTGGATCTTTCCTCAAACATTGAAAAGTGCTTAGCCTTGAGATCGAGTTCTGATGCCAATTGAAGGTGCAAACACAAGAAAGGGGTTGAATTGTGTTTGACAAAGTTGATAACTTTTTGCTAATTTGATGAAAGCTGGTTAATTTTTATGAATTACTTAGACAAGAAGCAATCGAGTTTAGAGGCAGCAAACAATAAAAGCATAAATAATTGGACTTATAGATTTATCTTGGTTCACCACTAATTTAGCTACATCAAGTCCCCTCATTCAGAAGACTTTAATCCACTAATTCAAATACCTTGAATTGCAAAGCACCTGACCCTCCAAGCCAATCATGCCAAACAACCCTGACAACCCCATACTTTTGAGGAACTAACCACCTTGACCTTACAAGCCAAGTCTTCTCCTAACAACCCGACAACCCCAGATTGAAGAAGGAACTAAACCACTATTGGGTTGGATACAAAAGATTGAAACTTTAAGTGTTTGCTTCTAACAAAGCTGATAATAATAAAAAACTCACACTCTAAAAAAAAAACACTTATAAAATATTTCTAACTTGAACAAGTGTTTCTCTCTTTGAACTCTAAGATGAATTTGAAATTTTGAGCTTATGAGTTCTTCTACTCTTTTCTGATTTTTGATGATTTCTTTTTTAGCCTTGAGTATCTATTTATAGATAAAATTAAAGCTTCAATTTAGTCGTTGTTTAATTTTGAATATAACAGATGCAACCACATTGATGAATGTATGAAATGTTGGGTTTTATTCTATTCCACAATTTTTTAGGTGTCTTATTAAGGATAGGTCTAATATAGATTATATTTTGAATGTAACATGCAATGTTCACAATATTCAGAAACAAAAGTGGCAGATTAAAAGTCAGAATCATGAGGCTTGTTTGAACACTCCAATCAAATTCATGAAGACTACAAACCTGGATGGGAATTCAAATCCCTTCATCCAGACTCTCTAATAAGAGAATATACAAACTCAGAATCTGAAAACTAGAAAAGAAGAACTAAGAGGGTTTTCATAGTGAAACTGAAATTGTTAACATATAGTTCTCAAGAATTTAAGAGGAATGATGTTTGGGATCTAGTACATAGACCAAATAAGAACATTATTGGAACCAAGTGGGTTTTCAGAAACCAGTGAAGTGGTCAGAAACAAGGCAAAACTTGTCACACAAGGCTACAGTCAAAAAAAGGGCATTGATTACACTGAGAGATTTGCTCCAGTGGCCAGGTTAGAAGCTATTCGTATCCTACTTTCTTTTGCTGCAAATAATAACATCACATTATTTCAAATGGATGTTAAAAGTGATTTTCTAAATTATTATATAAGTGAAGAAGTTTATGTTAAACAACACCCAGGTTTTGAAAGTTCTAAATTTCCAAATCATGTTTTTAAACTTAGGAAATCTATGTATGACCTAAAACAAGCACCTAATGCATGGTATGATAGACTTAGTAACTTCTTTCTTAAAAAATAACTTTGAAAGAGGACAAGTTGAAAATACACTCTTTAGATGACATTCTTATTATTCAAATTTATGTTGATGACATTATTTTTGGATCTACTAATGGCATTCTTTGCTAAGAATTTTCTAAATTGATGCAGCTTGACTTTCAATTCAGTATGATGGGAGAACTTAAGTTCTTCTTAGGGATACAAATTCAACAAGTCAAAAAGGTATATACATTCATCAAACTAAATATACAAAAGAGCTTCTTAGGAAGTTTAAGATGAGTAATTGCAAACCTATGGCTACACCAATGCACCCCACTTTACCTTACCGCTTCTAAACCTAACATCATGTTTAGTGTATGTGTATGAGCAAAATTTCAAGCTGACCATAGGGAATCACATTTAATTGTTGTTAAGAGAATCCTTAGATACTAAAAAGGCACTACCAACCTTACCTTGTTATACAAGAAATCTCCTAAGTACAAACTTAGTGGATACTATGATTCTGATTATGCTGGAGATAAACTTGAGAGAAAGAGCACCAGTGGCAACTGCACATTTTTAGGTGACAACTTAATATCTTGATCAAGTAAGAGACAAAAACCATTGCAATGTCAACAGCAGAGGCTGAGTACATTTCTGCAGCTGGCTGTAGTTCTCAACTACTTTGGATGAAACATCAACTGGAAGACTACAACATTCTAGAATCCAACATTCCCATCTATTGCGATAACACTTCTGCCATTTGTCTAGCCAAAAACCCTATTTTACATTCTAGAGCTAAACACATAGAGATCAAACACCACTTCATTAGGGACTTTGTTCAAAAAGGGGTACTAAACATTCTATTTGTGGACACTGAACACCAATGGGCTGACATATTCACCAAACCACTACCTGAAGATAGGTTTGACTTCATCAAAAAAAACCTAAATCTTACCTTCATATCTGACTGATGTTGTGATCACTTCAAAATAATTTAGTTTTATACTAGTTATTATATTTTCTTATATTATGTTATATTTGAAGAAGAAGATTTGAAGAAAATTTGAAGAATATTTGAAGAAGAATTGAAAAATATTTGAAGAAGATTTGAAGAATATCTGAAGAAGATTTGAAAAATATTTGAAAAATATTTGAAGAAGATTTGAAGAATATTTAAAGAAGATTTGAAAAATATTTGATCAACATTTAATTGAAGATTTGAAGAATATTTGATCAACATTTAATGAAGATTTGAAGATTATTTGATTTGAAGAATTTACAAAGTCAAACTACACAAAATAGGAACAGAATCATTATGAAGAATTTACAAAGTCAATCTACACAAAATAGGAACATAATCAATTTGAAGAATTTACAAACTCAATCTAAACAAGATATAATTTAGAATTAAATAAGGACTAAATTGAAGCCCAAATTTTCACTATAAATAGACACTCAAGGCTGAAGGAGAAAAGCATCAAAAGCAGAAAAGAGTAGAAGAACTCAAGCTCAAGATTCCAAAATCATCTTAGAGTTCAAAGAGAGAAACACTAGTTT
Organism: Cicer chorassanicum; assembly: GCA_037974735.1. NCBI lineage: Eukaryota > Viridiplantae > Streptophyta > Magnoliopsida > Fabales > Fabaceae > Cicer > Cicer chorassanicum. The sequence goes on along the minus strand of JBBPBP010009779.1, from coordinate 60,456,870 downwards.
GAATGAGAAATATTTTTTGAGTGTTCTTTTCTTAAAGTGTGAGAGTTATTATTATTATTATGAGCTTTGTTAGAAGCAACTACTCAAGTTTCAATCTCTTGTATCCAACCCGTTAGTGGTTTAGTTCCTTCTTCAATCTGGGGTCGTCATGTTGTTAGGAGAAGACTTGGCTTGTAGGGTCAAGGTGGTTAGTTCCTCAAAAGTCTGGGGTTGTCCGGTCGTTTGGGAAGACTGGCTTGGAGGGTCAGGTGCTTTGTAATTCAAGGTTTTTGATTTAGTGGATTAAAGCCTTTTGAATAAGGGGACTAGATGTAGCCAAGTTAGTGGTGAACCAGGATAATTCTACGCGTCAAATTATTTATGCTTTCATTGATTGTTGCCTCTAAATTCGATTGCTTCTACTCCAAGTAAGTAACCAAATCCAAACTAATTTTTAATTATTTATAAATTATCAAAAAGGTATCAACTTTGTGCAAACACAATTCAACCCCCCTTCTCGTGTTCGCACCTTCAAATTTTACCCAGGTCCATATGGAATAATCATCAACAATAACAAGTCCATACTTCTTACCACTGATAGAGGCAATCTTTACAAGCCCAAATAAATCAATATGTAAAAGTTCAAGTGGTCTAGAAATGAAAATAACATTTTTCAAAGAAAAAGAAGATTGTTTGTTTCTCTTTCTAACATACCTCACAAAGAACATATGACTCCTATATTAGATTTTGCAAGCCTCTGACTAGATCAAGTCTTTTGAACTTTGAGATTAACCTCAAATTTGCATGTCCCAATATTTTGTTCCAAATCAGTTGCTTTTCATCTGCAACCATAAGACACTTTACTTCTTGTTTTTTTTTCCAAATCAGATAAGTTTATTTTGTAAATATTGTTTTTCGTTTGACCAATATATAGTATGGATCCATCTGTTTGACTTATTCCCTTACATGACTTTTGATTGAAGAAAACATCATAACCACTATCGCTTAATTGACTTAGGCTCAATAGGTTATGCATTAGTTCTTTCACAAGTAAAACCTTTTTAATAGAGGGAGCGAAACCAATAGCTAATGTGTCATGCCCAATGATCTTACTCTTCTGGTTACTACCAAATGCCACGAATCCTCCATTCTCGAAGGTCAGGTCTTGGAACATAGACTTTTCTCCCATCATGTATCGTAGCATCCACTGTCAAGGTACCATGATCAATGTTTTAACTTTGTTGCTAAGGATATCTGCAATGAAGATTATTTTATTCTTGTACCTAAATTTGGCTGGGTCCTGGTTTGTTAGTTCTAAAAGGCATCTTGTCTTTCCATGTTTTTTGCATAGGACAAGTTATTTTATTGTGACCTTACTTAAAGACATATACGCAAGTAGTATCAGGTAATTCAACTTTAGGAGTTTCCTCTATTTCTTCAAAAGCAATACAACGTTTATTGTTTCTGCTAACACCATATATCATAGAGACTTGTTTGCTTTTGTCTATGGCGTTTGTAAGAAATTATTGAAAGGTTTTGTCATAATTAATAGAGTTATAAACTTTATCCTCTGAGGTTTTTGAAACATTTTCTTTCATAGTTAGATTTTCTTTTTCTAGGTGGTCAAAATCTTTTTCAAGAGAGCTATATTTTTTTGTTAAGATGACATGAGCTTTTCTAATAGTTTTTAGTTTTTAAGGAACATTGTGATTCTTGTTTAGAAACTCATTTAACATAACTATAAGTTCATTAGATATAGGTCATATAGTATCTCAATTTCTTCATCAACATACTTATTTTAAGAATCAAAGTGTGTATCTGCCATTAGAGCCATGTTTGCATGCTCTTCATCATCATCAAATAATTCATCAGAGTCATCCCAAGTAGCCATAAGACGTTTCTCCTTTTCCTTGAAGTATTTTCATTGGGAACTTCCCTTATCAAGTTTAGGACATTTTGATTTGAAGTGTCTTGGTTCTTTGTATTCATAGCACATGATTCTCTTCTTGTTTGATTTTTCACCTCTTTCTCTACTGTTTTGGAATCGTTTGAACTCTATTTTGGGAAAAGATTTCTTCCTGTTGTTCCAAATGCGTTGGATTTTCTTTGAGATGAAAGACAACTCTTCATCAACTAAGTCTTCACTCTGATCGCCTAATTGACTTTCCTCTAACTCTTCAATAGCTTGTAAGGCCTTGGAGTTTTTAATCTTTCCTTTACGAATATTTCAACACCATCAACGTCTTTTTGAGCCTCATAGCCATCTTTGACTATGTCCCAAAGTTCAGGATTATGGGAGATGTAGAAACTTCTAAGTTTGTCTTTCCAGTGCTCGAATCTTTCTCCATAAAATAGACGATGCCTGTTAATGTTTCCACCTGTAACTTCATCACCATAGTTAGTCATAGTAACACATATCTTTACTCAACCACGATTCAGTGCTCAACATTGAGACTGAGCTCTAATACCAATTGTAGAACAAGAAACACAAGAAAGGTGGGGGTTTGAAATGTGTTTTATTTTTAAAACCTTTTTAACAAGATTAAAAAAAAGTGATGTAAACTAAGCTAATAAAACAAAAACACATAACAATACAACCTACTAGTCAATATGAATGTTTTCAAGTGTTCTCAAACTTCTACCTTAGTATAGTCAAACTGTTGAGAGATTCAACCGCTATTGGGCAAGGTTAAAAATAGAATATGTTTAAGGTTTTTCTGAACACTTCTCACAAAAGGGTGTTTACAATGTTGTACTTTTAGAAAATATTTCTCAACACTTAGACAAAACAAAAGATTAAAAGCAATAGTGCATAGACGACTGTATTGCTTATTGTAGTACGTTTTTATTTTCTTAAACGAGGGTTGCACGTCCTTTTATAGGGAACTTTAGGGTTTTTGGTCATGTCCTGATTGCAAAAAATCAACATGTATCATGTGGTTTCGTATCAAATATTCAGCGATTGATTTACTATTAAAGCTTGTCCAACAATTATCCTTGTAATTGATTCTGCGTATCTTGATATAGAGGCAAAAAGAGTAGAGGATATCATGATCAGAGTATGTCACATAGGTCTTCAGATGAATAACATATTCAACGTGTTGATCAGAGTATGTCACATAGGTCTTCAAATGAACATATTCAAGGTGCTTATCACACTTATCAGAGGTAGAATAATCAAATGCTTGTTGTAGTCATCAGAGCCAAACAAATTAAAGCATTGCTTGCACTAATAAAATCACCAGAGGCACGTCTCGGTGTTCCTTTAACTTTGTTCAAACATCGGAGGATGCAGCGTTGATTCATTCAAAATAAATTTGTTATGGGGACTACACACTTACATAGAACATTATTGCTTTAAATTGTTCCCACATAATACTTTTGCTATCAACAAAACAAGTAAAGGTCATAGTTCTTAAAACCAACTTGGTTCTAACAAATGATATGACTTGCACCTTCAATAGCTTCTTTCAGGACTTGTTTTCCACATCTGCACCATCTCGAAATGAGGAAGTGGTTGGGGTTGTGCAATGTCGCATCATTGATAATATGAGGATCATCCTTGAGAATGATTTCACTAGAGAAAAGGTGTACCTTACCCTTAAATCTATGAAACCAATAGTTGCCCCAGGTCTTGATGGCATGCCTTTGGTTTTCTTTTAAAAATTATGGCACATTGCAGGAATTAACATTAACCAAATGGCCCTCTATATTAACCAAACTTTCCCGTGCCTTATCCCTAAAGTCAAAAAGTCAAATGTTTCATGTGACTTCTGCGCAATCTCTCTCTTTAATGTGTTTTTCAAAATTGTTACAAAAACCATTACAAACTCTCGTGCCTTATCCCTAAAGTCAAAAAGTCAAACGTTTCATGTGACTTCTGCGCAATCTCTCTCTTTAATGTGTGTTTTAAAATTGTTAGAAAAACCATTACAATCATCTAAAATTAATCTTATCTATTATAGATGGTTCCCAAAGCGCTTTTGTTCCTGGTTGATTAATTTTAGAAAATGTTCTTGTCGCTTTGATACTTTCCACGATATGAGAAAAAAAAAAGGCTGAAAAAAAAAGGCTATATTGGCATTAAGATGGAGATGTCCAAGGCTTATGATCGGACTAAATGGCCTTTTCTAAAGGTAGATTTGCACAGTATGGGGATTCCTACCCAGTGGACTTTACATATTATGAATTGTATTTCTTCTATTTCTTTCTCTGTCCTTTTAAATGGTGGCCATTACTAGACTTTTTAGCCCCAATAGGGTCTTAGACAAGGATAACCTATTTCCCCTTATCTTTTCATTTTACGTGCAAAGGTTTTTTCAAGTCTTATCTCCCATTTATTCTTTGTTGACGATAGCCTTTTTTTCTATAGGGCCACTCACTCTATAGCCGAGAGCATGAGTAGTATTCTCCAACTTTACTAAACTGATTTTGGCAAATTCATCAATTTGGACAAATATGACATATCATTTAGCCGAAATGTTCATTTAGACAGAAAACATGATTAACTAAGATAGATCCTTTAAAAGGCTATTGAGACTTTGTCATAATACCTTGGCCTCCCAACCTTTGTGGGTTGCTCTAAAAGGCAAGTTTTTAACGTTGGTCAATATTGTATGTAGAAGAAGCTGAAATTGGAAGAAGAAATTCCTCTCAATGACAGGAAAAAATGTTCTTATTAAATATGTGGCTCAATCTATCCCTACTTATATTACGAGTTGTTTCCTTTTACCAGAAAGCCCATACGACTACATTAAGTCTATGATCAAGCAGTTTTGGTGGGGTTATGTGAAGGGAAAAAATAGAATAAAATTTACTGTATTCACTAGGATACATGTTGTCAACCGAAAAGCAAATGAGGCGTTGGCTTTCGATTTTAGAGTTGTCAATCTTGTACTCCTTGTGAAGCAGGGTGGTGCATCTTATGCTCCCTCAACTCCTTGCTTAGCAGATGTCTTAAAGTGCGCTAATTCCCTCGGGTAGATCGTTTTCAAGCAAGAACAGACAACCTTCCGAGCTATAACTAGAGGAGTATCTATGCGACCCTTGCGTTTTTTTGTACGGGGGTATCTTTGGTCGATTGCAGTGGGACACTCCATTAATATCTCGGACGAAAATTGGTACCTCTCCAGAATGGCTACAAGATTTGGACCACATGACCTCCCCATTCAGTCCAAACCTCAGCGACTCAGTTGATCCATCATGATCTTCTTACTAGGAATACACAATTGGTTACTTTGACTTTTCTCCTATTTGAGGTGGCCCAGATTCTTCAAATCACACTCCCTACTTCCTCTCATAGAGGCCGAAAGGTATAAGGTCCTAACAAACGGGGCGTCTTTAGTGTTTGAAATGTTTACCAATGCATCAAATCATTGAAAGAAACTATGTCAACTCAGGTTTCTTCCAATTCTATGGAAACCACAACTTGAAATAATTTGTGGCATCTTAGAACTGTTCGGAAACATGTTAGCTTGATTTGGAAGCTTCTTCACAATGACTTGGAAGTTAAAAATAATCTCCTTAAGCAGGGTGTCCTCATTGATCCTTTTTTCCCCAAATGTAATTTGGAGGAGGAAGACATTAATCATGTGTTATGCAGATTCCCTTGTGCTCAACATGCTTGGTTACACTCCATCTAAGAGTGAGTTTGGATTCTTCTTTTCCCCTTTTACTAATTGGCTTAAATCTTGCATAATTTCTCCTCCTTATGATATTACTGAACTATTTATTTCTATTATTTATGGGTTATGGATTACAAGAAATAAATTTTCTTTGAAAGGAAAAAATAGTCAATAGAGGATATCGGTTGCAAATCTTGGAAGATTAAAGAGGATTATAAAATAATATTGAGCACCCAAACTAGAAGCGACAATAGCACTCAAATATTGAATCATGATTTTGTTAATCAAATGTGTTGTTAGCTGATCTATTTTGGTTAATGAGTAATATAATTTGTGTTGTTGTTACGGAACCAACAAAGAAGTAAGACATAGGTTGCAGTAGTCAAAGAGTAAGATAGAGAAAGAAGTAATTGAATTCAATAAATAAGGTTAAAAATCAGTTTGAATTTTGATCTTAGTTATTAATTAGAGATGTTGGTATTTGAATGATTGACTTTCAGAATTTTAAAACATTTTATATAGAAGTGACATCAAAATATTAATAACATCAATAGAGAATTGAATGTTTGAATGAACTTAGTATTGATTATTACATGTTTGAATAAATATATAGAAGTGACATCAAAATCATCATTAAAAAAGGCAAACAAGTAACAAGATTGTGATTTACCACTACTCTATCTTGTTAAATGAATAAATTCTAAATATCACTACACACAAACTCTTGTTTATATCGTGAATTAGCTTATTGCATGACTACTAGTATATGAAATTAAATATGTCATGTTACTATATTATGATGTTTACGACAACATAAATTACTTATACGGGTATTGACAACCATGTTAGAGGTCATTTCACTAAAATGTTTCCGCTTGAATGTATAACACCAAGGGGATAATAGTTTTATTTGTCAAACTATTTCGAGATTCTAGATGTATATCTTGTTTTGATTGTGGCGTCATCATCCTTTATAAAGAGATTTTTGAAAACTCATTTTTTCAAGGTTGCCAATTTTAACTGAATCAAGTACATTTTTAAAAAATATAGTTTCAAGATTTAGGGTGTCACAGTTAAGGTGTAAATGCATTCATAAGGTTGTTTAGGTGGCAAGTATAACTCACCAATTAATTTTTTTTAATCAAAATTAAATATATTTAGGTTTTTCCTCTTTTTCTTTAATTTCTTCATAATCGTTAACTTCTTTAACCCATAAATTAAAACCTTAACTATCCTAAATTCCAACTCAAATTCAAATCAAATAAGTTTTTTAAATTACTTCAAACCCATTAATTTGACATTACTAAAATAACAATTCCATATTAGTCTTTACGATATCTTTTTGCTTAATTCTTTCTACCATTTATGTTTTATTTTCTCTTGATTTTTATGAATTCTTCTTATTTCCACCAACTCAGATTTACTTTTTATTAAATCACAATAAGATTCAATTTAGTTTGTGTTCTATTCATTTAATTAATTTCACTAGTTATTAATGGGGAAAAGTGTTACCATTAGCCTCTTTTATATTATTCTCGGCAACTCTTGTAGATTGGAACCAAGTAGTGAAAGTATTAAAACTTTTGTCCTAAAGTTTAACCTCTACTTATATGTCTTCCTAAAAATGCTGGAACAACATATGCATTTATATAACTTAACTTTTGAGTTTAAAGAAACCTAAAAAATGTAATTGAATTTTTGAGTTTAGAATTTTCTAGGCTTTGATTTCTAGATTTCTGAAGATGATGAATAAAATGAAGAATCTTAATAAATATAATTGATGGTTTATAATTTTTATAATATTGATTGAAAAAAAAGCATAATTTGTTGATTTGGATTTGAGGTTACACATTCCATAGTCTTTACAAGACACGTTGATTTTTCTTACAATAAAAATAAACTACAACATATATGCTGAGACTTAGATTTAAAGGGTCAATTCAGGAAAAACAAAAACATAAACTAATAATTTGAAAAATGGATTGAACTTTAAAGATCATAAACATAATTCTCCCAAGAAAATTACTGTTTCAATTTTTAAATTGGTGTATGTCTCAAAGACCAAATATTTTGTCCAATTTATGCATCTATATTTCATTAGATATCTCTTCATATTCCAATCATACTTTTGCTTTGATTTCTCAATTGTACTTCACGATGACATTTCATATTTAATATATGACTAATAAAACTTACATATATTTATAAAACAATATTTTTTTCAAACAAAAAAGCAAGCTCTAACTTCCAAATTTATCCACAACATCTTTGAAACAACAACAAGCCATCATACTTCCATCAAAAGCACATATTCCCCGCACATAGCCCTGACTAGAGCTAAAAGAACGACAATCATGGTATTCCTCACATTTGGAAAAACACCGCGTTGTTGTAAACCCATAGGCCATGCCTATCAAGACCAGTAATGTTAATGTATTAGACAATAAATATGTATAAGAGTAATAATATATGGCAGAATAAAACTCTATTTTACAAAAATTATCTACATACGTGTTGAGAATAGAAGAACTACAATAAAGGCTGTTATGCTAAACTTTTGATTAATAATCTTTGTATTTAACATCTTTCTCTTCTTCAATGATCCTTTGTATGTCAATAAATACATTTTTTATGCTTGTGTTAGTATATATAATAAACCTAATCATAAAATAATAATGAATAAAATACATATAGATATTTATTTTTATTTAATTTAATGACTCATAATATCATATTTATCTTATTTTAATATAAATAATATTATTTTTTCAAATCAAAATCTCCGCTCAAAAAAAATCAAGTTTCCTTTTTAAGATTACATTATGTTAATTTTGTCCTTTGAATTGAATTACGTCATGTTTCTCACTTTCCATAAAACAATAATTTTTTGACCGCACATTCTTTACAATAATATTATTTATAATAATAATTGTAAGATTCATTACCAATTATTTAAAATTTGATAATTGAATTCATACACAATAAAACAAAAACATGTATTATCACTACGCGAAAAAACGCTTTTTACAGCACTTTTTTTAAGCCATTTACAATGCTCTTTTTTTTTAAAAAAGCGTTGTAGTTACCGGCGCTGTAAAAGGATATAACAGCGCTTGTTTTAAAAAAAAAGCGCGGTAAAAAAGGTGGATATATTGCGCGCTTGTTATACGCCTTTTACATCGCTTTCTACAAAAGCGCAGTAAATTCATATAACAATAGATGCAGTATTATGACCCTTTTACAGCGCTTCGTCAAAAAAGCGTTGTAAAAGGTGACTCATATAGATGCATTGTTATGCACTATTATGCACCTATTACATCGCTTTTCACAAAAGCGCTGTAAATCCAGATGCATTGTTATGCACCTATTACAACGCTTTTTCACAAAAGCGCTGTAAAAGGTGCACAAAAGCGCTTTTCCAAGAAGCGCTGTAGTAGGTGCACTCAATAGATGCATTATTATGCACTATTTTGCACCTTTTACATCGCTTCTTCAAAAAAGCGCTGTAAAAGGTGCATTACAATGCACCTATTATAGCGCTTTTTTGAGAAAGCGCTGTAAAAGGTGTTTTTTTTATAGTTTTATTAAATAATATGCTTTTAATTTTAGAAGCGCTTTTTTAGAAAGCGCTTTTTTTAAAAGCGCTGTCTTTTAATCCAGAATCAGTTCACAATTTTTATTCCAAAATCATTTTCATCTAGAATCATTTCACAATCAGTCAGTAGTACACAACAAAAACAAAACAGCACTACAAAACACACAAGAATCAGTACACAACAACAACATATTCACTATATTTTAAAATGCACAAATATTCACACACAATCAGTTCATAATTACATATTCACAACAGCTCAGAACTACATATTCACACAACTACCTATTCATATAACTATCAGATATTATATTCACAAACAACACACCATATCCCTTGCAGCTTGCCATTTCCCAGCAAATCAAATAATATTCATTTCAAGCACATACTGACACCAGTCTTCCTTTATCTCTGTTAGTTCTTTTTCAGAATACGTTGGATTGGAATTGTCAAAGTACTGATATAAAAATTGAACATAAATAAGTTAGAATCAAATATAAACATAGTTTATATATGAAAATCAAATAATTAAAATATCGTACCGTTTCTGGGATTATAATTTGATTTTTATCAACAATCTCCTTCATGAATCGCAATACATAGTACCCATAGTCGATGTTGTTAGTTTGACGAGGGCACTATAAAATAAAACATATAAGTCAATAATTATTTAATTGTGTATTGATTGTAAGTGAAATTTAAAAGCATATATTTCAAACCTTTATTAGAATCCATGTGATGTTATTTGACTTTATCTTCGACACTGTCGCACCTCTTTGAGCTCGAAAAACTTGTAAAGCACTATCGAATAAATAAATGTGATCTTAATATATATATATATATATATATATATATATATATATATATATATATATATATATATATATATATATATATGCAAAAAATAAATGAATATTACTTACGTGTCGAACAAAGTCTTTATCTCGGGGCGATTGTTATAATGGCCGTGCAAGGGATCTAGGTAGTATATAACTTCAGAGGTCGCATTGATGACAATTAGCACCCAATGTGCCCTACAACAACAAAAATTTAGTTTACACAACTAATAAATTAAGATCTCATTTCTTGGTGGGATTCACATTTGTTTGTCCATTAATGATACGAAACGATGGATTAATCCAAATTCCCTCATCATGATCATCTCTAAGATATAAACCATCATCAGTTGAACCAATTTCATTTGGTTGTGATGTTGCAAAGAAAAGATCATTACCAACATCTTCAACATTATTGTTATCATCACTTATTTTATTGGTCGATAGGACAACGGACCATTTATCATCAGCAGGATCAGTGACATAAAACACTTGTTGAGCTTGCGACGCTAAAATAAAAGGCTCATCTTTGTATCCCACCCTATTAAAATCGACAAGCAAGAACCCTGACTCATCAATCCGAACGCCATTATTATTATCGACCCACTTGCAACCAAATATGGGAACACGAAACATTGTGTAGTCTAGCTCCCATTTGCATAAAATCTAAGTGAGTTCTAAAAATAATGGGATGGGTGGTTTTACAAAACATTTCTTTCACAAATATGCATAAAAACATGAAATTCTGATGCATCTCAAGTTGAAGCTCTCAACTACAATTTCTTTTTATAAAACATAACTAAAATCATTCTTTTATAATGATTATGAAGAAAAAAAAAAACTATGCATGACCTCAAAAATCTTTTCTTTGTAAAAAAAGAAAAGTCTCCCAATCATCTCAACGTGGGTCACCAAGATAATTGAGTCTTGAGAAGTAAAGGTGGTCTGACCAAACCCCAATCAACATCCTAATTGTTCTCCATTACCTGTTGAACCACGCCTGGAAAAACCTGAACTACCCCACCGTGAATAAGGCCAGGCATGATCTGATTAATGAGAATGTACTTTACTTGAGATGTTTTATATGCAATGTCTTTATTATGTCATGTATGCAATGCATCCTTCATCCACAACAATTATAAACAACTTAGCAATATACTAAAATTCAAGTGGGAATTAAATCATAAGTCCCTAATCAGAAGCTGGAACCATAGGGAGATTTAGCCAGAGGTAGAACTCCTTACCAGAGGGAGCGCAGTGTGGAGTAATAGATAAGAGGCATCATAACAAGAGTTTAATGATACGTGATCATGGCGTTCTAATCAGAGGTAGCATGAATAGTGGCAGAGTCAGAGTCAACATGATCAAAGGATACAAGAATCATGGGCAGCGTGATCATAGGTAGATTCGGATCAGAGGATACATGGATCAAAGGAAACGTGGTCAGCGGATACATAGACCAAAGGCAACATGATCAGAAAAAGAATCAGAGGATACGTGTTTAGAAGAAAAATCAAAGGATACGTGTCCAAACGAAGAATAAGAGGATACATTGTTGGAACCAAGTTGGTTTTACATATAGAGTTTTGATGTTAACAAAAGTATTTTATGAGAACAATATATTTGACTTCAAAAGATTTCATTCAAATTTATAATTGAAGAAAAATCTTAAATAAGATTTGATTCAAAATTATAATCGATGAAAATCTAAAATAAGATTTGATTCATATTTATAATTGAAGAAAATCTTAAATAAGATTTGATTCAAAATTATAAATGATGAAAATCTAAAATAAGATTTGATTCAAATTTATAATTGATAAAAATCTAAAATAAGATTTGATTCATATTTATAATTGAAGAAAATCTTTGACCAAGTTGAAAAGAAGATATGGTCAAGATTTGAAGAATATTTAAAGAAGATTTGATTAAGATTTGAAGAACATTTGAAGAAGATTTAGTGAAGATTTGAAGAATATTTGATCTACATTTAATGAAGATTTGAAGAAAATTGAAGAAGATATGAAAAATATTTGAAGAAGATTTGAAGAGTATTTGAAGAAGATTTGAAGAATATTTGAAGAAGATTTGAAGAATATTTGATCTACATTTATTGAAGATTTGAAGAAGATTTGAAACATTTTAATGAAGATTTGAAGAATATTTGATCAACATTTAATGAAGATTTGAAGAATATTTGATTTGAAGAATTTACAAAGTCAATTTACACAAAATAGGAACAGAATCATTCTGAAGAATTTACAAAGTCAATCTACACAAAATAGGAACAGAATCAATTTGAAGAATTTACAAACTCAATCTAAACAAGATACAATTCAGAATTAAATAAGGACTAAATTGAAGCCCAAATTTTCACTATAAATAGACACTTAAGGCTGAAGGAGAAAAGCATCAAAAAGTAGAAGAACTCAAGCTCAAGATTCCAAATTCATCTTAGAGTTCAAAGAGAGAAACACTTGTTCAGGCTAGAAATATCTTTTGAGTGTTATTTTCTTAAAGTGTGAGAGTTATTGTTATTATCAGCTTTGTTAGAAGTAACTACTCAAGTTTCAATCTCTTGTATCCAACCCTTTAGTGGTTTAGTTCCTTCTTCAATCTGGGGTCGTCAGGTTGTTAGGAGAAGACTTGGCTTGTAGGGTCAAGGTGGTTAGTTCCTCAAAAGTCTGGGGTTGTCAGGCTGTTTGGGAAGACTGGCTTGAAGGGTCAGGTGTTTTGTAATTCAAGGTTTTTGAATTAGTGGATTAAAGCCTTCTGAATGAGGGGACTGGATGTAGCCAAGTTAGTGGTGAACCAGGATAATTCTACGCGTCAAATTATTTATGCTTTCATTGCTTGCTGCTTCTAATTTCGATTGCTTCTACTCCAAGTAAGTCACCAAAACCAAACTAATTTTTTAATTATTTATAAATTATCAAAAAGGTATCAACTTTGTGCAAACACAATTCAACCCCCCCTTCTCGTGTTCGCACCTTCAATTGGCATCAGAGCTCGGTCTCAAGGCTGAGCACTTTACAGTGTTTGAGAAAAGATCCAAGGGTTTAATATGTCTAGATTCAGTGAAGAAGCTGCTGGAGGAAATACCAACAGACCACCTCTGTTTGATGGAGAACGTTTTGAGTATTGGAAAGACAGGCTGAGAAGTTTCTATATTTCACAAGATCCTGAACTTTGGGACTTGGTGGAAGATGGTTATATTGCTCCCAAGAATACTGATGGTATTGAAATTCCAAGAAAGGAGATGAATGTTGATCAGAAGAAGATGTACAAGATGCATCATAAGTCCAGAACATTCATGATAAATGCAATCACCTTCAACGAGTTTGACAAGTGCACCAACAAAGACACAGCAAAGAGTATTTATGATAGTCTGATACTAACCTATGAAGGAAGCAAGCAAGTTCAAGAAGCAAAGGCCAACCTCCTAGTCAAAAAGTATGAGTTGTTCAAGATGGAAGAAGATGAAGACATTGAAACAATGTTTTCCAGATTCCAGACCCTGGTATCAGGATTAAAGGTACTTGAGAAGAGTTATACTACTGCTGATCATGTGAAGAAAATTCTTAGGAGTCTGACAAGTAAGTGGAGACCTAAGATCACTGCCATTCAGGAAGCAAAGGATCTGAATACTCTAAAGCTGGAAGAATTAATCAGCTCTCTCAGATCACATGAAATTGAGCTTGAAGAAGATGAGCCCAAGAAGAAGAACAAGACTCTGGCCTTGAAATCTAAGCAGAAGAAGGTTCTAAAGGCAACATCAGATTCAGAAGATAGTGATTCAGATAATCAGAATCTGAACTCAGAGGAAGAGGAGATTGCTTTCATAAACAGAAAAGTTCGAAAGATGTGGCACAACAGAAAGAAGAAATTTCCCCAAAGATCAATTGGTAGTGGGACTGTGTGGAGGCGGTACTTATCCCCTAGGTACCGGGCTCGAATCCCACGGAAGGCAAAAACTCGCTAGATTTCAGTTGGTGGGAAAGGGGGGAGCGAGAAGACCGTGAGGTAGCATCGCCGGTAACGGTAATGGCCGGGGTGTTACAACAACCATCATGTATTCGAATACAACTGGAAACAATGCAATTTTTTAGTTCTGAATCAACTCTAAATCATTGCAATTGTTCCTCAAACCTCTTGGATCAATGGCCATGAATCTGAAGAGATGTTTATGGACTATAAATACACCATAATTTCAGATTCAACAACAACAATCCTACTACACAACTTTAAAGACCTTAAACAAACTTTCTGAATTTTTGTCAAAGTCATTTTCAAAAATTCAAGTACTTGCATATCATTTTCATATCCTTAACTAAAGTTCTCAAAGTACTTGAAGCAATCTTGGATTGTTATCATTCTACCTCTCTTTCATTTTCATATACTTACTTATCAAATCACAATTGTTTGTAAAAGAAAGTAGTACTTTCTTATAGCAGTCTTGACTAAGATAGTGGTATGCTATCCTAGTGGCTTTGTTAGAAGTTTGTAGCACAGATCCTAGGGTGGGACTTGTACATATTCTGACAAATAGTAAAGAAATCTCTTGTTGTGTGCAAGAGGACTGGATGTACCCTTGGTAATAAGGGGAATCAGGATAATTCTGCTGTGTTCATTTCTTTACTGTCATTTACTCTTTTACTTACTATCCTTAAACACAAAAATCGATCATTTAAATTCTTAAAATAAGGAAAACTTCTAAACACCTAATTCACCCCCTCTTAGGTACACATCTGTACTTACAATTGGCATCAGAGCAGGTTCAAGGTAACTTACTCCTCGATCAATAACTCATGGCTTCCGCACAACCAGTTTTCAGAGACGGTGGCAGCAGTAACAAACCACCATGCTTCGTTGGTGAGCATTATGACTTTTGGAAGATACGTATGCAAGCGTATCTTGAAGCACAAGGGGACGATATATGGTATGCTGTTGAAAATGGTCCTTACATTCCAACAACAGTCATCAACAACAAAGAAGAAATTAAGATAAAAAATTCTTGGAGCGATGACAATAAAAGAAAAGTGTTGTTCGATAAAAAGGCTAAAAACATTCTACAATCAGCACTAGGAATGGATGAATTTTTCTGCGTATCTCAATGTAAAACAGCCAAAGAAATATGGGACACATTGGAAGTAACCCATGAAGGCACCGTAGAGGTAAATAGATCTAAACTTAATACACTTTCTCAAGAATATGAGTTATTCCGTATGCAGCCCGGAGAATCTATCTTAGACATGCAGAAAAGATTTTCCCACTTAACAAATCACTTGATGGCTCTAGGAAAGATTTTCTCCAACGATGAACTAAATCTGAAAGTATTAAGATCACTAACAAGGGCTTGGCAACCAAAGGTGACAGCAATATCAGAAAAGAAAAGCTTATCCAAGATGTCACTTTCTGCATTATTTGGCAAACTCCAAGAACACGAAATTGAACTTGGAAGATTGGAGCAAAATGAAACTCAAGAAAAGAAGAACAAAAACATTGCTCTAAAAACCGAATCAAAGGAACTAGTCAGAGACGAAATTTCTGATGAAGACAAAAATATTAATTTCCTTGTTAAGAAATTCGGTAAGTTTCTTAAAAATGACAGAAATTTCAAAAAGAAGAATTTCAGAAAGAAAGATAGCTCTACCTCAAACCAAAACTTCACGTGTTTTGAATGCGGAAAACAAGGACATATCAAAGCAGATTGTCCAGACCTTATCCAGAAACATGCCGATAAAAGGAAAGACTTCAAGAAAGCATACATAGCTTGGGAAGATAACAAAGTAAGTTCATCATCAGAAACAGAAAGCGAGGAATGCGCTAATGTTGCATTAATGGCATCGCATCAATCAGATGACGAAGAGGTTAGTAACACAAACTCTCTTCATTATAATAAAACTAATAGTGAATTAATTATAGAATACAATGTTGCTCAAAATTCCATAAAGGAACTCCTTATTGAATGTAAAAATCTGCTTAAACTAGTGTCAACACAAAAGAAACAAATTTCAAGTCTTCAAGAAAAAGTTGACATTATGGAAAAGGATGCTGAAAAATCAAAGCAGAATTTTACATGCAATAAATGTGATTCCCTTTCATTCAAGATTTTTCAATTAAATAGAGTAATTGAACGATATGAAAAAGGACAAATAGGATTAGAGAATGTTCTAAACATGCAAAGATACTCAAACGATAAAAGTGGTCTTGGATTCTCTAAATTTGACAAACCAAGCTCAAATAAGACCATTTTTGTCAAAGCAAGCACTCAATCCAATCAAGGAAATATTACAATTTTACAAAAAGGTCATTCTTATAAGGAGAAAATTACTCAAAATAAATTTCATACATATGCTATTAAAAATAAATTTATTCTTACTTGTTCCTATTGTGGTCTTCATGGTCACACACCTAATGCCTGTTATGTTAGAAACATTAGTATTCTTAAAGGGCATTGCGTGTGGGTTAAGAAAGGTACTAACCATCAAGGACCCAAAGCACATTGGGTACCTAATAAAATTTGATTTCAATTTTGTAGGTATGCACACAAAGTACCTCAAATATGTGGTACTTAGATAGTGGGTGCTCCAAACACATGACGGGTGACATAACAAAATTTTCTGCCTTGACCCTTGAATCAAAAGGATATGTAGTCTATAGAGATAATAACAAAGAAAAAATCTTAGGTATTGGAAATGTTGGAACAGCCCCTTCCCCTTCAATTGAAGATGTCTTATATGTTGACGGCCTAAAGCATAATCTCATAAGCATTGGCCAGTTATGTGACAAGGGACACAAGATAGTCTTCAACAAAGACGAGTGCATCATTCAAAATGCAGCAACAAATGAAATTCAATTTATCGGTAAGCGTTTCAAAAATATTTTTATACTTAATCTTGACGATTTATCCTTAAAAATGAAATGTCTTTTGGTAAGCGACAACAATGATGCATGGCTATGGCATAAAAGAATTGCACATATCCACATGGATCATTTAAACAAATTAGTCAAGCATGATCTTGTTGTTGGATTACCAAAAATGAAATTTGTAAAGGATAAATTATGTGACGCGTGTGAAAAAGGTAAACAAACAAAAATTTCTTTCAAACCTATAAATATTATATCAACTACAAGACCACTTCAATTAATACATATGGATTTGTTTGGTCCATCAAGAACCAAAAGTCTTGGTGGAAATTCAATGGACTAGTGATTGTTGATGATTACTCAAGGTTCACATGGACCTTATTTTTGGCAAGTAAAAACGAAGCTTTTAAAGCATTTAAAAACTATGTCAAGCTAGTCCAAAATTAACAATCATCCAAAATTGTATCAATTAGAAGTGATCATGGAAGAGAATTTCAAAATACCTTGTTTGAAGAATTCTGTGAGGAAAATGGAATTTTCCACAATTTTTCCGCACCTAGAACACCTCAACAAAATGGGGTTGTTGAGAGAAAGAACAGATCCTTGGTAGAACTCGCAAGGACTATGCTAAGTGATTCAAGTCTACCAAAGTACTTTTGGTCAAATGATGTAAACATGCCATGCTATGTTAATAATAGAGCAAACATTCGGCCGATTCTTAAGAAAACTACTTATGAACTCTACAAAGGAAGAAAGCCCAATATCTCTCACTTCCACATCTTTGGATGCAAGTGTTTTGTGTTAAACAACGGAAAAGACAACCTTGGAAAATTCGATAAAAAAGCAGATGAAGGTATTTTTATTGGCTATGCATTATCTAGTAAAGGATTTAGAATTTTCAATAAAAGAACTTTAATTGTTGAAGAATCAATACATGTAACTTTTGATGAAACTAACCCCTTGAAAGAGGACAAAGTTATTTCTTATGATGATGATGACATTGAAAGTAGTGATACAAGTAAAGAACATCAAATTGATCAATCAAGTCAAGAGAGTGAAGTCATCATTGACAAGGAAAATGATAATCTTCCTAAGGAATGGAGGACCCATAGAGATCACCCAATTGATAACATTATTGGTGATATCAACAAAGGAGTTACAACAAGACTTAAACTACAAGATGCGTGCTTGAACATGGCATTCGTTTCTCAAATTGAACCCTCCAAAATTGGTGAAGTACTAAAAGATGATCAATGGATACTTGCCATGCAAGAAGAACTTAACCAATTCAAAAGAAGCAAAGTATGGGAACTTGTTCCTAATCCGGGAAATAAACACATCATTGGTACAAAATGGGTGTTTAAAAATAAGCTTGAAGAAAACGGTATAGTTGTTCGAAACAAGGCAAGATTGGTGGCCCAAGGATATAATCAAGAAGAATGGATTGATTTTGACGAAACATTTGCTCCAGTCGCAAGGTTAGAAGCAATACGTTTACTACTTGCTTATGCTTGCTCTATGAACTTTGAATTATTTCAGATGGATGTGAAAAGTGCCTTTCTCAATGGAAACATCAATGAAGAAGTATATGTCAAACAGCCACCCAGCTTTGAGGACTTCAAGAATCCTTCACATGTTTTCAAATTAAGAAAAGCTCTCTATGGTTTAAAACAAGCTCCAAGAGCTTGGTACGACAGATTGAGTGCTTTCCTATGTGAAAAAGGATTTGAAAAGGGAAAAGTTGACAAGACATTATTTATTAAAAGAAATAATGGTCACACCTTGCTGGTCCAAATCTATGTTGACGATATCATATTCGGTTCAACAAACAATGACATATGAGAAGAATTCTCGTTGATGATGCAAGGAGAATTTGAAATGTCCATGATGGGAAAATTAAACTATTTTCTTGGCCTTCACATGAAACAACTCAAGCATGGCATCTTCATCAATCAAGCAAAATATTGCAAAGAGCTGCTAAAAAAATTTGAAATGGAAAATTGCAAGGAAAGTGCAACTCCAATGGGTTCCGGGACATATGTTGATAAAGATGAATCCGGTATTTCTATAGACATTTCAAAATATCGAGGTATGATTGGATCTCTATTATATCTAATGGCCAGTCAACTAGATATTATGTTTAGTGTCTGTCTATGTGCAAGATTTCAGGCGGATCCTAAAGAATCGCATCTTGTAGCAGTCAAAAGAATCATGAAATATTTGAAAGGCACAATCAATGTAGGACTATGGTATCCGAAAGGTAGCATCTGTAGTCTCGTTGGATATTCTGATTCAGATTACACAGGATGTAAAACAGACCGTAAAAGCACAAGCGACAGTTGTCATGTCTTGGGAAATGCACTCGTATCATGGTCCTGTAAGAAGCAAGCATGTGTTGCACTTAGTACTGCTGAAGCCGAATACATAGCAGCAGAAAGTTGTTGTGCACAAATTTTGTGGCTCAAGCAACAACTTTGTGATTATGGACTTGATCTCGGATGCATTCCGTTACGATGCGACAACACTAGTGCGATCAATATTTCAAAAAATCCAATCATGCACTCTCGGACTAAACACATTGATATACGACATCATTTTCTGCGCGATCATGTGCTTAAAGGAAATGTTGAAGTAACCTTTGTGGATACTCATAACCAACTGGCGGACATCTTCACTAAACCACTTCCTGTGACACCCTAAACCCAAAATAACATTTATAATAATTTATACTAAATATTTTGAAGAAAACTCGCGGCGGATGAAGAAAATTTGTTCAAGAAAATCAAAACTTTTATATCTATTTTAGGATATCACGTTTATCTAAATACATATGTAACAATTCAACTTTGTTCCTCAATTAAAATTCAATGAACTTGATTTAACTAGAATTTCTTGATTTCAATTCGCAAGACTTACTCATACTAAGGGTTTTGATATAAAAAGTCATTTGTGATTACATAAGTAAAATACACATTACAACTCTTAATTCTCAGTATCACCTATCAGAGCGGGGTTCCTCCAAAACATGAACTTCAAGACTCATTAACCTGTAATGCGATTTCGCAAGCGCAGGACCAAGCCAATCAAATACAAACAACGGAGGAGGTGAGTTTTGAAATCATGTTAATAGTATAATATAATTAAGGAGAACACGCAATTAATTCTAAATAAACCGTATCATTAGACAAACATTCTTCAAAGAAAAACATAACATTATTAAGTCAAAACCAATCAAGGAAAGTCAATACATTTCACTATAACATCAAATCATCTAAGAAGAATTATTATCGCACACGACACATATTAATCACAATAAAACAATCACAAGAAAATGCAATGCTATGCATGAGCTTAGACTCTACTTCACAATGTGGTACCATTCTAATTCTGAAGTACTTGGTTAGGAGGCCATGATACTATGCCACCATTGCGGTGGACGGACAATTCAAGTTGGCCCTGTCCTCATAGATCCCCTCAACTCAACCCGAGACACATATACGCGACAGTCGAGGTAAACGTGTGTTGCATGGTAGCTCCCAACATTTGGAGTGCTACCTCCAAGTCACCTAGGAATTCCCCACCCGAATACCTCCAAGGTCTAACAATCTTGCCTTAAGGCTCAACAGCAGACCGCCATGATCAGGCTCAATTCAGTTGCACTTCCCCGAAATCGCTAGTCTTGTCAGGCCCTACCTATATGATGACAAAATAATCTCCACTTCACAAATTTTCAATATTTATTTTCTCCACTCGTATGCCTATGATACTCCATTAAGACCATCATCTCAAACACAAATTGGAATGACAATTATTTCATCAGGGGTTACTTCAATATTTTCATCACAAATTCATAACATCACTATTATAAATCACATATCATCATCATTACCTAACTCATCACAAATTTAGAGCATCATTTTCATCAATCGTAACTCATCACATAAACTTATCACAAATTTATGTAATCAAAATTATTATTCATACATCATCATCATCACATAAAATTATCACAATGCACACATCTTTTATTATTACATCACATAAACTCATCTAATCCAACATATGCACCGAATTCATTCGACATCCAATATCACAATAATATTAAATATCACACATTTAACAAAAATAAATCAAATATCACAATAATATCAAATAACACACATTTAATGGAATTAAATCAATTAACACCTTATAAATATTTCTATTCCACATTTTAATCTCACAATTCCCATATTTGCACATTAATTAATTTATCACTCAAAGGGCTACTGTCGTACGTAGCAAGCCCCAGATGAATCGTTAGGTAATACGGTTTTCCCATTCATCTCACAATATATTACACTCATGAATTCAAACGCTCTCTCACCCCTTACCTTATTTGGACGCTTTCACACACGAATACGATTTCACGAACAAACAACCTTTATTCTTCGACTCTTTGTCCTTCAATCGATCGAACTCGACAATTTATGGGTAAACGTCAAAAATAAATTATGAGAAGACACTCTAAAATTAATTTCGAAATTAGGTCATGGAATCTTACAATAAATCAGAAAACCAATAAGTGGATAATATAGCCACTTTTCACACGATCGTTTTGGCGTTGGTTTCACTCAAATCGGACTTACGGTGAAGAAGAACGGTGCAAAATAACGAATTCTACAAACGGAGAAGTCGGGTATTTTAGAGAGAAATTGGGGTTGTTAAAAATCTGGAAAATTGTGTTTAATTGACTAACTCAATAAATTAAATAACATATTGAAATTTGAACGAAAACGGAGGAAGTTTTTCTGGACAGTTGTAGATCGTCGGAACCGATTTTATTCTATTTTCTCTTAGTTCGGCTGTTGCCTTTTCTCAATTTGCAATGTCACGAACTCTCTCTTTCTAATATCTTTCTACTGTAGCGCTAGGGTTTATTTGATTTGATTTTATTTCTTTTAACATATTAGTTTTTGTTAACCTAACTCATTAAACTCCATTTTATTTTATTTTTTCACAAGGTCCAACTAATTACATACTTATTTTAATTTATTTATTTGCCACTAAAATAATATCTTTCAAAATATCAAATTAAAAGATTATTATATTATGAGAGTAGTTAAAATGACAATAAAAAAATACAACATCAATATTTTATATAAGCCACTGAATCAATGGAATATATATAAAATGGGCACAACTTGACAAGCACTCATATAAAGAAATTAAGCACAAAATTATTAATATTTCAAAACCCATATTTTATAAAATAAAATAAAATAATTAAATTAATTAATCTTTTAAAATACATTAATAACCAAGACTCATATTCAAAATAATTACTATAATTATACTTATTTTATAAAATATTCACATTAAAATACTACCATCATTACATAATAGTCAAAATTGTAAGGTAAATAAATATAACATCAAAACTTTATATTAATTACTAAATCGTAATAAATATATATAAAATCACAATGTTATAACAATAAAGGGAATCAAACACAATATCACTACTATTCCGAGATAATTATTTATAAAATAAATAACTAAAAATAGAAAATAGTTATAAATAATTGAAATATAACTACGTGCATACTTAATATCAGTCAAACACACAGAAAAATATTACATTAATTTGGTACAAGTATATACACGTAAAATCTTCTAAAATCTTATTCTTTAAAATATTACACTAAAATACTATTTAGAAAAATATACAAAATATAACATTTGTTATTTAGATTACTCATGTAGTCCAATATGTATAATAATAGCACATCATCTAAAGCATCCATATAACGAAAACTAATCACGAAATTTATCACATGTATTCTAAAATAATTTTAACACCAAATTAATTATTTAAAATCATATTTCATTATTAAAATAGTTTATTATAAAATTTGGGGTGTTACAATTCTCCCCTCAAGGAAATTTCGTCCTCGAAATTTGTGGTGAGTGAACTAATATCTAACTTACCACCCTCAAGATTCAAACTTAGTCAATAAACATATTTAAGACATTCACTATTCAAAGCATGTCAAAAACCAATTAACTTAGCACGATACTCTAACATGACACAATAAGTTAATTAAACACATCACATTCAACAACTCAAATATGAAAGAAATATTATGATTAATCATTATCGTTTATAGATAAAACTAAGCATGTGAATTTAGTCAACAACACTTAGTACGTTCAGTTGAATCAAATAACACATACCTCAAATACATACTCGAGTCAACTAATTTCTCAAACAATATTTCACTAGTTTCACTCTCTTAAAAGAATGTTTAAATCATAACAACAATTACCATACATATCTCACAATAGTTAGGCATATAAAGAAACATTTAAAATATTTTATACCTTCAAGAATTACAAACAGAAATGCATATAACAACTCAAAGACATACAATCACTTAATTTTTTTTTTTCATTTTTAGAAACGAATATGTATAGTCATAGTGGAATAAGACAAATATTTCCACATATAGTTTCAAACACACTCAAAGTCGAAATTAGTTTCAAAGTTTTATACAAAAGATTCATTTATATAACTCATACCATAGTTCTAGGTCCTTACCAAATGAGACAATATAGAACAAATAATAAGATACTAGCACAATGCACTTATTTATTACCAGCAAGTTACTTAGAAGATCAAACCTATTTAATTAAATATTTAATTTATGTACGCACCTCCATACCAATTCACGTCACATGAAACAGTTGTTAGCATTTGACATTGATGTCAGATATGACTTATAATGACTCAAAATTACGTAAGAGATGAATATGGTTTTTATCTTATTTCAAAAATAGAATTAACAAGTATTTTTAACAATAATAACAACGGGTTATTGTTGCCTCTTTTATCGACGATGAGTCCTCGGGGTAGCTAGTCCCTCTTACTCATGTAGTCAACTACTTAAGGTAACTATAACTGCAGTCATTCAAATTCAAACATGGATAATTAAAAGTATCTTTTGCGTGGTTTAGGAGTGCAAAGGCGGCTCCACAACTTCTACTCCTTACTTCAAGTTAAAAAACCCACTTAATTACACATTGCCAATAATTTGTTTGTAATTTACAACTAGTTACAACAACAAAAGAAATGGCACTTGCATCAATATGAATCATCAATCAAAATAAAGAAACATATAATTATTTCACTTTTAAACACTCTCCACTACTCTTAACACTATTCACAAATTCTCAACGCTTAGAACGCATGAAACACAAACACTTTCACATTCACCTAATCCTATATACATGCATATAAGTAATTCAATAACTAGCATCATGATGTAGAATATTCTCGTAGCAATCCAACAACTACAAGTTTATCACAATTAAATTATAAATTAAATTTCTTTTTTTTTTTGAATCAATCTTTATCATTTAACAAAATTTGAAACAAATATTCTTTTAATTAGCTGGTAAAGTAAGCAGCTATTTTTACTCGAATTTAATATAACAATCATAAAACTAAAATAAATCTCGTAGTACATAAATCATTTTAGTGGTTAATCAATACTCTAAAATTTGATTTCAACCACTTAAATCATTTTAAAAAGGATCACTAATCTTTTAATACTATCAAATAATTTTTCTTCAGAATTTCAAACTTTTCCTTGGATTACTTCTTACGATTTCATTTTTTTTCTTCTATTTTAAAATCAATAAGATTACTAAAATTTCATCAA
>JBBPBP010009779.1:60378858-60431884 GCA_037974735.1 Cicer chorassanicum | reverse complement strand
TATTATTTTAAGAATCAACACAACTTCAACACAATTAAATTCTCTAAAATAAGTCAACAATGATTCAAACATAAAATATTTCCTTTTATAAAATAA
The DNA here is from genome assembly GCA_037974735.1 of Cicer chorassanicum. Lineage (NCBI taxonomy): Eukaryota > Viridiplantae > Streptophyta > Magnoliopsida > Fabales > Fabaceae > Cicer > Cicer chorassanicum. Next base: position 60,431,788 of record JBBPBP010009779.1, on the reverse strand, counting down.
ATCAACTTTAATTCCTTCACAATTTTTTTTCTTCTAAAAGTCTAACTTTAAAAATTCAACAAACATTGACTATTCGAGAATTACTATCGCTAATAATATGAATTTTATACTTTTTCAAAATCATGACGGACGTCCTAAATTGATTTAAAAAGCAATATAAAAACATTAAACATTTAGATACAACCATAAACACTTTCAAGTGATTTAAAATTAAAATTCACGCTTTAAAATTATTTTATAAATCAACAAAATTTCAACTCAATTTAATTTCTTTATGATAATCAAGAATAATTCAAACAAAAGTTATTTTCATTTTACAAAATAAATCAACACTAACTCCTTCAAAATATTTTTTTTTTCTTATAAGTTCTAGCAACCTCTTATATTCAAGAATTATTATTATTAATAATGTGAATTCCTAACGTTTCAAAACTACTACTAACGTTCTGAATTGATTACATAAGCAAGATCAAAACTTTAATAATCAAGTTACGACCCCAAAGGCAAGGTCTATCAATCAATAATTAATATTACCCTGATTAAATTAATAATTCCAAATACATAGCTAGTCAATCAAAGAACAATTTATTTCTAATTATCCACTATAACAAAAGAGCAAATAATCAAAGTTAGAAACACAAGCCACAAGTCTAATCAAAGGGTAATTAACTTAGTCATGTTAATACATCAAATTAACTCAAATTTTAACAAATACACAACACAACAAGAACAAACAAGCAATTAACGGTTAACAATTATCAAAAAAAAAAAGAGAGAATCCACGATACAACAAGAATAAGCAAGTAGTTAACAGTTAACAATTAACAATCATTTTTCAAAAATCATGAATTGCAATGAAAAAATGCATAACACTTAGCACAAGAAAAACATGTAGGAATTTCAGCACTTAACAGGGAATGGGTAAACACAATTGGCTAAATCACAATTGACTAACAGACAACTAACACATAACCCACTAAGCCTGATTGGACAGACATGCTCTGATACCACTAATGTGACACCCTAAACCCAAAATAACATTTATAATAATTTATACTAAATTATTTGAAGAAAACTCGCGGCGGATGAAGAAAATTTGTTCAAGAAAATAAAAACTTTTATATCTATTTTAGGATATCACGTTTCTCTAAATACATATGTAACAATTCAACTTTGTTCCTCAATTAAAATTCAATGAACTTGATTTAACTAGAATTTCTTGATTTAATTCCCAAGAGTTGCTCATACTAAGGTTTTCATATAAAAAGTCATTTGTGATTACATAAGTAAAATACACATTACAACTCTTAACTCCCGGTATCACCTATCAGAGCGGGGTTCCTCCCAAACATGAACTTCAAGACTCATTAACCTGTAATGCGATTTCGCAAACGCAGGACCAAGCCAGTCAAATACAAATAACGAAGGAGGTGAGTTTTGAAATCATATTAACAATATAATATATGTAAGGAGAACACGCAATTAATTCTAAATAAACCGTATCATTAGACAAACATTCTTCAAAGAAAAACATAACATTATTAAGTCAAAACCACTCAAGGAAAGTCAATACATTTCACTATAACATCAAATCATCTAAGAAGAATTATTATCGCACACGACACATATTAATCACAACAAAACAATCACAAGAAAATGCAATGCTATGCATGAGCTTAGACTCTACTTCACAATGTGGTACCATTCTAACTCTAAAGTACTTGGTTAGGAGGCCATGATACTATGCCACCATTGCGGTGGACGGACAATTCAAATTGGCCCTGTCCTCATAGATCCCCTCAACTCAACCCGAGACACATATACGCGACAGTCGAGGTAAACGTGTGTTGCTTGGTAGCTCCCGACATTTGGAGTGCTACCTCCAAGTCACCTAGGAATTCCCCACCCAAATACCTCCAAGGTCTAACAATCTTGCCTTAAGGCTCAACAGCAGACCGCCACGATCACGCTCAATTCAGTTGCACTTCCCCGGAATCGCTAGGCTTGTCAGGCCCTACCTATATGATGACAAAATAATCTCCACTTCACAAATTCTCAATATTTATTTTCTCCACTAGCTGGCCTATGATACTCCATTAAGACTGTCATCTCAAACACAAATTGGAATCACAATTATTTCATCAGATGTTACTTCAATATTTTCATCACAAATTCATAACATCACTATTATAAATCACATATCATCATCATTACATAACTCATCATAAATTTACAACATCATTTTCATCAATCGTAACTCATCACATAAACTTATCACAAATTTATGAAATCACAATTATTATTCATACATCATCATCATCACATAAAATTATCACAATGCACACATCTTTTATTATCACATAACATAAACTCATCAAATCCAACATATGCACCAAATTTATTCGACATCCAATATCACAATAATAGCAAATATCACACATTTAACAAAAATAAATCAAATATCACAATAATATCAAATAACACACATGTAATGGAACTAAATCAATCAACACCTTATAAATATTTCTATTCCACATTAAATAATTTATCACTCAAAGGGCTACTGCTGTATGTAGCAAGCCGAGGATGAATCTTTGGGAAATACGGTTTTCCCGTTCATCTCACAATATATTACACTCATGAATTCAAACGCTCTCTCACCCCTTACCTTATTTCGACGCTTTCAGACACGAATACGATTCCATGAACAAACAATCTTTATTCTCCGACTCTTTGTTCTTCAATCGATCTAACTCGACAATTTATGGGTAAACGTTAAAAATTAATTATGAGAAGACACTCTGAAATTAATTTCGAAATTCGGTCAAGGAATCTTACCATAAATCAGAAAACCAATAAGTGGATAATATAGCCACTTTTCACACCATTGTTTTGGCGTTGGTGTCACTCAAATCGGACTTACGGTGAAGAAGAACGATGCAAAATAATGAATTCTACAAACGGAGAAGTCAGGTATTTTAGAGAGAAATTGGGGTTGTTAAAAATCTGGAAAATTGTGCTTAATTGACTAACTCAATAAATTAAATAACATACTGAAATTTGAACGAAAACGGAGGAAGTTTTTTTTGGACAGTTGTCGATCGTCGGAACCGATTTTCTTCTCTTTTCTCTTAGTGCGGCTGCTGCCTTTTCTCAATTTGCAATGTCACGAACTCTCTCTTTCTAATATCTTTCTACTGTAGCGCTATGGTATATTTGATTTTGTTTTATTTTTTTTAACATATTAGTTATTGTTAATCTAACTCATTAAACTCCATTTTATTTTATTTTTTCACAAGGTCCAACTAATTACATACTTATTTTAATTTATTTATTTGCCACTAAAATAATATCTTTCAAAATATCAAATTAAAAGATTATTATATTATGAGAATAGTTAAAATGACAATAAAAAAATATAACATCAATATTTTATATAAGCCACCAAATAAATGGAATATATATAAAATAGGCACAACTTGACAAGCACTCATATAAAGAAATTAAGCAAAAAATTATTAATATTTCAAAACCCATATTTTATAAAATAAAATAATTAAAGTAATTAATCTTTTAAAATACATTAATAACCAAGACTCATATTCAAAATAATTACTATAATTATACTTATTTTATAAAATATTCACATTAAAATACTACCATCATTATATAATAGTCAAAATTGTAAGGTAAATAAATATAACATCAAAACTTTATATTAATTACTAAATCATAATAAATATATATAAAATCACAATATTATAACAATAAAGGGAATCAAACACAATATCACTACTATTCTGAGATAATTATTTATAAAATAAATAACTAAAAATAGAAAATATTTATAAATAATTGAAATATAACTACGTGCATACTTAATATCAGTCAAACACACAGAAAAATATTACATTAATTTGGTACGTAAAATCTTCTAAAATCTTATTCTTTAAAATATTACACTAAAATACTATTTAGAAAAGTATATAAAATATAACATTTGTTATTTAGATTACTCATGTAGTCCAATATGTATAATAATAGCAAATCATCTAAAGCATCCATATAACGAAAACTAATCACAAAATTTATCACATGTATTCTAAAATAATTTTAACACCAAATTAATTATTTAAAATCATATTTCATTATTAAAATAGTTTATTATAAAATTTGGGGTGTTACACTTCCTAAGGAATCTTTTTACAAACTTCGAAGAGAACTCGGCATCCTAAGTGAAAATGATCTTTAAACGGTGCTTTGTCATCATTGTTAACAAGTTATAAGGTTCCTCTTGATAGCATGTTAGAATTAAGTCGTCTATGTTTAAATTATTCTTAAATATGTTTACTTGTCATTATATTTGTGATTATATGCATTATTTGGTATGCTCTGTATGAAAAATTTAGTTCTATTTCAAAAAATCTGAAGCTGTAGCCGAATACAAAGCCTGGGTAATCGAATACACATCGTTCCAGATTTTGTTGTATACGAATACAATATACGTGTAGTCGATACAAATTTCCCAGACACATTTGTATTCGAATACATCACAAGTGTATTCGAATACACCTTCGAGTTTCTTAGTAATATATAAGGTTGTTTTAGTATTTCACCATTTATTCAAATTAGGTATTCGAATACAGCCACACTCTCTCCTTAAAACACATTCATCTCTTCCTAAAATTTCAATTTCCTTCCTTTACAAATTGATTACCCCATCTTTATTACTTCCAATCACGATCGAAATCTACTCCTATCCTTCTCTCATTCAGATTTCGCGAACACCCACACTAAAACCCCAATTTCTCCCAAATCTGTCAAATCCTCTTCATTCTTCATGGATGCACGCAAACGAGGACCTAGGACTAAACAAGCATCAATGGGACCATCAAAGAAAAGGACGAAGAATGCCCATATCACTGATTTGTCCCGGCTCCTACACTCACCAGAAGAGATTGAACGTTTTCGCACTATCTACTCCGACAAACGGCTTATCATTCCCAAAATCGGTACTTTAGACTATTTCTCTGCCTTTAAATTTCTTGCTTTGCTTAAAGCTCAACATGTTGAAGGCTTTATCGGATACAAGGGTCCAATCTATCCCGATTTAGTTAGGGTCTTTTACTGCAATTTGACTAGAGATGGAAAAATGCTGAAGTCTCGCATTAAGGGCAAAACTATTGCACTCGACTAAAAAATTATTGGTGAGATTTTGAAAATTCCCTGCGAAGGTCAGAAAACTAGTCCCAACAACATGTGTCAATGGTCGAGTGTTCCTAAATATGATGCTTATGTGGCTCTTTGTCGCTTTGACAAACAAACTATGGAACAAAAGAGAATTCAACAGGTTCTAAATTTGCGAAGCAACGATATGGAGTTGGCAATCTTACTGTTGATTATCATCTTCTCCATTATTTCTTAAGCTACATTTTGGTCCCAAAAGCTGGTAACTACTCCCAGGTATCAGAATTTGAACTCCAGATCATGTACTACATGTTCGAAGGCCATGCACTAAACTGGGCTTATTTCGTTAAATCAGTGATGTTTCAATCCAGAGAAGCTGTTGGTTTGCCATACGCCAAGGAGGTCACTCGCATTCTCGAACACTTCGGGGTGGACTTCTCTGAGGAAGTGATCTATACCATCACTAAGGACAATCTGCTAGATCTAAGTGTCCTTCCCATCATGAAAATCGTTTGGGATGAACCACTTCAGAAATACATCCATTAGAGTGACCTTGGTCAAACATCTGCTGCTGCTCCTACAGACACTGGTGGCCCCGCAACTGATGCTGCCCATGATACTGATGATGAAGATACTGCATCTGATGATGATCATGTGTCGAATCGCATGATTATGGCCAAACTTGACTCTCTTCAGACCTCTTTCACTAGCTTCTCCACTTCCGTCGACACTCGCTTCCATTCGCTTGAAACCACCATTGCAAGCAACCATGACAAGATGCTTCACGAATTTGTTGAGTTATCTGTCAAAATTGATCATCTCCATCTCCCGCCTGGACGTCACTGATCCGCATTTAGTTTACTAGGAATAGTTGGCATTTTTTTTCCTAGGTCCTGTTTCGTTTTATGTTTAGTTCTGTTGATTTTCTTGAACTTTTTGGTTTTGTATTTTGGATTATGTGACCTTCTCTGTTAGCTTGTTTCTTTTATGACACCATTTGGCTTATTATGCATCTTTTCTGTTTCATTATTTGGTTTTTTCTATATATTCTTGCTTGTTTCCTTCTTTTTGATCATGTCAAAAGGGGGAGAAAATATGGTACACTTTGTTGTCTATCAAAATAAATGTACGTCCTCAACATATGTATTCACTTGATCATCTCACCATCAACAAGGAAGTACACATACATTACGGGGGAGTATTTCTAATATGATGCAATCTCTCCACAACAACAAAAGGTTTTGTCATAATCAAAAAGGGGGAGATATAAAATACATGTTTTTGATGATACAAAAGACCAACGGTGAGGATGATCAAAGCAACAAGCTCAAAAAGAAGAAATCTACAAAATCCTATTGATACATTAATACATAGATGTTTTTATGTATAGGTAAATGAAGCAAACCATAGCTCAAATACAATGAGAACCTCACATATTTGCATATGCATAAAAAGTATTTTCAAAAGTCAAAATTTCATTTACAAAGTATTAAAATTAATATTTTTGACAAAATACTAAGGTGTATTCAAATACAACATAGGTGTATTCGAATACAAATGAAAATTGCTAAGTCAGTAGCAAAAACGTCTCATCTGTATTCGACTACATCCTAATGTATTCGAATACAACCATTAAGTCAGTAGCAAAAACGTCTCATCTGAATTCAACTACATCCTAATGTATTCGAATACAACTAACAAGTCAGTGGCAAATTTGATCAATCTGTATTCGACTACACACATGTGTATTCAATACACAGTGTTAAATTTAAATAAATTTGAACGTTACAAAAAGGTGTATTCGAATACGACCATCATGTATTCGAATACAACTGGAAACAATGCAATTTTTCAGTTCTGAATCAACTCTAAATCATTGCAATTGTTCCTCAAACCTGTTGGACCAATGGCCACTAATCTGAAGAGATGTTTATGGACTATAAATACACCATAATTTCAGATTCAACAACAACAATCCTACTACACAACTTTAAAGACCTTAAACAAACTTTCTGAATTTTTGTCAAAGTCATTTTCATAAATTCAAGTACTTGCATATCATTTTCATATCCTTAACTAAGGTTCTCAAAGTACTTGAAGCAATCTTGGATTGTTATCATTCGACCTATCTTTCATTTTCATATACTTACTTATCAAATCATAATTGTTTGTAAAAGAAAGTAGTACTTTCTTATAGCAGTCTTGACTAAGATAGTGGTATGCTATCCTAGTGGCTTTGTTAGAAGTTTGTAGCACATATCCTAGGGTGGGACTTGTACATATTCTGACAAATAGTAAAGAAATCTCTTGTTGTGTGCAAGAAGATTGGATGTACCCTTGGTTATAAGGGGAACCAGGATAATTCTGCTGTGTTCATTTCCTTACTGCCATTTACTCTTTTACTTACTAAACTTAAACACAAAAATCGATCATTTCAATTCTGAAAATAAGGAAAACTTCTAAACACCTAATTCACCCCCCCCCCTCTTAGGTGCACATCTGTACTTACATTTAGGATATCATGTTTCTCAAAGTACACATGGAACAATTCAAACTTTAATACTCAATTAAAATATTTTAATCTAAATGAACTTGATTTGACTACAATTTCTTAATTTCATTCCAAAAACTTACTAATACTAAGATTATCACATAAAAAGTCGTTGGTAATTTAAATATGTAAAATATAAATTACAACTCTCATTCCCGGTACCACCTATCAGAGCGGGTCTTCTCTCAAACTTGATCTTTAAGACTTATTAACCTGTAATAATTGCGATTTTGCAAATGCAGGGCCAAGCCCGTCAAACACAAACAACGAAGGAGGTGAGTTTTGAAATCATGTTGATAGTATAATACAAGTAAGAAGAACATGCAAACAATTCTAATGGAACTGTATCATTACACAAACATTCCTCAAGAAAATGCCACATTAAAAAGTCAAAATCACTCAAGGAAAATCAATAAATTTTACTATAACAGCAAATCGTCTAAGAGAAATTATTATCGCACACGATATATATTAATCACAACAAAACAATCACAAGAAAATGCAATTCTATGCATGGGCTTAGACTCTACTTCACAATGTGGTACCATTCTAACTCTGAAGTACTTGGTTAGGAGGCTTGATAGTATGCTACCATCCCGGTGGACGGACAATTCAAATTGGCCCTGTCCTCATAGATCCACTCAACTCAACCCGAGACACGTATACGCGACAGTCGAGGTAAACGTGTGTTTCATGGTAGCTCCCGACATTTGGATTGCTACCTCTAAGTCACCTAGGAATTCCCCACCGAATACCTCCAAGGTCTAACAATCTTGCCTTAAGGCTCAACAGCAGACCGCCACGATCAGGCTCATTCAGTTGTACTTCCCCAGAATAACTAGGCTTGTCAGACCCTACCTATATGATGACAAAATAATCTCCACATCACAAATTCTCAATATTTATTTTCTACCCTCATTGGCCTATGATACTCCATTAAGACCTTCACCTCAAACACAAATTGAAATCACCATTATTTCATTAACTATGGGGTTACAAATTTATAACATCACTATCATCATTCATACATCATCAGATAAACTTATAAAAATTTTATAACAGCACAATTATTAATCATACATCACGATCATCACATAAAATTATCACAACACATCTATCTTTTATTATCATATCACATAAACTCATCTAATCACACATATACATAAAATTAATTCGACGCCCAATATCACAATATATAAATTACCACACATTTAAAGAAATTAAATCAATAAACACCTTACAAATATTTCTATTTTATATTTTAATCTCACAATTTCCAAATTTGCACATTAACTAATTTATCCCTCAAAGGGCTACTGACATACATAGCGAGCCCCGCAAGAATCGTTGGGAAATACAGTTTTCCCGTTCATCTCACAGTATATCATACTCATGAATTCAAACGCTCTCTCACCCATTACCTTATTCCGATGCTTTCACACACGAATACGATTCCACGAGCAAACAACCTTTGTTCTTTTACTCATTGTCCTTCAATTGATCTAACTTGACAGTTTATGGGTAAACATCAAAAATAAATTATGAGAAGATACTCTAAAAACTAAATTTCGAAATTCTGTCAAGGAAAACTACCATAAATTAGAAAACTAATCAGTGGATAATATACCCACTTTTCACACGATTGTTTTGTCGTTGGTTTACTCAAATCGAACTTACGGTGAAGAAGAACGGTGCAAAATAATGAATTTTAGAATCCGTAAAATCGGGGTTGTTAAAAATCTGGAAAATTGTGTTTAATTGACTAACAAAATGAATGAAATAACATACTGAAATTTGGATTAAAATATAGGAAGTTTTTTGAGACAGTTATCGATGATGGTGTCAATTTCTTACTTTTCTCTCCATGTGCAGCCGTCGCTCCCGTTCATTCCTTCTTTCTCATACTATCTCAATGTGCGGCTGCCAGCTATTCTCTCTTTCTTATACTTTCTTTTTATTCTTTTATTTTTAGTTTTTTTCAATTATTTTTTTATTACTTAATTAGGTTTTACTTTGCATATGGCCTAACATTTAAAATACATTTTACTCCTTTCTTTTACCTTTTTTAAAATAAGACCAACAATTATAAACTAATTTTAACACTCTTTTTTTTTTCTAAATACAATTTCATTACTAAAACATTACTAATATTTTATAAAATAAAGTAATTAACCTTTTAAAAATATATTAGTAATAACCAAAACCCTCGTACTCATAATTATTACCACAATTATTAAGTTATTATTTTTGAAGATATTTATATTAAAATACTACAATCTTTAGAGAGAAATAGAAAGATAGAAATAGATAATTATAATATCAACAATTTAAATTAATTACTAAATCACAATAAATGCGTATAAAATTATCATATCATAGCAACTATATAAAAGTAAAGAAAATCAGTATCAATATTATTAATATCTCAAGATAATTATTTGTAAAATAAATAATTAAAATAAGATATATTTAGAAATAATTAAATATAATTATGTGCACATTTAACCTCAATCAAACATACAGAAAAATATTGCATTAACTATGAAAGCACATATACACGTAGAATCGCTTAAAATCTTATTCTTTAAATTATGTACACTAAAATATTATTTTTTTAGAAAAATATATAAAATAATAAAATAAAATATTTTTATTATTTATATCACTCATTTAATATAATACGTATCAAACTAGCACATCACAGAAAGCATCCATATAACGAAAATTAGTCACAAAACTTATCAACATATATTTTAAAATGATTTTAATATCAAATTAATTATTTAGAATCTTATTTAGTTAATAAAATAATTTATTATTAAATTTAGGGTGTTACAGTGATGAAGTGAAGGAATACATAATCTGATGCATTGAAATAAAAGGTGTGTTATTGATAGCGTTTCAGCAAATGTACTGAATCGTTGCAAGTGATAATAAAATGGTAGTACCGAGTGTCGGTCTCAAGGATTGCGTTACACTATCGAATTACGTTTAGTTACTAAAATTGAACAAAATGTTACCGAATTGATTGAAATTATATTTGAAACTAACAAGAGTAATAAAATTGAACTTTTATAATAAGAAGAATGTGATGGATAAGTTTCATTTCGAATCCAGCATTGGTTTCTAATTTGATCCTAGCTACCATAGGCTTGAAAAAAATTCTGGTTAGCAATCATATTTCAATAAACACATACACTGTTGGAGAACTTTCAGGTTTAATGGGGCTTAGGTAAGGGTAGGAGATTTTGGGATAGTAGGTTTTACTACTTGGAGTTAGGTAGACATTTTCAAATTATTCTTCCTTTTTATTTTTCCTTCACATTTTCATTGTGGAGATTCTCAAACATTGGCAAAAGAACCAAGAAGATATTATTCTTCAAAGTACACAAACTGGTTTTTTTTTCTTTATTATTTTTTTTAATTTTTTTAGTTATATATATATATATATATATATATATATATATATATATATATATATATATATAACCACCACCCCAAACTTAAAAGATTGTTGTCCCATGAGCAACCCGAAACTTAGAACTTTACCAAGGCGAGACAAAAAATTTCCTACCTAACTCCAAGTAAGGTTATTTAATTAAAGTAATGTCTTTTGGCTTATAATGTGGCTGATAACCGAAAGAAAAGGTCAAGGGTCAAAGGGGATAGCAAAGGATAAAATTTGCATAGGGTAGTTAGAAAAGCTCAAACGACCAAACAAAATTGCCTTAATGTATGCATAAATCACAAGTGATGCACGTAAGAATTTGTGCAAGTTCTTAAGGTATAACACATGTCTAGATAATCCCACAACAAAGAATTAAAGTATTTAGGCTCAAAAGCTCACAACTAGGATATCAAGAGATAGTGTGAACTATCTAAATGATGTTAAACATGCCACTACAAAATTTATTTATTTAAGAAAATGGCAAGTGAGACTTCCACAACCAAAGAGTAATTAGCAATGTATGCATTAGTGAACCTCGTCAAATTGAGCAATGACATGAGCAAAGAAATATAATTTAAATTTCAAAATCCCAAACAGACAACTTAAGATCAACTTCAAGTTATTACAAAATCTTCAACGTATTGCACATTCAAACACAATTAAAAAGAAACAAATTCAAATAACAAAAATAAGACTGCAAAAATAAAAGTTACCTTCACCTTATGGTTGCCTTCCATGAAGCGCTTCTTTAAAGTCATTAGCTTGATGCCTCAACAGTTGTCAAGGTGGCATATATGAAAAAAGGAACACATTATCCTAATTCTCACTAAGGAATATATATTTCAATCTTTCTTTTTCTGTACAAGCTTTTCTTCATTCCCTTTCAACTCCTCCCATCTAGTATGGAAACGAGAAGAGTAAGATGGTGATGCTTCTAACATGGCTAAAACATCTTGACTATCTTTAACAACATCATGGGACAAGCACAACACCCTTTCTAAAGGTAGAGTAGGTACTTGATGTTCAACTCTTCCTTCGACTATCGAATCAAAAATCTCAATTCGATTGCACCCTTATCTTTCTTTTGAGTGTTCCATGGCTTTTAGAATATTGAATGTAACTGTTTCCTCATTTACCTTAAAGGTTGAGGTGTCATTTGCCACATCAATCATAGCTCTCCCTATTGCTAAGAATGGTCTCCCCAAGATCAAAGGGATATCACTGTCTTCCTCCATGTCTAGTACCACAAAATCCACTGGAAAATTGACCTTATCCACTTTGACCACCACATCTTCCACAACCCCATATGGTTGTTACATTAAGTGATCCACAAACTATAACATCAACTGTGTGCCTTTAACTATTCCAATGCCAAACCTTCTATATATAGAAAGAGGCATAAGACTCATACTATCCCCAAAATCACACAAGGCCTTCCCAAAAGTTCTATCCACAATAGCGCAAGGAATAGAGAAGCTTCCAAGATCCTTGAGCTTAGGTGGAAACTTCCTATGTAGAATAACACTGCACTCTTCGGTACCCACAAAATAACCTTGCCACTCCTCGTTATTTACGGGCGCTCTTTGTGCTAGCTATTGAGCAATTTGACCCATTTGGGTCTCAAGATTCTTTATTGAGGCTGAGTGATTTTTCTGGACGACTCTTGACTCTTCAATGAAAGCACTTGTGTTCGTTGCTAACTTCTTAATAGCAATCTCCCAAGAAGTTTTACGAGATAGAGCTTGATATACCCTAGCACCTTGTTGACCTTGAGGTCCACCATGTTGATCTTTCCATGAAAAGTTTGGATGATTTCTCCAACCCAGATGGTACGTACTAGAGTATGGGTTGTTCTGCTTCCCGTTGATACCCACAAAATTCACCTCTTCTGGTTCTTATGTATCATCATTCGGTACTTCACAAGCTCCATTTTTATGTGCTCCCCCATAAAATTCACAACATGTATGTTTCAATAATTTGACAGGGGCCACTTGGGGTTGTATATTTAGAGCTGCCATCCCATTATTTTTCTCGGCGGCGATAACATCTTCTCTTTGTTTTGAGAGCAACTTCCGTTGAGCTAACCCAACATCTATAACATTCAATTCCAGCATACCACTTTTGGACCCACCACTTTTATCATGCAACATCGTTTGTTCATTTGATGCCATGATCTCAATAATTTTCCGTGCTTCTGATGTGGTTTTGTAATTCAAAGAACCGCCTGCTGTAGCATCCAACATAATTCTTGTGCTAGGCCTCACACCATTACAAAATATTTGCATTTGAGCACCGTCGTCATAAGCATGATTGGGGCATCCTACTAGTAAACTCTTGAACCTCCTATAAGTGTCACAAAGAGATTCTTATTCTTTCTGTTTGTAACCAGAAATCTCTTGCCTTTTTCTAACTAACACGGCTGGGGGGAAGTATTGTTCCAAGAACTTATCTTCAAGGTCATCCCATGTAGTGATGCTACCGGAGGGCAAAGAATTAAGCCACTCGTTAGCATCATCTTTCAATGACAATGGAAATAGTCTCAACCTCTTGCTGTCGTTAGTGTTACCATCCACCTTCACTATTTCACATAGTTCAAAGAAGTTTGTGAGATGTCTATTGGCATCTTCGTTATGTTTATCAGAAAATGAATCTCCTTCAACTCTCTATATAGAGCGGGACTTATTTCAGACTTGTTGACTGTAACTGGTTGGTTATGGATGGTCAATTGAGCAAGCTTTCTATCTCGATTCCTATACTCGTCGACAGTACGTTCAAGTGGTGGTGGATCAGCCATTTCTGCAAATATGAAGAAATACCCCAGATCCTCTATTTCCACTACTAGTTGTCTTCCCCCATGCCTCTTTTCTCGAACCGCCTTTCGATTTACTTTCGTAGTTTTTCGATTTCTGGATCAAAAAGAAGTTTAGTTGAGGTTTGGCCTCACATTCAATGTTAGACAAATCGTGAGTAATGAAAAGTTTTAAACTAAACAAAAATAAAGACAAAATATTTATTGCAGAGAAAAAAATTTCAATTAAGTAAATAAATTATAACTCAATAGTTATACGGCAATCCCCGACAACGGTGCACAAAAATTGATAGCATTTCAGCAAGTGTATTGAATGGTTGCAAGTGATAATAAAATCGTAGTACTGAGTGTACATCTTAAAGATTGCGTTATAAGAAATATGTTTAGTTACTAAAATTGAATTAAAAGGTTCCAATTTGATTGAAATTCTATTTGAAACTAATAAGAGTACTGAGACTGAACTTCTATAATAAGAAGAATGTTAGGGATGAGTTTCACTTCGAATTCTGCCTTGGTTACTAAATTCCTTTATTGAACTATTATTGAATTCTCTTTATTATTCGTGCCATAATGTCTTAGTGAGAGAACCTTTAATTCCAAAGTAACCCCTAATTCCTTAGTGGATTAAGTTTTACATTACAAGAATTCTATTATTAAACTATTGCCTATAGAAATTATTCATTTGGTTTTATGACCCGCATCTATTCGTAGACTACGATGTCATGAATTTGTCATCTCAAACATTTGTAAAGTCCACTTTCGTTTCATAATACAAATCGTAAAACAGTTTAAAGTTGATCAAGTAGTAAAAAGCATTAAGCACAAAGACGAGAAAAATAATTCAATAAACTCATTCATATAACTAGAAATCAAATAAGAGATATAAGGGTTTCATCTTGCTCACTCATCCCTAACAAATAGGATTTAGTTACTTATGACAGAGAATACAAAAGATAAAGATTAAAGAAGAATTACAAGAAAGATTCATGATAAAACTCTTCAGTGGTGTTCGAACCAGCAGTCTCTGAGTTTCACTTCTAGGGCACAAGTCTGCAAACTTCAAATAGCAAAAAAAAAAAAAGATCCCTATAAAGTAAAAAAAAAATGCATTTTTATGCATTCTGCAATGTGTCATGCGCCCCAGGCACAAGAATTTGCACTCTAGGTGCACCTGGATAGAGACTGGATGTGAAAATATTGTAGAAATGCGCCTTAGGCGTGAGCATTTGCGCTTTAGGCACACATCATCTATTTTCTGATGTTTACTACATTTGTCTCCTCTTTCGAGTCAGAATTTGGTTCCAATGTCTGCATGAAATTTGTAGCTATGGATCTTAGTTTTAATATGCACTTTGTTTTACTCCAATTGGACATTTACAACTCCAGATATGACTGAATTACTCCACATATGTCATGTTGATTTCTCACCAAAATTCAGCAATGCACTAAAACAACGAAATAACGCAAAACTACAAAAAATCTCTAATTAATCAAGAAAATAAGAACATAGACATGTCATTAAATTCAAGAACTAAAATCAACAAACTATATCAAATAAATCCCTAAATCAACTAATGATTAAAGATAACACTAAAACAATGAAAAGTATGCATATGATGAAGAATTATCATTTATAAGTTCATGGAGAAAAACTCTACAAGTTACTAGATAAAGTTATATTAGATTATTTTAAGCTTGAGGTGGAACCGAAAAATAAAAGTGAGCCAAGGTCTAATCTAAAACAACCCTTGGGTAGAATCAACTTACAACACATGTAGTAGCCGATTTAAATGATAACAATCATGATGATACATATGGGTATTTGCTATCAAGGAATAAAGTTAGAAAATAGATAACTCTACTTTAAGGGTATAGGCCCTCTGCGAATGTGATCAGCTATGCATTTCACACTACTAAAGATTTGTATAGTGAGAAACTAAAGAACATCAATGAGTTGTTAAATAAAAGAATAATCAAAACAATATTCCTTCTTGGAAATTTGAAGGAGAATATTCTTATAAGACAACCTAGTGGTATTTGAGATCACTCTATAAGCTAAGGTAATCACTTAAGTAGTGGTATTTGAGGTTTCATTCCTTCATATGGAAGTACAAAACCATTAGAAACAAGGATGATTGATATATTTACTTAAGAGATTTGCATGCCATACTATTGTTTCCTTTCTTCAAAAATCACATTTTTAATCAGAACAAATTTTTAAAAATTAGGTCAAAAGAAGTCTAATAAGAGGACGTATGATCAATGGGAGAACCGTATTAGAGGAAAATCTGATCATAGAAGAAGAAGAACTACATCAAAGGGAAATCTGATCGGAAAACTGCATCATATGAAAATCTAATCAGAGATAATCTAATTAGAAGAAGAACAATATTTCATGACAATCTGATCAAAGTTAACCTGGTTAGAGGAAGAGCTAGATTAGAGGGAGTCTGAATCATAGGTAGTCTGATCTGAAGGAAAAGCTTTATCTGAGGAAGTATGATTGGAGAAGTATAGGAAATATAGATTATAGATTATAGGAAATATGGATTAAGGGAAATTCATATCAGAGGGAGGGAGTTTAGTTCATAATGGAAATATAGATTAAGTCTAGTTGGAGGGAGTTTAGTTCAAATATAATTAAATTAGAGAAATTCTACATTAGAAGAAATCTAATCAAAGGAAGTCAAATAAGATAAACTCTCATCAAAGAAAAACTAAATGAAATGTAATTTGATCTGAGGATTTTAATATTAGAGGAAATCTAAATAGAGGAAGTCTGGATCTGATCAGAGGGATTCTATATTAAAAGGAGTCTGATCAGAGGAACCCTGATCAGAAGAAGTCTGGTTAGAAGAAAAATCTAAATCCTATGAAAATCTAATCAAAGGTAATCTGATCAAGGGAAAACCTGTGTTAGAGGAAGTTTAATTAGAGAAGATTAGGTTTGATGAAGAACTAAATCAAAGTAAACCTGATCAAAGGGAAAACTAGATCAGAGTAAATCTGATCATATAAGAATTGGATCAAAGTAGACCTGATTAGAGGAAATTGTAACTCTTTTAATAACTCCTTAAATAACTCTTAGTCCCTATTCATCCCTTTTTATTGGATTAAACTCCAGATCCAACATCTTAATACACTCATACAGAGAGTGGATCAGGCATGCTCACTTACACATTTGATATAATCTAAGAAATCCTAGAATTTAAAAGCTTCAGCTTTTGCATCTTCAGTAGGGTGTAAAAGGTTTCCAAGCATTCCTCCAATCCATAGATAACCATAGTTCCAACACTCTAATAAGCCACTTACAACTCTACCATTCCAAAATCAAAAACCTAAGGGAACTAGAACTTTCAATATATATACTAGAATGATCAAATTGTCTCAATTACTAGAAAGAATCTATACTAATTTCTAACAACTTGGAATTGATAAAAGTACTGCCATGATTTTGCCTAACTAAGTAGTCTTACTACTTCTAACTCTTCTAAATGAGTATGCTCCTTGTTGTCCATTACTCACTCAGATTTCTACCCATGCCCTTCTTACCCTTAAAGGAAATTACTCTTAATTTCTACAACTATGCCAGAAATTGGCAGGTTACAGATTCACTAATTTCTGTTGGAACCAAATTGGTTTTATACTTAGAGTTATGATGTTTTCAAAAGTATTTTATGAGAACAATATATTTGACTTCACCAAGTAAGAAACAAGATTTGTGTTTTTGAAGACAATCTAAAATATGATTTGATTCAGATTTATAATTGAAGAAAATCATTAACCAAGTGTAAAAGAAGATATGATCAACGTCTTCACAGAGTATAAAAGAAGATTCGTGTTTTTGAAGACAATTTAAATTTGATTCAGATTTATAATTGAAGAAAATCTTTGTCCAAGAAGAAAAGAAGATATGGTCAGGATTTTAAGAAGATACGTTGAATATCTTATAAACAATACGAACAAAATGAATCAAGAAGAACTAATCAGATTGGATAAAATTAAAGATTTACTTTTTCTAAATTCTTAATTAGATCAAATTTAGCTTGTGCCCTATTCATTAAATAATTTCTCTGGTTATTAATGGAAAAGAGTGTTACCATTAGCATCTTTTATATCATTTTGGGCGACTCATGTAGATTGGAACCAAATAGTGATAACACAATGAGTTCTTGACCAAAAATCTTACCTCCACTTATATGTCTTCCTAAAAATGTTGGAACAAGATATGTATTTCTAGAAAATATAATTTTTGGGTTTAAAGAAAACCAAAAAATATTATTGATTTGGATTTGGGTTTTAACTTAGATATTCCTAGGCTTTGATTTCTAGATTGATGAAGATGATGAATAAGATCAAGAATCTTAAAAAATTTAAGTAAGGATTTTAATTTTTTATAATATTGATTGAAAAAATATGACTTGCTGATTTGGATTTGACAATACAACAATATTATGTGTATTTCATTGTCTTGACAAGACACTTCATTTTATTTAAAAGTCTATACTTAGAATAAAAAGTTGGACCACGACATGTAAACTTTAAGACTTAGACTTAAAGGATCAATTCAAGAAAAAAATATAAACTAATATTTTGAAAAATGGATTGAACTTTAAGGATCACAATCGTACTTTCCTAATTTTTGAATTGGTGTTTTGCTTCTAATTTATAGTTATATTTCAGGTCCATTATATCTCCGCTCAAAGACCAAATATTGTGTCCATTTTATGGAGGTGAAACACATCTATATTTCATTAGGTATCTCTTAATTTTCCAATCATACTTTTGTTTTGATTTCTCAATTGTATTTCATGATAATATTTATTATTTTATTTTCTATTTATAAAACTTACATATATTTATAAAACATAATATTTTCTTCAAACAAGAAGTAAAGCTCTAACTTCGAAGTTTACCAACAACATCTTTGAAACAACAACAAGCTAAAAAATCCACATCCATAGCACATTGTCCCATCACAAATCCCTGACTAGAGCAACACTACGCGAAAAAACGCTTTTTACAGCGCTTTTTTTAAGCCATTTACAGCGCTTTTTTTTTAAAAAAAAAACGCTGTAGTTACCAGCGCTGTAAAAGGATATAACAGCGCTTGTTTTTAAAAAAAAAAGCGTTGTAAAAAAGGTGGATATATTGCGTGCTTGTTATACGCCTTTTACAGCGCTTTCTACAAAAGCGCTGTAAATTCATATAACAATAGATGCAGTATTATGACCCTTTTACAGCGCTTCGTCAAAAAAGCGCTGTAAAAGGTGCACTCATATAGATGCATTGTTATGCACTATTATGCACCTATTACAGCGCTTTTCACAAAAGCGCTGTAAATCCAGGTGCATTGTTATGCACCTATTACAGCGCTTTTTCACAAAAGCGCTGTAAAAGGTGTTTTTTTTTTTTTTTATAGTTTTATTAAATAATATGCTTTTAATTTTTGAAGCGCTTTTTTTAAAAGCGGTGTCTTTTAATCCAGAATCAGTTCACAATTTTTATTCCAAAATCATTTTCATCTAGAATCATTTCACAATCAGTCAGTAGTACACAACAAAAACAAAACAGCACTACAAAACACACAAGAATCAATACACAACAACAACAGATTCACTATATTTTAAAATGCACAAATATTCACACACAATCAGTTCATAATTACATATTCACAACAGCTCAGAACTACATATTCACACAAATACCTATTCATATAACTATCAGATATTATATTCACAAACAGCACACCATATCCCTTGCAACTTGCCATTTCCCAGCAAATCAAATAATATTCATTTCAAGCACATACTGACACCAGTCTTCCTTTATCTCTATTAGTTCTTTTTCAGAATACGTTGGATTGGAATTGTCAAAGTACTGATATAAAAATTGAACATAAATAAGTTAGAATCAAATATAAACATAGTTTATATATGAAAATCACATAATTAAAATATCGTACCGTTTCTGGGATTATAATTTGATTTTTATCAACAATCTCCTTCATGAATCGCAATACATAGTACCCACAGTCGATGTTGTTACTTTGACGAGGGCACTATAAAATAAAACATATAAGTCAATAATTATTTAATTGTGTATTGATTGTAAGTGAAATTTTAAAAGCATATATTTCAAACCTTTATTGGAATCCATGTGATGTTATTTGACTTTAGCTTCGACACTATCGCACCTTTTTGAGCTCGAAAAACTTGTAAAGTGTAACGCCCCGGATTTTTTTGATCCAAAACGTTACTTGAAAACATATTGTTTACAAAGATTTATGACAAATTTTTTATTTTTAATCTAACTACCTAACCTTTATTCATGCAAATAATTAGTAACAACCACATTTATTTAATTTTATTAAGAAAATGTTTATTCAAGACTATAACAAGAAAAACAATAATTCCTAACGGAAGGGAACCCACTTCCGTATTTCTAGAATCCTAGTGCATTTTAAAAGTTGGTGACAAAAATTTAAAAATAAACTTAGAAATATCGCGGTAACTCTATCATTACAAAATTGTAAGGGTCAGTTTTATCCATCATCCACATCAAACCAAAGTTAAACATATAGAAGAATAACACAAAATATATAAGAGTAAAAACTTCCAATTTAAAGAAAAATACACAAACCAATAAATTGCATAACAAAAATATATACATGATGCATGCTCCTAAAACTATATGATCCGGATATATCTACCACTAAGGCAACTTCCACACAGAAAAATCACCCATACCAATGGGGAAAACCTGCCACTAAGGCAACTTCCACACAGATCACCCATACCAATGGGAAAAACCTGCCACTAAGGCAACTTCCACGAAGATGCATATGCCATGACATGATATGATGATATATTATCAAGAGATATATTTCCACACAGCCCACTAAGGATCATGTCATAAGCATTCAAATCACTTTTTAAAATCATCATCTTGTTCACATATCACTAAGATCAAATAATCATGAAAATCATAACTTTCACCACATACACACAAAAATCAAGATTTGGTATCATACACACCATAAAGATTAACACGTTAACATATATAACAACAAGATTCAACTCCAACTCATACATCATCATAAAACTTGTCACATATAACATACAAATTCAACTCTTCTTTCATATTCATTATAAAAATTAAAACTTTATTACATATAACATAAAATTCATACTTTACTTCTTAAAAATCATATATTATATAATAAACTTAACACAAAGGATTGGGGTTTCATTATTTTAAATTCATTAGTCTACATATTATTCCTTTCAAAAAGTAAGCAATCACAGTTATTAATTTCATGCCATGCAACCAACGGTCTAACTATAATTTGTGTGGGGAAAAGCCCTTACCTTGGCCGTTTTTCTTCCTAGTACAAATCTCTAAGCCCCACGAATTAGTTCACAAGGAAAAAAAGTTCCAAGCTTTGATGCATGAAGAAGGGGAGGTGATGGTGGCTAGAATTTTGATATTCTTTACAGAATCTTGTTTGTAAAGGGTTTGTGAAAAAGGGTTTGTGATTGTGGCTAGGGTTTGAATATTCCTTTCTATTTAAAGTGAATATTATTGGGTAGATAGCGTTGGGCCTGAATAAGGAACATAAGAGAGAGAATATTATTATTATTATTATTATTATTACTATTATTATTGTTATTATTATAATTATTATTATTATTATTATTATTATTATTATTATTATTATTATTATTATTATTAGTTAACCTTTATCAAAAACAAGTCACAGACTCCCAGCCCAACTTTCTACTCATGGATTGTGTGACACCAAGTCACAACCCTTAGCCCAAATTCTTCTTGCCTTAGAGATAAAAATACATCTACTAAATAATTCTTACTAACAACTTTACTACAATAAGTCGAACAAGGCGAATAATTACCACACCTAATTTAATATTGGAAAATATATATATATTTATAGATCCAAATTATTTTAATTAAGAATTTTAGAGGATGTTACATAAAGCACTATCGAATAAATAAATGTGATTATAAATAAATGTGATCTTAGTATATATATATGGAAAAAATAAATGAATATTACTTACGTGTCGAACAAAGTCTTTATCTCGGGGCGATTGTTGTAATGGTCGTGCAAGGGATCTAGGTAGTATATAACTTCAGAGGTCGCATTGATTGCAATTAGCACCCAATGTGCCCTACAACAACAAAAGTTTAGTTTACACAACTAATAAATTAAGATCTCATAAATTAAAAAAGATATAAATATAGAATATATAATTACGTACCCTGAATTATATGGTGCAAGGAATAACTTATCCTTCTCTGTATTTCCTAATAGTATATCTAAAACGTATTTATTTACATTCATTGGATCGTGTTTAAGCATCGAAACCTTATGCGTAGACAAAAATGAAAATCTATTGGACAATCTGCGCGCGCACACGAACTTCTCATACAAAAACCTTCAATGAAAATTTCAAATTATATTAATTAACAATAAATTAAATTAATTACAAATAAATGCGATGAAAAGTAATTTTTACCTCATGTAAATGCTCATAACAGTAGCACTCAGCTCCTTATGGTCGAGAAGTTCGTATATGTGCTCTTTTTCAAAAAATTCTTCATACGCGTCTCCGAATAAATCTTTATCCATGCTTATTATTCGTGAATCGTCGCTGCCCATATTTTTTTTTGCCTGTATGTCAAGACACGACCCATATGGAGCAAGTCGTGGCTGACTTATTTTAGGAGCAGGAGCAGCAACTGATTTTACACGATCCAGTTTTTTAGCAGCAACAACTTTGGCCGCTTTATTACCCTCCAGCTTTTGCAGTTTGCCAGTTTTATTACCCTCCAATTTTTGAGGTTTGCCGGCTTTATTTTTGCCACGAACATCCAGTCGTGGTGCGGCAACTGGCTTGCTGTGCGGGTGGTTTATTAGATTGAATTTGAAAAAATTAGGTTAATCAAATTGTTAGTTTATTGAATCAGAAAAAATGACAAACCTTACAGAATAAATGTTACAAACCTTTTCGGGCGATGTGACTGTTTCATTTCTGGGAATCTTCTTATCATTCCCTTTATTAGACTTTGTTTGAATCTAAATAAATGTGAAATTAAAGTTAACATTTGAAAAAATTTAGCAATTAAATATAATCAATTAAACATACATTTCAATTAATTAAACATACCTTGTCAAGGGCAACAAGATGTTTGGGCCATGCCACGTAGCTGCCAATTGGTTCACCCAAATAATTCAGATCTGCATCGTTGTCCGGTACAGGCAATAGTGCATTTGGTTCCAAAGCAATAACTGGCGATACTTTGACATGGCCTGCAGGGATTGGTGTGTTGTGCAATACTTCGCCCGTAGCATTGCACAATGTTCCATTTCCGACCTTCCGATGAGTAGGGGAGGATAAGTATAGAAAGCATGGAGTGACCCCCTAAAATCAATGGTTAATACATAAGTATGTGAAACAATTAACTTTAATGAATTTCCTATTTTATTAAGTAATTAATTACCTCAGGAAGACTGTTGAGACCAACGTTGCAACTTGCGTTTTCACTCTCAATATGAATTTCATGTTGGGGCTGGTCCGCAAGTTGCTTGTCTTTATTTGTCTTCACCAAGAGGGCCACTTGCTCCGTTAATACTTTAATCTTCTCTAATACTTCCTCGTTAGATGGATTTTGGCGCTTCTCTTGTGAAAAATAACTTCTAGGAGTTACGCCAAATCCTTTCCCCCTCACGCGACCGGAATATTCAGGAACATTAAACACTTTACCTAATATGTCCCTGCAACTTGCCTTGTTGTCCTCTTGATTTTCCGATTCAAGATTCGCCTAAAATACACATAGGATTAAAAAGATAAGTTCAATACCATTTTTAAAATACAATATTAAAAAATATTAAAGTGATAAATATACTTACACAAAGTTCTATTACTTTTTGTACATTTTCGTTATCAACCACTCCGTCTTTATTTACACGAGCTTCCTTCCACAATATATGACGACCCAACGGTTGATCGGATTGGATGTCTTGTAGCTATTATCGTTAAGATCATAAACAAAATATTAGTTAGATAGTATAGTTTATAATATACCACATTAATTAAATAAAAGTGATGTTTAATTACTTACAAGTTTTTGCTCTAATCGAGCATATCCCATACGAGATTTCTTGTATAGATGGGGAATAATTTTTGCCCTCTCGCGATTTGCCTTACTAATATTCTAAATAAAAAATATAACAATCTAGTAAAAATTTAAAATACGCTATGAATATGAATAATAAAATACAAATGCTAATAAATTAATCACTTACAACAAATGCGGGGTCGGAACGTTTTGATACGAATGCGCTTTATTCCTCATTTGATATATAATGTTTATATATTTTTGGAGCTTCCGCATTCGTACTTCCTTCACGGTCTTTTAAATAGCAATTAGAGAGGTGAGATCTAAAGCCCCGGTGTACTTTCCCGGCAACTCTGAGCACATAGCTCTTTCTCACCTCATCAAGAACAAAAGCTGACTGCAAACCAAATAAATATGTAGTTGAGTAAAATACTTCAAAGCAGCATATTGTAAAATTTATAAGTAATAGGGTGGAGTAAAAAAATTACCTGTATATCAGCCCACAATACATCTTTGGCATCCTTCAATGCCTTATCTCTCCAATCATCTATTGTGATCGGTATATTTTGACGAACAACAGCTCCAATATAACTACCAAACATGGAATTGTTGGGGTCAATTGGTTGACCACTCTCATTCCATCCAACCTAATAAACTAATATAGTAAGTACCTCAATATATTAACAGCAAACAAGGTATAATATATTAACAGCAAACAGCAGAAACAGAAATCAACAAAGTATACCTCAAATTTTTGCCCAGTACTTCTTGCTTTTATAACATTTTGCATTATTGTTGCACCACGTTTGACTTCATTTTCGTAAGTCTTAGTGTTGCCAACTTCTTCATTTTGACAATCTAACCCCTTGTTGGTATCCATTTATCTACAACATGCAGTTCAACATCAACATATATGCAGTTCAGTTCAGTTCAACACATCAACATGCAGTTCAGTTCAGTCTAAGTACGTAACAAAATAAGTTAACATGCATTTTAGTGAAACAAAAAACTAATAAATACAATACCTGAAATAGCTCTTTTTAATGCTTAGGGTTACGGGTTCACAGACGAACGGCGCAGAAGATGATGAAAACGAGGACGAACGGTTACGAACAATGGTAGGGTTACGGGGTTCGCAGACGAAAACGACGATGAAAACGGGATTACTTGAGGTTTATGATGTTTACGTGCGATCGTAGGTCTAGGATGAGAGTAAGTAATGAGGAAGAAACAACGAAAACTGAAACTCTCGTAGGGTTCGTAGGGTTCGCAAGGAGAAGGAGAACGCGCAGAGGAAACCTTTAAAATTTACGTAATGAACATGAAACTGAAGAGGTTTACTATTATATATATGACCCTATTACAACGCATTTTTGAACAAGCGCTGTAATAGGTCTCATCATTTTATTTTTATAAGCCTATTACAACGCTTTTTTATAAGCCTTTTAAAGCGCTTGTCAAAAAGCGCTGTAAAAGACCTCCTTATTTTTATTTTTTTAAAAGCCTTTTACAGCGCTTCTACAGAAAGCGCTTTTAAAATGCCTCATTGTTTTATTATATGCAAACGCTTTGTGACCCTTTTACAGCGCTTATGAAGAAAGCGCTGTAAAAGACCTCCCTATTTTATTTTTTATAAGCCTTTTAAAGCGCTTGTCAAAAAGCGCTGTAAAAGACCTCTTATTTTTATTTTTTTAAAAGCCTTTTACAGCGCTTCTACAGAAAGCGCTTTAAAATGCCTCATTGTTTTATTATATGCAAACGCTTTGTGACCCTTTTACAGCGCTTATGAAGAAAGCGCTGTAAAAGACCTCCCTATTTTATTTTTTAACCCTATTAGAGCGCTGTAAAAGACCTCCTTGTAATAATTTATTTTCTTCCAAAATAGTTAAATTATTTTTTCTTCCAAATTGTGTTTAACTGATCAAGTCAAGTTCAAGCTAAATTACATGTATAACTTGAACTTAAATCATTTTTAAGTTCAAGCTAATTAGTAAACTGTTTGGACTTAACTGATCAGGTCAAGTAAATAGTTTAAGCTAAATTACTTGATCAGGTCAAGTTGAGTATACAATTACATAAAGTATAAGGAGAAAATTACAAATTAACAGTTCAAGCTAAATACCAAAATGATCAATATATGGTAGATCAAACAATTAAATTACACATGAATCAGTTCAGATTACATGGATTATACTATTAAACACATTAAGATGCCCTTCTCCTTTTCTTGGTGGGATTCACATTTGTTTGTCCATTAATGATACCAAACGATGGATTAATCCAAATTCCCTCATCATGATCATCTCTAAGATATAAACCATCATCAGTTGAACCAATTTCATGTGGTTGTGATGTTGCAAAGAAAAGATCATTACAAACATCTTCAACATTATTGTTATCATCACTTATTTCATTGGTCGATAGGACAACGGACCATTTATCATCAGCAGGATCAGTGACTTAAAACACTTGTTGAGCTTGCGACGCTAAAATAAAAGGCTCATCTTTGTATCCCACCCTATTAAAATCGACAAGCAAGAACCCTGACTCATCAATCCGAACGCCATTATTATTATCAACCCACTTGCAACCAAATATGGGAACACGAAACATTGTGTAGTCTAGCTCCCATATGCGCTCGATAACCCCAAAATATGATAGATTTGCATATATTGGGTTCTTGTCTTTTGCAATTGAGATATGCATCGCTTCAGCTACGAGAGTGACTCCGTTATTTTGCATAGTTATTTGATCATCTTGTTCTTTGGTATAAAATGTGTAGCCGTTAATTACATAACCGGTGTAAGAAAAGACATGTAAAATCGGACCATTTGCTAGCCACCTCAATCTCTGTGAAATTAATTCGGGGTCTACATCAAACTTTGACTTTATGTGATTTTTTAACCATGTTATGAAACTTCGATTGTGCTATCGAGTTATCCAATTTTGATTCCTATTCATGTTCAAACTAGATAATTGATCCATGTGTATTGTAACATACGGCTGAACCTCATCTTCATTGTGCAGAACATACAATTGTGCCTGCTCCCATTCTGTCCTTGATATAGTCATTATTCTCTTTCCAATTATCCCTTCTCCTGATAATCTTCCCGAATGACGAGACATGGGAAGCCCTATGGATTCAACATTTGATAGATATTCAGTACAAAATTCAGTAGCTTCTTCAACAATGTACCGTTCAGCAATACAACCTTCTGCAGGGTGTCGAAACTTTCCATCTCTAATTCTTTCATCTGCATGCATGTCAAGTGTTTTGAATCTTCTTCACTGCGATACATGCGCCTAAATCTTGGTATTATAGGAAAATACCACACGACTTTTGCTGTAGTAGATTCTTTCTTCTTATATCGAGAGACATTGCATTTCGGTCACGCCTTTAGTAATTCATATTCATTTCGAAATAAAATGCAATCATTAGGACACACATGAATCCTTTCATAACTCATATCAATAGAGCACAAAATTCGTTTAGCCTCGTAGGTTCTATTGGGAAGTTCATTATCATCTGGCAACATATCTTTTAAGATTGTTAGTAATTCTGTGAAGCTTTTATCAGACCATCCATTACTCGCTTTTAAGTTGTACAACTTTAGTATCGCCGAAAGTCTTGTGAATTTAGTACAACCATTATATAATGGTTTCTCTGCATCACTCAACAAGCTCTCAAACATTTTAGGACAATCACGAAGATCTTCTTCAACTGCTTTTGCAATCTCCTCAACTCGGTCCGACTCATATGTATCTGTGTCGAAATCAGTTGAAACATATGTATCTGTGCGAGTATTATCATTGATTTTCTCACCATGTCTTATCCAACATGTATAGCTTTGATCAATTCCATACCATACTAAATGTCCTTCCAATTCATCTGCTCTAACGCGTTTTCCAAAACAACATTTTAAACAAGGACAAACGACTCTATTTAGATCTTTTGCATTCATCACTGCAAACTCAATAAACTCCTTCACTCCATTTTCATACTCTTTTGCCAATCGATTAGCAGACATCCATTTCCGGTCCATTTATATGACCTATATATATAAATGCAGTTACACAATAAGCACGATTTCAAGTCTGATATATTATGACCTATATATATTGATAATACAGATATAAATAAAACTTATCAGAAACCCTATTATATCATGTAACAATTTATATCAGTAAGCATGATTTCAAGTCTGATATATATTATGACTTATATCAGTCTGATATATTATAAATAAAATTTATCAATAACAATTTATATCAGTAACAATAAGCATGATTTTAAGTCGGATATATTATGACCTATATATATATATATATATATATATATATATATATATATATATATATATATATATATATATATATATATATATATATATATATATATATATCTAATATGATGTAACAATTTATCAGTTTGAATTGGTGACAACAACAAATAAATAAAATAAAGTACCTAAGAAAACGTTGATGGTCAATTTGTTTTAAAGGAGGAAGAAGTAAATCAATTTGTAGATGGGCGCACACGAGGGTTCGCAGGGGAGGGGAGATGAGAGTTTGTAGGGTTTGGAAAACGTATTAAATTTGTTTTTATTTACTTAAAGTGAATGCTTTTTATTTGAAATGAATGATTTTGCAGCGCTTGTTTAAAAAGCGCTCTAATAGGTCCTATAAAAATGTGAAAGGGCAAGCCTATTACAACGCTTGTATCAAAAGCGCTGTAATAGGTCATTTGACTATGACAAAGCGCAAGGCTTTTACAGCGCTTACACAAGAAGCGTTTTAAAAGCTATGTAACCCATAAGGTGGGAGCGCTACATTTTACAGCGCTTTTGTTTAAAGCGCTCACAAAGCGCTGTAAAAGGCTATGTGATAGCGCTTGATTTACAGCGCTTTCTGAAAAAGCGCTGTAAAAGGCTACGTGGTAGCGCTTTCTTACCCTATATGACCCTACAACAGCGCTTTTTTTACAGCGCATGTAAAAAAATCGCTGTTGTAGCCTCCGTTATTTTTAAAAATTTATACAACAGCGCTTGTATTTAATAAGCGCTGTAAAAGACGCGCTATAAAATGTCATTTTTGGCGTAGTGCAAAAAGCTTGACAATCAGGATATAGCTCACATTTGCCAAAAGATTTTGTTATTGTAAATGCATATGGCATGCCTATCAAGACGAGTAATATTAATTAGTGTAATAGATATTTAATGTGTGTAAAAGTAATAATACATCACCGAATCAAACTCTATTTTGCAAAAATTGTTTACATACCTGTTGAGAAAAGAAGAACTACAACAAAGGCTGCCATAATAATCTTTTGATTAGTAATCATTGTATTCATCTTCTTCAATGATCCTTTGTAAATCAATAAGTACATTTTTCATGCTTGTATAAGTATATATAGTAAACCTATATAAATATTTATTTTTATTTAATTTAATGACTCATAATATTATTATTTTATTATAAATAATATTATTTATTTTTAAAGCAAAATCTCCGGTCAAAAAAAGACCAAGTTTCCTTTTTAAGATTACATTATGTTACTTTACCAATATAATGTTTTATATGTTTATATATTAATTTTGTACTTTAAATTGAGTTAAGCCATGTTTTTTTCTTTCCTTAGAACAATAAGTTTTGACTGCCCATTCTTTACAATAATATTATTTATAATAATAATAATAATAATAATAATAATAATAATAATAATAATAATTTGAAATGAAAGGAAAATTTTGCTCTACTAGGAATTTCAAGAGATGGTTTTTTCCTTGCTATGTTATGTTAGGGTTTGCATGTCCACCATAAAGAACCCTCCAAATATTATGCATAGTGTCTAAGGCTATCAAATGATTTTCTTATTAATTTGTAATTTTTCATATAAAAAAATATCTTGCATTTCTCAAAGACAATCGTTCAATCACCAACATATCTATTTAGTTACCAAGATCAAAATTCACACTCATATTTAACCTTACTTATTGGATTTCATGGCCTCCTTTCTTGTTATTCTCTCTCTCTCTTTCATTCTCTCTCTCCCTCTCTCTCCCCTGTTGAACTAGTGCATTAGTTTTTTTCATTTCATTAACAACAACACTCGTTATGTTCATTTTACCCAAAAATCAATATAGATAAGTAACAACAACAACACATTTTACTAACAAAATTCTTAGTAAACAATAAACAACAACACCATTCATTGAATAAATGTAAAAATTATTTAAAAATTAATTAATGGTATTGTTGTTTATTTGTTGAATCATGATTTTTTTAATCAAATGTGTTGTTGTTAATAATCTATGTTGGTTTATAAGTAACATAATTTGAGTTGTTATTACTGAACAAGCAAAGGAGTAAGACATAGGTTGCAATAGTGAGAGAGAGAGAGACATGGGTATGCATTTTGAACTCGGGTTATCAATTAGAGGTGTTTGTTTGAATGATTGACTTTGATAATTGCAATACAGTTACATATATGACTTCTGGGGGATGGATCAATTTTGCTCAACAACATTCAAACATGTCAAAATCGATTTTACAACTTCAATATTGAATTCCTCCAAAATTGAAACAAAAATGTACTCAGAAGAAGAAAATGGTGAATTTTATATTGCAAAAAGAGAGAAAAAAGTAGTGAATATATTTTTTTTACATGTTTAAATCTGTAAAAAACATGTTTTTGATGAAGACAAAAGACCAACGATGACGATGATGATCAAGACAACAAGCTCAAAAAGAAGAAGTCCAACATATCTCATTGATTAACTTTAGACTTCAAACATATTAAATGTTTAAATATAAAGGTAAATGATACAATCACAAGATCAAGTACATGAGAACCTTTCATCTTTACATATGCATAAACACTATTTTTCAAAGTCCAAAATAATATTTTCAAAATGATAGAATCTTTATTTTTGACTAAAAATCATGTTGTAATCGAATACAACTAAGGTGTATTCGAATACAGATAAAATGGCTAAGTCAGAGAGTTGGCCATCTCATCTGTATTCGACTACACAGTGAAAATTTTGAATGATTTTTTAACGTTACAAAGCTGTATTCGAATACCAATATCTTGTAGTCGAATACAAGATAAAAACATGGCTAAGTCAGAGAGTTGGCCATCTCATCTGTATTCGACTACACAGTGAAATGTTTGAATAATTTTTAACGTTGCAGCAAGCTGTATTCGAATACAGAAATCTTGTAGTCGAATACAACTGGAAGCAATGCAATTTTTCAGTTCTGAATTCAATTTAAAACATTGCAATTCTTCCTCAAACCTTTTGGATCAATGGCCACGAATCTGAAGAGATGTTTATGGACTATAAATATGTCATAACTTCAGATTCAAAGTAGACAATCCAATGGCCAAACCTTGAACGACTTTGAACAACTTTTCTATTTTTCTCAAAGTCATTTTTCATAATTCAAGTACTTGCATTTCATTTTCATATCCTTGACAAAGGTTCTCAAAGTACTTGAAGCAATATTGGATTGTTATCATTATACCTCTCTTTCATATTCCTATATCCTTATCAAATCACATTACTTGTAAAAAGAAAGTAGTACTTTCTTTAAGTAGTTTTATCTAAGATAGTGGGGTGCTATCTTAGAGGTTTTGTTAGAAGTTTGTAGCACAGATCCTAGGGTGGGACTTGTACATATTCTAACAATAGTGGAGAAATCTCTTGTGGTGTGCAAGAGGACTGGATGTACCCTTGGGTATAAGGGGAACCAGGATAATATTGTTGTGTTCTTTACATTACTGCCATTTAATTCATCTTCTACTATCCGTAA
Organism: Cicer chorassanicum; assembly: GCA_037974735.1. NCBI lineage: Eukaryota > Viridiplantae > Streptophyta > Magnoliopsida > Fabales > Fabaceae > Cicer > Cicer chorassanicum. Next base: position 60,399,835 of record JBBPBP010009779.1, on the reverse strand, counting down.
GCGCAAAAATCAATTGCTAATTCGCTGAAAACAAGAAATACTCTTAAACACCTAATTCACCCCCCCTTCTTAGGTGCACATCTGATCTAACAATTGGTATCAGAGCAGGTTCAAGGTAACTTACTCCTTGATAAAATAACTAATGGCTTCCGCACTACCAGTTTTCAGAGACGGTGGCAGCAGTAACAGACCACCATGTTTCGTCGGTGAGCATTATGATTTTTGGAAAATACGCATGCAAGCATATCTTGAGGCACAGGGAGACGAAATATGGGATGCTGTTGAAAATGGTCCTTACATTCCAACAATAGTCATCAACAACAAAGAAGAAATTAAGATAAAGAATTCTTGGACCGATGACGATAAAAGAAAAGTGTTGTTTGATAAAAAGGCTAAAAACATTCTACAATCAGCACTAGGTATGGATGAATTTTTCCGCATATCTCACTGTAAAACAGCCAAAGAGATATGGGACACATTGGAAGTAACCCATGAAGGCACCATAGAGGTAAAAAGATCCAAATTAAATACACTTTCTCAAGAATATGAATTGTTTCGCATGCAGCCTGGAGAATCTATATTAGACATGCAGAAACGATTCTCCCACTTAACAAATCACTTGACCGCCCTCGGAAAAGTCTTCTCCAACGATGAACTGAATTTGAAAGTACTACGATCACTAACCAGGGTGTGGCAACCAAAGGTGACAGCGATATCAGAAAAGAAGAGTTTGTCCAAAATGTCACTTTCTGCATTATTTGGAAAACTCCAAGAACATGAAATTGAACTTGGATTGTTGGAGCAAAATGAAGGTCTAATAAAGAAGACCAAAAATGTTGCTCTAACGTCCGAATCAAAGGAACAAACCACAGATGAAAGTTCTGATGAAGATGAAAACATTACTTCCCTTGTTAGGAAATTTGGCAAGTTTCTTAAGAATGATAGAACTTTCAAAAAGGAAAGTTTCAAGAAAAAGGATAATTCTACTTCAAGCCAAGACTTCACTTGTTTCGAATGCGGGAAACAAGGACATATCAAAGCAGATTGCCCAAATCTTATCAAGAAGAATGCTGGTAAAAGAAAAGACTTCAAGAAAGCATATATAGCATGGGAAGATAACGATATAAGTTCATCATCAGAAACTGAAAGTAATGAATGTGCTAATGTTGCACTAATGGCTTCACATCATTCAGATGACGAAGAGGTTAGTAACTTTTCAGATGACGAAGAGGTTAGTAACTTAAACACTCCTCATTATAATCATGAATTAGCCATAGAATATAATGAAGCACAAAATGCAATAAAGGAACTTCTTGTTGAATGTAAAAATCTGCTTAAACAAGTATCAACACAAAAGAAAGAAATTTCATGTCTTAAAGAAAAAATTGATATTATGGAAAAAGATGCTGAAAAATCAAAGCAGAATTTTACATGCAACAAATGTGATTCCCTTTCATTTAAAATTGTTCAATTAAATAGAGTGATTGAAAGATATGAAAAAGGACATATAGGATTGGAAAATGTTCTAAACATGCAAAGATATTCAAACGATAAAAGTGGTCTTGGATTTTCTAAATTTGACAAACCAAGCACCAATAAGACCATTTTTGTCAAATCAAGTACTCATACAAATCAAGGAAATATTACAATTTTACAAAAAGGTCATTCTTATAAGGAGAAAATCACTCAAAATAAATTTCATACATATGCTATTAAAAATAAATTTACTCCTACTTGTACCTATTGTGGTCTTCATGGTCACACACCTTATGCTTGTCAAGTGAGAAACATTAGTGTTCCTAAAGGGCATTACGTGTGGATAAAGAAAGGTACTTTGTCATCACTCTTCAAAATTTAAAATTTTTCCTCTTGATAAGTTTCTAGAATTAATTCTTTTATATCTTTTATTAATATATGAATATGTGCCTTACATGTTGTATTTTCTATAAAAAAAAAATTTTTTAAAACAAAAACTTGAAAATGTAGATCGTATACTAGGAATAGTTTTGATGAAGCTTGTTTAACAAGTTCTTATGATGCTTTAGTTAATTTTCCTTTTCAATATGTTTTTGTTATAATACTTGATCATGATTTTGGGTATTATTTGATATTCAAATATTCTCTTTTATATCTTAACATTACTTGGATTCTACTTTATATATGGTCGATATTTTCCTTCTTTTTGATCATGTCAAAAGGGGGAGAAAAGTTTGGTATTTTGTTGTTTTTAAAACTGTTTGTAGGTCTTTTCCAAAATGATCACAACCATTCAAGTTCAACGGGGGAGTACGCATAAATTACGGGGGAGTAATTTTCCGATGATACAGTCTCTCCAAACAACAAAAGTTTTGTCATAATCAAAAAGGGGGAGAATGTAAAATACATGTTTTTGATGAAGACAAAAGACCAACGATGACGATGATGATCAAGACAACAAGCTCAAAAAGAAGAAGTCCAACATATCTCATTGATTAACTTTAGACTTCAAACATATTAAATGTTTAAATATAAAGGTAAATGATACAATCACAAGATCAAGTACATGAGAACCTTTCATCTTTACATATGCATAAACACTATTTTTCAAAGTCCAAAATAATATTTTCAAAATGATAGAATCTTTATTTTTGACTAAAAATCATGTTGTAATCGAATACAACTAAGGTGTATTCGAATACAGATAAAATGGCTAAGTCAGAGAGTTGGCCATCTCATCTGTATTCGACTACACAGTGAAAATTTTGAATGATTTTTTAACGTTACAAAGCTGTATTCGAATACCAATATCTTGTAGTCGAATACAAGATAAAAACATGGCTAAGTCAGAGAGTTGGCCATCTCATCTGTATTCGACTACACAGTGAAATGTTTGAATAATTTTTAACGTTGCAGCAAGCTGTATTCGAATACAGAAATCTTGTAGTCGAATACAACTGGAAGCAATGCAATTTTTCAGTTCTGAATTCAATTTAAAACATTGCAATTCTTCCTCAAACCTTTTGGATCAATGGCCACGAATCTGAAGAGATGTTTATGGACTATAAATATGTCATAACTTCAGATTCAAAGTAGACAATCCAATGGCCAAACCTTGAACGACTTTGAACAACTTTTCTATTTTTCTCAAAGTCATTTTTCATAATTCAAGTACTTGCATTTCATTTTCATATCCTTGACAAAGGTTCTCAAAGTACTTGAAGCAATATTGGATTGTTATCATTATACCTCTCTTTCATATTCCTATATCCTTATCAAATCACATTACTTGTAAAAAGAAAGTAGTACTTTCTTTAAGTAGTTTTATCTAAGATAGTGGGGTGCTATCTTAGAGGTTTTGTTAGAAGTTTGTAGCACATATCCTAGGGTGGGACTTGTACATATTCTAACAATAGTGGAGAAATCTCTTGTGGTGTGCAAGAGGACTGGATGTACCCTTGGGTATAAGGGGAACCAGGATAATATTGCTGTGTTCTTTACATTACTGCCATTTAATTCATCTTCTACTATCCGTAAGCGCAAAAATCAATTGCTAATTCGCTGAAAACAAGAAATACTCTTAAACACCTAATTCACCCCCCCTTCTTAGGTGCACATCTGATCTAACAATTGGTATCAGAGCAGGTTCAAGGTAACTTACTCCTTGATAAAATAACTAATGGCTTCCGCACTACCAGTTTTCAGAGACGGTGGCAGCAGTAACAGACCACCATGTTTCGTCGGTGAGCATTATGATTTTTGGAAAATACGCATGCAAGCATATCTTGAGGCACAGGGAGACGAAATATGGGATGCTGTTGAAAATGGTCCTTACATTCCAACAATAGTCATCAACAACAAAGAAGAAATTAAGATAAAGAATTCTTGGACCGATGACGATAAAAGAAAAGTGTTGTTTGATAAAAAGGCTAAAAACATTCTACAATCAGCACTAGGTATGGATGAATTTTTCCGCATATCTCACTGTAAAACAGCCAAAGAGATATGGGACACATTGGAAGTAACCCATGAAGGCACCATAGAGGTAAAAAGATCCAAATTAAATACACTTTCTCAAGAATATGAATTGTTTCGCATGCAGCCTGGAGAATCTATATTAGACATGCAGAAACGATTCTCCCACTTAACAAATCACTTGACCGCCCTCGGAAAAGTCTTCTCCAACGATGAACTGAATTTGAAAGTACTACGATCACTAACCAGGGTGTGGCAACCAAAGGTGACAGCGATATCAGAAAAGAAGAGTTTGTCCAAAATGTCACTTTCTGCATTATTTGGAAAACTCCAAGAACATGAAATTGAACTTGGATTGTTGGAGCAAAATGAAGGTCTAATAAAGAAGACCAAAAATGTTGCTCTAACGTCCGAATCAAAGGAACAAACCACAGATGAAAGTTCTGATGAAGATGAAAACATTACTTCCCTTGTTAGGAAATTTGGCAAGTTTCTTAAGAATGATAGAACTTTCAAAAAGGAAAGTTTCAAGAAAAAGGATAATTCTACTTCAAGCCAAGACTTCACTTGTTTCGAATGCGGGAAACAAGGACATATCAAAGCAGATTGCCCAAATCTTATCAAGAAGAATGCTGGTAAAAGAAAAGACTTCAAGAAAGCATATATAGCATGGGAAGATAACGATATAAGTTCATCATCAGAAACTGAAAGTAATGAATGTGCTAATGTTGCACTAATGGCTTCACATCATTCAGATGACGAAGAGGTTAGTAACTTTTCAGATGACGAAGAGGTTAGTAACTTAAACACTCCTCATTATAATCATGAATTAGCCATAGAATATAATGAAGCACAAAATGCAATAAAGGAACTTCTTGTTGAATGTAAAAATCTGCTTAAACAAGTATCAGCACAAAAGAAAGAAATTTCATGTCTTAAAGAAAAAATTGATATTATGGAAAAAGATGCTGAAAAATCAAAGCAGAATTTTACATGCAACAAATGTGATTCCTTTTCATTTAAAATTGTTCAATTAAATAGAGTGATTGAAAGATATGAAAAAGGACATATAGGATTGGAAAATGTTCTAAACATGCAAAGATATTCAAACGATAAAAGTGGTCTTGGATTTTCTAAATTTGACAAACCAAGCACCAATAAGACCATTTTTGTCAAATCAAGTACTCAAACAAATCAAGGAAATATTACAATTTTACAAAAAGGTCATTCTTATAAGGAGAAAATCACTCAAAATAAATTTCATACATATGCTATTAAAAATAAATTCACTCCTACTTGTACCTATTGTGGTCTTCATGGTCACACACCTAATGCTTGTCAAGTGAGAAACATTAGTGTTCCTAAAGGGCATTACGTGTGGATAAAGAAAGGTACTTTGTCATCACTCTTCAAAATTTAAATTTTTTTCTCTTGATAAGTTTCTAGAATTAATTCTTTGATATATATCTTTTATTAATATATGAATATGTGCCTTACATGTTGTATTTTATATGAAATTTTTTTTTAAAACAAAGACTTGAAAATGTAGTTCGTATACTAGGAATAGTTTTGATGAAGCTTGTTTAACAAGTTCTTATGATGCTTTAGTTAATTTTCCTTTTCAATATGTTTTTGTTATAATACTTGATCATGATTTTGGATATTATCTGATATTCAAACATTCTCTTTTATATCTTAACATTACTTGGATTCTACTTTATATATGGTCGATATTTTCCTTCTTTTTGATCATGTCAAAAGGGGGAGAAAAGTTTGGTATTTTGTTGTTTTTAAAACTGTTTGTAGGTCTTTTCCAAAATGATCACAACCATTCAAGTTCAACGGGGGAGTACGCATAAATTACGGGGGAGTAATTTTCCGATGATACAGTCTCTCCAAACAACAAAAGTTTTGTCATAATCAAAAAGGGGGAGAATGTAAAATACATGTTTTTGATGAAGACAAAAGACCAACGATGACGATGATGATCAAGACAACAAGCTCAAAAAGAAGAAGTCCAACATATCTCATTGATTAACTTTAGACTTCAAACATATGAAATGTTTAAATATAAAGGTAAATGATACAATCACAAGATCAAGTACATGAGAACCTTACATACTTTGCATATGCATAAACAATATTTTCAAAAGTCCAAAATAATATTTTCAAAATGTTAGAATCTTTATTTTTGACTAAAAACAATATTGTATTCGAATACAACCATCTTGTAGTCGAATACAGGATAAAAACATGGCTAAGTCAGAGAGTTGGCCATCTCATCTGTATTCGACTACACAGTGAAAATTTTGAATGATTTTTTAACGTTACAAAGCTGTATTCGAATACCAATATCTTGTAGTCGAATACAAGATAAAAACATGGCTAAGTCAGAGAGTTGGCCATCTCATCTGTATTCGACTACACAGTGAAATGTTTGAATAATTTTTAACGTTGCAGCAAGCTGTATTCGAATACAGAAATCTTGTAGTCGAATACAACTGGAAGCAATGCAATTTTTCAGTTCTGAATTCAATTTAAAACATTGCAATTCTTCCTCAAACCTTTTGGATCAATGGCCACGAATCTGAAGAGATGTTTATGGACTATAAATATGTCATAACTTCAGATTCAAAGTAGACAATCCAATGGCCAAACCTTGAACGACTTTGAACAACTTTTCTATTTTTCTCAAAGTCATTTTTCATAATTCAAGTACTTGCATTTCATTTTCATATCCTTGACAAAGGTTCTCAAAGTACTTGAAGCAATATTGGATTGTTATCATTATACCTCTCTTTCATATTCCTATATCCTTATCAAATCACATTACTTGTAAAAAGAAAGTAGTACTTTCTTTAAGTAGTTTTATCTAAGATAGTGGGGTGCTATCTTAGAGGTTTTGTTAGAAGTTTGTAGCACATATCCTAGGGTGGGACTTGTACATATTCTAACAATAGTGGAGAAATCTCTTGTGGTGTGCAAGAGGACTGGATGTACCCTTGGGTATAAGGGGAACCAGGATAATATTGCTGTGTTCTTTACATTACTGCCATTTAATTCATCTTCTACTATCCGTAAGCGCAAAAATCAATTGCTAATTCGCTGAAAACAAGAAATACTCTTAAACACCTAATTCACCCCCCCTTCTTAGGTGCACATCTGATCTAACAATTGGTATCAGAGCAGGTTCAAGGTAACTTACTCCTTGATAAAATAACTAATGGCTTCCGCACTACCAGTTTTCAGAGACGGTGGCAGCAGTAACAGACCACCATGTTTCGTCGGTGAGCATTATGATTTTTGGAAAATACGCATGCAAGCATATCTTGAGGCACAGGGAGACGAAATATGGGATGCTGTTGAAAATGGTCCTTACATTCCAACAATAGTCATCAACAACAAAGAAGAAATTAAGATAAAGAATTCTTGGACCGATGACGATAAAAGAAAAGTGTTGTTTGATAAAAAGGCTAAAAACATTCTACAATCAGCACTAGGTATGGATGAATTTTTCCGCATATCTCACTGTAAAACAGCCAAAGAGATATGGGACACATTGGAAGTAACCCATGAAGGCACCATAGAGGTAAAAAGATCCAAATTAAATACACTTTCTCAAGAATATGAATTGTTTCGCATGCAGCCTGGAGAATCTATATTAGACATGCAGAAACGATTCTCCCACTTAACAAATCACTTGACCGCCCTCGGAAAAGTCTTCTCCAACGATGAACTGAATTTGAAAGTACTACGATCACTAACCAGGGTGTGGCAACCAAAGGTGACAGCGATATCAGAAAAGAAGAGTTTGTCCAAAATGTCACTTTCTGCATTATTTGGAAAACTCCAAGAACATGAAATTGAACTTGGATTGTTGGAGCAAAATGAAGGTCTAATAAAGAAGACCAAAAATGTTGCTCTAACGTCCGAATCAAAGGAACAAACCACAGATGAAAGTTCTGATGAAGATGAAAACATTACTTCCCTTGTTAGGAAATTTGGCAAGTTTCTTAAGAATGATAGAACTTTCAAAAAGGAAAGTTTCAAGAAAAAGGATAATTCTACTTCAAGCCAAGACTTCACTTGTTTCGAATGCGGGAAACAAGGACATATCAAAGCAGATTGCCCAAATCTTATCAAGAAGAATGCTGGTAAAAGAAAAGACTTCAAGAAAGCATATATAGCATGGGAAGATAACGATATAAGTTCATCATCAGAAACTGAAAGTAATGAATGTGCTAATGTTGCACTAATGGCTTCACATCATTCAGATGACGAAGAGGTTAGTAACTTTTCAGATGACGAAGAGGTTAGTAACTTAAACACTCCTCATTATAATCATGAATTAGCCATAGAATATAATGAAGCACAAAATGCAATAAAGGAACTTCTTGTTGAATGTAAAAATCTGCTTAAACAAGTATCAACACAAAAGAAAGAAATTTCATGTCTTAAAGAAAAAATTGATATTATTGAAAAAGATGCTGAAAAATCAAAGCAGAATTTTACATGCAACAAATGTGATTCCCTTTCATTTAAAATTGTTCAATTAAATAGAGTGATTGAAAGATATGAAAAAGGACATATAGGATTGAAAAATGTTCTAAACATGCAAAGATATTCAAACGATAAAAGTGGTCTTGGATTTTCTAAATTTGACAAACCAAGCACCAATAAGACCATTTTTGTCAAATCAAGTACTCAAACAAATCAAGGAAATATTACAAATTTACAAAAAGGTCATTCTTATAAGGAGAGAATTACTAAAAATAAACTTCATACATATACTAGTAAAATTCCTACTTGCTCATATTGTGGAATTCATGGTCACACACCTAATGCTTGTCAAGTGAGAAACATTAGTGTTCCTAAAGGGCATTACGTGTGGATAAAAAAAGGTACTTTGTCATCACTCTTCAAAATTTAAAATTTTTCCTCTTGATAAGTTTCTAGAATTAATTCTTTGATATATATCTTTTATTAATATATGAATATGTGCCTTACATGTTGTATTTTATATGAAATTTTCTTTTTAAAACAAAGACTTGAAAATGTAGTTCGTATACTAGGAATAGTTTTGATGAAGCTTGTTTAACAAGTTCTTATGATGCTTTAGTTAATTTTCCTTTTCAATATGTTTTTGTTATAATACTTGATCATGATTTTGGATATTATCTGATATTCAAACATTCTCTTTTATATCTTAACATTACTTGGATTCTACTTTATATATGGTCGATATTTTCCTTCTTTTTGATCATGTCAAAAGGGGGAGAAAAGTTTGGTATTTTGTTGTTTTTAAAACTGTTTGTAGGTCTTTTCCAAAATGATCACAACCATTCAAGTTCAACGGGGGAGTACGCATAAATTACGGGGGAGTAATTTTCCGATGATACAGTCTCTCCAAACAACAAAAGTTTTGTCATAATCAAAAAAGGGGGAGAATGTAAAATACATGTTTTTGATGAAGACAAAAGACCAACGATGACGATGATGATCAAGACAACAAGCTCAAAAAGAAGAAGTCCAACATATCTCATTGATTAACTTTAGACTTCAAACATATTAAATGTTTAAATATAAAGGTAAATGATACAATCACAAGATCAAGTACATGAGAACCTTTCATCTTTACATATGCATAAACACTATTTTTCAAAGTCCAAAATAATATTTTCAAAATGATAGAATCTTTATTTTTGACTAAAAATCATGTTGTAATCGAATACAACTAAGGTGTATTCGAATACAGATAAAATGGCTAAGTCAGAGAGTTGGCCATCTCATCTGTATTCGACTACACAGTGAAAATTTTGAATGATTTTTTAACGTTACAAAGCTGTATTCGAATACCAATATCTTGTAGTCGAATACAAGATAAAAACATGGCTAAGTCAGAGAGTTGGCCATCTCATCTGTATTCGACTACACAGTGAAATGTTTGAATAATTTTTAACGTTGCAGCAAGCTGTATTCGAATACAGAAATCTTGTAGTCGAATACAACTGGAAGCAATGCAATTTTTCAGTTCTGAATTCAATTTAAAACATTGCAATTCTTCCTCAAACCTTTTGGATCAATGGCCACGAATCTGAAGAGATGTTTATGGACTATAAATATGTCATAACTTCAGATTCAAAGTAGACAATCCAATGGCCAAACCTTGAACGACTTTGAACAACTTTTCTATTTTTCTCAAAGTCATTTTTCATAATTCAAGTACTTGCATTTCATTTTCATATCCTTGACAAAGGTTCTCAAAGTACTTGAAGCAATATTGGATTGTTATCATTATACCTCTCTTTCATATTCCTATATCCTTATCAAATCACATTACTTGTAAAAAGAAAGTAGTACTTTCTTTAAGTAGTTTTATCTAAGATAGTGGGGTGCTATCTTAGAGGTTTTGTTAGAAGTTTGTAGCACAGATCCTAGGGTGGGACTTGTACATATTCTAACAATAGTGGAGAAATCTCTTGTGGTGTGCAAGAGGACTGGATGTACCCTTGGGTATAAGGGGAACCAGGATAATATTGTTGTGTTCTTTACATTACTGCCATTTAATTCATCTTCTACTATCCGTAAGCGCAAAAATCAATTGCTAATTCGCTGAAAACAAGAAATACTCTTAAACACCTAATTCACCCCCCCTTCTTAGGTGCACATCTGATCTAACAATTGGTATCAGAGCAGGTTCAAGGTAACTTACTCCTTGATAAAATAACTAATGGCTTCCGCACTACCAGTTTTCAGAGACGGTGGCAGCAGTAACAGACCACCATGTTTCGTCGGTGAGCATTATGATTTTTGGAAAATACGCATGCAAGCATATCTTGAGGCACAGGGAGACGAAATATGGGATGCTGTTGAAAATGGTCCTTACATTCCAACAATAGTCATCAACAACAAAGAAGAAATTAAGATAAAGAATTCTTGGACCGATGACGATAAAAGAAAAGTGTTGTTTGATAAAAAGGCTAAAAACATTCTACAATCAGCACTAGGTATGGATGAATTTTTCCGCATATCTCACTGTAAAACAGCCAAAGAGATATGGGACACATTGGAAGTAACCCATGAAGGCACCATAGAGGTAAAAAGATCCAAATTAAATACACTTTCTCAAGAATATGAATTGTTTCGCATGCAGCCTGGAGAATCTATATTAGACATGCAGAAACGATTCTCCCACTTAACAAATCACTTGACCGCCCTCGGAAAAGTCTTCTCCAACGATGAACTGAATTTGAAAGTACTACGATCACTAACCAGGGTGTGGCAACCAAAGGTGACAGCGATATCAGAAAAGAAGAGTTTGTCCAAAATGTCACTTTCTGCATTATTTGGAAAACTCCAAGAACATGAAATTGAACTTGGATTGTTGGAGCAAAATGAAGGTCTAATAAAGAAGACCAAAAATGTTGCTCTAACGTCCGAATCAAAGGAACAAACCACAGATGAAAGTTCTGATGAAGATGAAAACATTACTTCCCTTGTTAGGAAATTTGGCAAGTTTCTTAAGAATGATAGAACTTTCAAAAAGGAAAGTTTCAAGAAAAAGGATAATTCTACTTCAAGCCAAGACTTCACTTGTTTCGAATGCGGGAAACAAGGACATATCAAAGCAGATTGCCCAAATCTTATCAAGAAGAATGCTGGTAAAAGAAAAGACTTCAAGAAAGCATATATAGCATGGGAAGATAACGATATAAGTTCATCATCAGAAACTGAAAGTAATGAATGTGCTAATGTTGCACTAATGGCTTCACATCATTCAGATGACGAAGAGGTTAGTAACTTTTCAGATGACGAAGAGGTTAGTAACTTAAACACTCCTCATTATAATCATGAATTAGCCATAGAATATAATGAAGCACAAAATGCAATAAAGGAACTTCTTGTTGAATGTAAAAATCTGCTTAAACAAGTATCAACACAAAAGAAAGAAATTTCATGTCTTAAAGAAAAAATTGATATTATGGAAAAAGATGCTGAAAAATCAAAGCAGAATTTTACATGCAACAAATGTGATTCCCTTTCATTTAAAATTGTTCAATTAAATAGAGTGATTGAAAGATATGAAAAAGGACATATAGGATTGGAAAATGTTCTAAACATGCAAAGATATTCAAACGATAAAAGTGGTCTTGGATTTTCTAAATTTGACAAACCAAGCACCAATAAGACCATTTTTGTCAAATCAAGTACTCATACAAATCAAGGAAATATTACAATTTTACAAAAAGGTCATTCTTATAAGGAGAAAATCACTCAAAATAAATTTCATACATATGCTATTAAAAATAAATTTACTCCTACTTGTACCTATTGTGGTCTTCATGGTCACACACCTTATGCTTGTCAAGTGAGAAACATTAGTGTTCCTAAAGGGCATTACGTGTGGATAAAGAAAGGTACTTTGTCATCACTCTTCAAAATTTAAAATTTTTCCTCTTGATAAGTTTCTAGAATTAATTCTTTTATATCTTTTATTAATATATGAATATGTGCCTTACATGTTGTATTTTCTATAAAAAAAAAATTTTTTAAAACAAAAACTTGAAAATGTAGATCGTATACTAGGAATAGTTTTGATGAAGCTTGTTTAACAAGTTCTTATGATGCTTTAGTTAATTTTCCTTTTCAATATGTTTTTGTTATAATACTTGATCATGATTTTGGGTATTATTTGATATTCAAATATTCTCTTTTATATCTTAACATTACTTGGATTCTACTTTATATATGGTCGATATTTTCCTTCTTTTTGATCATGTCAAAAGGGGGAGAAAAGTTTGGTATTTTGTTGTTTTTAAAACTGTTTGTAGGTCTTTTCCAAAATGATCACAACCATTCAAGTTCAACGGGGGAGTACGCATAAATTACGGGGGAGTAATTTTCCGATGATACAGTCTCTCCAAACAACAAAAGTTTTGTCATAATCAAAAAGGGGGAGAATGTAAAATACATGTTTTTGATGAAGACAAAAGACCAACGATGACGATGATGATCAAGACAACAAGCTCAAAAAGAAGAAGTCCAACATATCTCATTGATTAACTTTAGACTTCAAACATATTAAATGTTTAAATATAAAGGTAAATGATACAATCACAAGATCAAGTACATGAGAACCTTTCATCTTTACATATGCATAAACACTATTTTTCAAAGTCCAAAATAATATTTTCAAAATGATAGAATCTTTATTTTTGACTAAAAATCATGTTGTAATCGAATACAACTAAGGTGTATTCGAATACAGATAAAATGGCTAAGTCAGAGAGTTGGCCATCTCATTTGTATTCGACTACACAGTGAAAAATTTGAATAATTTTTTAACGTTACAGCAAGTTGTATTCGAATACAGAAATCTTGTATTCGAATACAGATAAGAAAAATGGCTAAGTCAGAGAGTTGGCCATCTCATCTGTATTCGACTACACAGTGAACTGTTTGAATAATTTTTAACGTTGCAGCAAGCTGTATTCGAATACAGAAATCTTGTAGTCGAATACAACTGGAAGCAATGCAATTTTTCAGCTTTGAATTCAATTTAAAACATTACAATTCTTTCTCAAACCTCTTGGATCAAAGGTCACGAATCTGAAGAGATGTTTATGGACTATAAATATGTCATAACTTCAGATTCAAAGTAGACAATCCAATGGCCAAACCTTGAACGACTTTGAACAACTTTTCTATTTTTCTCAAAGTCATTTTTCATAATTCAAGTACTTGCATTTCATTTTCATATCCTTGACAAAGGTTCTCAAAGTACTTGAAGCAATATTGGATTGTTATCATTATACCTCTCTTTCATATTCCTATATCCTTATCAAATCACATTACATGTAAAAAAGAAAGTAGTACTTTCTTTAAGTAACTTTATACAAGATAGTGGGGTGCTATCTTGTACATTATCTAAGATAGTGGGGTGCTATCTTAGAGGTTTTGTTAGAAGTTTGTAGCACAGATCCTAGGGTGGGACTTGTACATATTCTAACAATAGTGGAGAAATCTCTTGTGGTGTGCAAGAGGACTGGATGTACCCTTGGGTATAAGGGGAACCAGGATAATTCTGTTGTGTTCTTTACATTACTGCCATTTACTTTATCTTTTACCATCCATAAGCGCAAAAATCAATTGCTAACTCGCTGAAAACAAGAAATACTCTTAATCACCTAATTCACCCCCTTTCTTAGGTGCACATCTGATCTTACAATTGGTATCAGAGCAGGTTCAAGGTAATTTACTCCTTGATCAAACAACTCATGGCTTCCGCACTACCAGTTTTCAGAGATGGTGGCAGCAGTAACAAACCACCATGTTTCGTCGGTGAACACTACGATTTCTGGAAAATCCGCATGCAAGCATACCTTGAGGCACAGGGAGACGAAATATGGGATGCTGTCGAAAATGGTCCATACATTCCAACAACAAAGAGGAAATTAAAATAAAGAACTCTTGGACCGATGACGATAAAAGAAAGGTGCTATTCGATAAAAAGGCTAAAAATATTCTACAATCAGCACTTGGTATGGACGAATTCTTCCGCATATCTCACTGTAAAACAGCCAAGGAAATATGGGACACATTGGAAGTAACCCATGAAGGCACCATAGAGGTAAAAAGATCCAAACTAAACACACTTTCTCAAGAATATGAATTGTTTCGTATGCAGCCTGGAGAAACCATACTAGACATGCAGAAACGATTCTCCCACTTGACAAATCATTTGACAGCCCTCGGAAAGGTCTTCTCCAACGATGAATTGAATCTGAAAGTATTACGATCACTAACGAGGGCGTGGCAACCAAAGGTGACTGCGATATCAGAAAAGAAAAGCTTATCCAAGATGTCACTTTCTGCATTATTTGGAAAACTCCAAGAACATGAAATTGAACTTGGAAGGTTGGAGCAAAATGAAGGTCTAATAAAGAAGACCAAAAATGTTGCTCTAACGTCCGAATCAAAGGAACAAACCACAGATGAAAGTTCTGATGAAGACGAAAACATTACTTCCCTTGTTAGGAAATTTGGCAAGTTTCTTAAGAATGATAGAACTTTCAAAAAGGGAAGTTTCAAGAAAAAGGATAATTCTACTTCAAGCCAAAACTTCACTTGTTTCGAATGCGGGAAACAAGGACATATCAAAGCAGATTGCCCAAATCTTATCAAGAAGAATGCTGGTAAAAGAAAAGACTTCAAGAAAGCATATATAGCATGGGAAGATAACGATATAAGTTCATCATCAGAAACTGAAAGTGATGAATGTGCTAATGTTGCACTAATGGCTTCACATCATTCAGATGACGAAGAGGTTAGTAACTTTTCAGATGACGAAGAGGTTAGTAACTTAAACACTCCTCATTATAATCATGAATTAGCCATAGAATATAATGAAGCACAAAATGCAATAAAGGAACTTCTTGTTGAATGTAAAAATCTGCTTAAACAAGTATCAGCACAAAAGAAAGAAATTTCATGTCTTAAAGAAAAAGTTGATATTATGGAAAAAGATGCTGAAAAATCAAAGCAGAATTTTACATGCAACAAATGTGATTCCCTTTCATTTAAAATTGTTCAATTAAATAGAGTGATTGAAAGATATGAAAAAGGACATATAGGATTGGAAAATGTTCTAAACATGCAAAGATATTCAAACGATAAAAGTGGTCTTGGATTTTCTAAATTTGACAAACCAAGCACCAATAAGACCATTTTTGTCAAATCAAGTACTCAAACAAATCAAGGAAATATTACAATTTTACAAAAAGGTCATTCTTATAAGGAGAAAATCACTCAAAATAAATTTCATACATATGCTATTAAAAATAAATTCACTCCTACTTGTACCTATTGTGGTCTTCATGGTCACACACCTAATGCTTGTCAAGTGAGAAACATTAGTGTTCCTAAAGGGCATTACGTGTGGATAAAGAAAGGTACTTTGTCATCACTCTTCAAAATTTAAAATTTTTCCTCTTGATAAGTTTCTAGAATTAATTCTTTGATATATATCTTTTATTAATATATGAATATGTGCCTTACATGTTGTATTTTATATGAAATTTTCTTTTTAAAACAAAGACTTGAAAATGTAGTTCGTATACTAGGAATAGTTTTGATGAAGCTTGTTTAACAAGTTCTTATGATGCTTTAGTTAATTTTCCTTTTCAATATGTTTTTGTTATAATACTTGATCATGATTTTGGATATTATCTGATATTCAAACATTCTCTTTTATATCTTAACATTACTTGGATTCTACTTTATATATGGTCGATATTTTCCTTCTTTTTGATCATGTCAAAAGGGGGAGAAAAGTTTGGTATTTTGTTGTTTTTAAATAAGAGATATAAGGGTTTCATCTTGTTTCACTCATCCCCAACAAATAGGATTTAGTTTCTTACGACAGAGATACAAAAGATAAAGATTAAAGAAGAATTACAAGAAAGATTCATGATAAAACTCTTAAGTGGTGTTCGAACCAGCTGTCTCTGAGTTTCTCTTCTAGGGCACAAGTCTCCAAACTTCAAATAGCAAAAAAAAAAATCCCTATAAAGTAAAAAAAATCCATTTTTATGCATTATGCAACGTATCATGCGCCCCAGGCACAAGAATTTGTACTCTAGGTGCGCCTGGATAGAGACAGGATGTGAAAATACTGTAGAAATGCGCCTTAGACGTGAGCATTTGCGCTTTAGGCACACAACATCTATTGTTTGATGTTTACTGCATTTGTCTCCTCTTTTGAGTCAAAATTTGGTTCCAATGTCTGCATGAAATTTGTAGCTATGGATCTTAGTTTTAATTTGCACTTTGTTTTACTCCAATTGGACATTTAAAACTCCAGATATGACTGAATTACTCCACATATGTCATGTTGATTTCTCACCAAAATTCAGCAATGCACTAAAACAACGAAATAACGCAAAACTACGAAAAATCTCTAATTAATCAAGAAAATAAGAACATAGACATGTCATTAAATTCAAGAACTAAAATCAACAAACTATATCAAATAAATCCATAAATCAACTAATGATTAAAGATAAATAACACTAAAACAATAAAAAGTATGCATATGATGAAGAATTATCATTTATAAGTTCATGGAGAAAAACTCTACAAGTTACTAGATAAAGTTATATTAGATTATTTTAAACTTGAGGTGGAGCCAAAACATAAAAGTGAGCCAAGGTCTAATCTAAAATAACCAATTGGAAAAATCAACTTACAACACATGTGGTAGCCGATTTAAATGATAACAATCATGATGATACATATGGGTATTTGCTATCAAGGAATAAAGTTAGAAAATAGATAACTCTACTTTAAGGGTACAGGCCCTCTGCGAATGTGATCAACTATGCATTTCACACTGCTAAAGATTTGTATAGTGAGAAACTAAAGAACATCAATGAGTTGTTAAATAAAAGAATAATCAAAACAATATTCCTTCATGGAAATTTGAAGGAGACTATTCTTATAAGACAACCTAGTGGTTTTGAAATTAAAGGAAGAGAAATTGGGTGTATCATTTTTGAGATCACTCTATAAACTAAGGTAATCACTTAAGTAGTGGTATTTGAGGTTTGATTCCTTCATATGGAAGTACAAAACCATTAGAAACAAGGATAATTGATATGTTAACTTAAGAGATTTGCATGCCATACTATTGTTTCCTTTCTTCAAAATCAGATTTTTAATCAGAACAATTTTATTATAAATTGGGTCAAAAGAAGTCTAATAAGAGGACGTATGATCAATGGGAGAACTGTATTAGAGGAAAATCTGATCATAGAAGAAGAAGAACTACATCAAATGGAAATCTGATCGGAAAACTGCATCATATGAAAATCTAATCAGAGATAATCTAATTAGAAGAAGAACAATATTTCATGACAATCTGATCAAAGGTAACCTGGTTAGAGGAAGAGCTAGATTAGAGGGAGTCTGAATCATAGGTAGTCTGATCTGAAGGAAAAGCTTTATCTGAGGAAGTATGATTGGAGAAGTATAGGTAATGGAAATATGGATTAAGGGAAATTCATATCAGAGGAAGTCTCACTAGATTAAGTCTAGTTGGACGGAGTTTAGTTCAAATATAATCAGATTAGAGAAATTCTTCATTAGAGGAAATCTAATCAAAGGAAGTCAGATAAGATAAACTCTGATTAAAGGAAAACTAAATGAAATGTAATTTGATCAGAGAATTTTAATATTAAAGGAAATCTAAATAGAGGAAGTCTGGATGTGATCAGAGGGATTCTATATTAAAAGGAGTCTGATCAGAGGAAGCCTGATCAGAAGAAGTCTGGTTAGAAGAAAAATCTAAATCCTATGAAAATCTAATCAAAGGTAATTTGATCAGGGTAAAACCTGTGTTAGAGGAAGTTTAATCAGAAAAGATTAGGTTTGATGAAGAACTAAATCAAAGTAAACATGATCAAAGGGAAAACTAGATCAGAGTAAATCTTATCATATAAGAATTGGATCAAAGTAGACCTCATTAGAAGAAATTGTAACTCTCTTAATTCCTCCTTAAATAACTCTTAGTCCCTATTCATCCCTTTTTATTGGATTAAACTCCAGATCCTGTGACACCCCAAACCCCAAAATAACATTTATAATAATTTTTTTACTAAATCATTTGAACAACACTCGCAGCGGATAAAGAAAATTTGCTCAAGAAAATAAAAACTTTTATATCTAATTTAGGATATTATGTTTATCTAAATACACATGT
Organism: Cicer chorassanicum; assembly: GCA_037974735.1. NCBI lineage: Eukaryota > Viridiplantae > Streptophyta > Magnoliopsida > Fabales > Fabaceae > Cicer > Cicer chorassanicum. The sequence goes on along the minus strand of JBBPBP010009779.1, from coordinate 60,381,126 downwards.
AACAATTCAACTTTGTTCCTCAATTAAAACAGTGCAATCTCAATGAGCTTGATTTAAGTATAATTAGTTGATTTAATTCTAAAAACTTACTAGTACTTATAATGTTTTCATACAAAAAGTCTTTTCAAATTAAACAAGTAAAATACAAATTACAACCCTTATTCCCGGTATCACCTATCAGAGCGGGGTTCCTCCCAACTTGAACTTCAAGACTCATTAACCTGTAATAACTGCGATTTCGCAAAGGCAGGGCCAAGCCAGTCAAACACAAACAATGAAGGAGGTGAGTTTTGAAATCATGTTAATAGTATAATATAAGTAAGAAGAACACACATTTGATCATAAATAAACTGTATCATTAAACAAACATTATTCAAGGAATAAAATAACATAATAAAGTCAAAGTCAAAATCTAGGAAAATCAATACATTTCACTATAATCAAATCGTCTAAGAGAAATTATAATCACGTGCGATACACATTAATCACAACAAATCAATCACAATAAAATGCAATGCTATGCATGAGCTTAGACTCTACTTCACAATGTGGTATCATTCTAACTCTGAAGTACTTGTTTAGGAGGCCATGATACTATGCCACCATCCCGGTGGACGGACAATTCAAATTGGTCGTGTCCTCATAGATCCCCTCAACTCAACCCGAGACACATATACGCGACAGATGAGGTAAACGTGTGTTGCATGGTAGCTCCCGACATTTGGAGTGCTACCTCCAAGTCACCTAGGAATTCCCCACCCGAATACCTCCAAGGTCTAACAATCTTGCCTTAAGGCTCAACAGTAGACCGCCACGATCAGGCTCAATTCAGTTGTACTTCCCTGGAATCGCTAGGCTTGTCAGGCCCTACCTATATGATGACAAAATAATCTCCACTTCGCAAATTTTCAATATTTGTTTTCTCCCCTCGTTGGCCTAGGATATTCCATTAAGACCGTAATATCAAACACAAATTGGAATCAAAATTATTTCATCAGGGGTTACTTCAATATTTTCATCACAAATTCATAACATCACTATTATAAATCACATATCATCATCATTACATAACTCATCACAATTTTATGAAATCACAATTATTATTCATACATCATCATCATCACATAAAATTATCACAATGCACACATCTTTTATTATCACATCACATAAACTCATCTAATCCAACATATGCACCAAATTCATTCGACAACCAATATCACAATAATATCAAATATCACACATTTAACAAAAATAAATCAAATATCACAATAATATCAAATAACACACATTCAATGGAATTAAATCAATCAACACCTTATAAATATTTCTATTCCACATTTTAATCTCACAATTCCCATACTTGCACATTAATTAATTTATCACTCAAAGGGCTACTACCGTACGTAGCAAGCCTCGGATGAATCGTTGGGAAAATACGGTTTTCCCATTCATCTCACAATATATTACACTCATGAATTCAAACGCTCTCTCACCCCTTACCTTATTTCGACGCTTTCACACACGAATACGATTCCACGAACAAACAGCCTTTATTTTAGAGAGAAATTGGGGTTGTTAAAAATCTGGAAAATTGTGTTTAATTGACTAACTCAATAAATTAAATAACAAACTGAAATTTGAACGAAAACGGAGGAAGTTTTTTTGGACAGTTGTCGATCGCCGGAACCGATTTCTTTTCTTTTCTCTTAGTATGGTCGCTGCCTTTTCTCTCTCTTTCTATCTTTCTACTGTAGCGCTTTCATATTAGGGTATATTTGATTTTTTTATTTTATTTTTTTAACATATTAGTTATTGTTAACCTAACGCATTGAACTCCATTTTATTTTATTTTTTTCACAACGTCCAACTAATTAAATATTTATTTTAATTTATTTATTTGCCACTAAAATAATAATATCTTTCAAAATATCAAATTAAAAGATTATTATATTATGAGAATAGTTAAAATGGCAATAAAAAAATATAACATCAATATTTTATATAAGCCACTAAATCAATTGAATATATATAAAATAGGCACAACTTGACAAGCACACATATAAAGAAAATAAGCACAAAATTATTAATATTTAAAAACCCATATTTTACAAAATAAAATAATTAAAGTAGTTAATCTTTTAAAATACATTAATAACCAAGATTCATATTCAAAATAATTACTATAATTATACTTATTTTATAAAATATTCACATTAAAATACTACCATCATTAGAGAATAGTCAAAATTATAAAATAAATAAATATAA
>JBBPBP010009779.1:60341613-60378848 GCA_037974735.1 Cicer chorassanicum | reverse complement strand
TTTGAATTCAATTAAGCCATTTTTTTTCTTTCCTTAAAACAATAAGTTTTGACTGCCCATTCTTTACAATAATATTATTTATAATAATAATAATAATAATAATAATAATAATAATAATAATAATAATAATAATAATAATAATAATTTGAAATGAAAGGAAAATTTTGCTCTACTAGGAATTTCAAAACATGATTTTTTCTTTGCTATGTTATGTTAGGGTTTGTATGTCCACCATAAATAACCCTACAACTATTATGCATATTGTACAAGGCTATCAAATGATTTTCTTATTAATTTGCAATTTTTCATATAAAAAAATATCTTGAATTTCTCAATGACAATCGTTCAATCACTAACGTATCTAATTAGTAACCACGGTCAAAATTCACACTCATATTTAACCTTAGTTATTGAATTTCGTGGCCTCGTTTCTTGTTATTCTCTCTCTCTCTCCCTCTCCCTCTCTCTTCCCTACTAAACTAGTGCCTTAGTTTTTTGCTTTTCATTAACAACATCACACGTTATGTTCATTTTACCCAAAAAAACATTATAGATTAGTAACAACAACAACACATTTCACTAACTAAATTCCGAGCCAACAAATAAACAACAACACCATTCATTGAATAAATGTAAAAATTATTTAAAAATCAATTAATGGTATTGTTGTTTATTTGTTGAATCATGATTTTGTTAATCAAATGTGTTGTTGTTAATAATCTAAATTGGTTTATAAGTAACATAATTTGTGTTGTTATTACTGAACAAGCAACGGAGTAAAATGGGTGTGCATTTTGAACTCCGGTTAAAAATTAGAGATGTTTGTTTGAATGATTGACTTTGATAATTACAATACAGTTACATATATGACTTCTGGGGGATGGATCAATTTTGCTCGACAACATTCAAACATGTCAAAATCGATTTTACAACTTCAATATTGAATTCCTCCAAAATTGAAACAAAAATGAAATAATAAGAAGAAAATGATGAATTTTAAATTGCAGAAAGAGAGAAAAAAGGAGTAAATATTTTTTTTTTACATGTTTAAATCAATATATAGAAGTGACATAAAAATCATCATTAAGAAAAGTAAACAAGTAATAAGATTGTGATTTAACTAGTACTCTTTCTTGACAAATGATTAAATTCTAACTATTACTATACAAAAACAAATTTTTATATAGTGAATTAACTGTTAGCATACAAAATTAAATATGTCCTGTCAGTATATTATGATGTTTGCGACAATGTAAATTATTTGTATGTGTTTGTTTTACATGTATTATATCTTAAACATGATTTCAATGTCCACCGTTTGTGTATGAGTTTGACGTTGTTGGGTACAAATATGTCCCGTTTGCTACATTTGATGCTTACCTTCTAGAAGTTGATGTCAAACAATTTTAAATATTTTTTTTAGTATTTATATTAATAACCTTGTTAGAGGTCATTTCACTAGAGTATAAGTTATCTATAAATATATCATAAGATGATTATCAACAGTGTTTTATTCCCTTAATTTATTTTCTGGTTTTACTTTGCTCATCTAATTATTGTCTGTTTCCCTTTGATACCTTAGCTATACTTCAGTTAGTCAATTGAGTCATTTCTATTACTTTTTGCTAAAAAATGTTAATTTTTTATGACATGGCACTTACGACAAAAGATATAGGACTAAAATGATCAAGTTTTAAGTTCAAAGATGCTAAGAGAAGTCAACATCAAGTCAACCATTGTCAATGAGCTATAAGTCTTATATTTTAAAGTACATGATGCAATCTAATATTATTACATTTCAAATGCAAATGAGAACCTTGATTACTTCATCTAAACTCTAATATATGCATCAAAACAATTTTCAAAGTGTCAAACTGCAGGAACAATGTTTGAAAATCATGTTTTAAGCAAAAGTCAAGGTTGTATTCGACTACATATATGTGTAGCCGAATACAGATGAAGTCATTAGCAAAAACTGCACATCTGTATTCGACTACAACATGATGTAGCTGAATACAAAACCAAGTCAGTGGCAAATTTGAGTCATTTGTATTTGACTATATAGATCTATATTCGAATACAAACACAAATTGTTTGAAAAATTTGAACGTTACAGAAGTGTATTTGATTACACTTAGGCTGTAGCCGAATACAACTGATAAGCAATGAAATTTTTCAGTTCTGATTAAATCTAGATCATTGCATATGTTCATCAATCTTCTAGGAACAATTGGCACTGATTTGAAGTGATGTCTTAGGAGTATAAATACCTCTTAGTCACAAGTTTAAAAAAAAATGGAATCTTAGAACAACTTTCTGAAATATTTTTTGAATTATTCAAAGTCATACTTTCAAATTTCAAGTACATGTTTTACATTGTCATATCATTGAGAAAGGTTCTCTGTTGTAGATGAAATTATATTAGACTGTTATCATTGTACAAAGAAAGCATATCAACTGTTATATTCTCTTCATATCAGTCAAAATCATTGTTGAAAAATCATTCAAGTTATTGTGTAAATTGAGGAAAGTTGTGTACTTTCTTCAAGTGTTATAACTAGGATAGTGGTGTGTTATCTTAGGAAGATTGTTAGAAGTTTGTAACAGAATTCTTTGAGTTAGACTTGTATTTATTCTAACAATAGTGGAAAATCACTTGTGGTATGCAAGAGGACTGGATATTCCCCTTGTTTGAAAAGGGAACCAGGATAAATCGTTGTGTTCTTTATTTTTCTGTCATTTACAAGTTTTTCTATACACTAATCCTAATCAGAAAAATAATCAACTAATTGTAAAAAAATAGAAAATGTTTAAACACCTAATTCACCCCTCTCTTAGGTGCACCTCTATTCTAATATCTCTCTCTCTCTCTCTCTCTCATGAGTCAACAAATAAACAACAACATGTTTCATTGAATCAATGTAATAATATTTAGAAATGAAAAATAGATAAAAGTAATTGAATCATTGAGAAAGATAGAAAGAGATAAGTAATTGAAATCAATAAATAAGATTAAAAATATATGTGAATTTTGGGTTATTAATTAGAAACATTTTGTTTGAATGTTTGACTTTAAAAGTTGCAAGACATTTTAAAAATGAAAAATTGAAAATTAAGAATGATTAAAGTTGCAAGACATTTTAAAAATGAAAAATTGTTTAAAAATGTTTGACTTTAAACGTTTGTTTGATTCTACTATGATTAAAATTGTTTTTGTAAAATTCATATTGATTAAAAAAATGAGTTGAGTATAAAGTGATTAAATATCCTAAATTCAAACTCAAATTCAAAGCAAATAAGTTTTTTAATTTAGTTCAAACCCATAAATTTAACACCAAGAAAATAACAATTCTTCATTAGTCATTACTTTTTAGTTTTTCTTAGTTCTTTCCACTCTTTATTTTTATGAATTCTTCTTGTTTTCTCCACTTAAGATTTACTTTTTCTTCATTCATAATTAAATCAAATGTAGCTTGTGCCCTAATCATTAAATAATTTCTCTGATTAATAATGGAAAAGAGTGTTACCATTAGCATCTTTTATATCATTTTGGGCGACTCATATAGATTGGAACCAAATAGTGATAATATAATGACATCTTGACCAAAAAGTTTCCCTCGACTTATATGTCTTCCTAAAAATGTTGGAACAACATATGTATTTCTTGAATATCTAATTTTTGGGTTTAAAGAAAACCAAAAAATATTATTGATTTTAATTTGGGTTTTAACTTAGAATTTTTTAGGCATTGATTTCTAGATTGATGAAGATGATGAATAAGATCAAGAATCTTAAAAATTTTAAGTAAGGATTTTAATTTTTTTATAATATTGATTGAAAAAAAATATGATTTATTGATTTGGATTTGACAATACAACAATATTATGGGTGTTTCATCGTCTTGACAAGACACCTCATTTTATTTAAAATTCTATACGTAGATTAAAAAATTGGTCCACGACATGTAATCTTTAAGACTTAGACTTAAAGGATCAATTCAAGAAAAAATATATATAAACTAATATTTTGAAAAATAGATTGAACTTTAAGGATCACAATCGTATTTTCCTAATTTTTGAATTGGTGTTTTGCTTCCAATTTATAGTTATATTTCAGGCCCTTTATATCTCCGCTCAAAGACCAAATATTGTGTCCAATTTATGGAGTGAAAACACATCTATATTTCATTAGGTATCTCTTAATTTTCCAGTCATACTTGTGTTTTGATTTCTCAATTGTATTTCATGCTAACATTTATTGTTTTATTTTCTACTAATAAAGCTTACATATATTTATAAAACATAATATTTTCTTCAAACAAGAAGTAAAGCTCTAGCTTTCTAGTTTACCAACAACATCTTTGAAACAACAACAAGCTAAATGATCCGCATCCATAGCACATTGTCCCATCACAAATCCCCGACTAGAGCAAAAAGCTTGACAATCAGGATATAGCTCACATTTGCCAAAACATCTCGTTATTGTAAATGCATATGGCATGCCTATCAAGACGAGTAATATTAATTAGTGTAATAGATATTTAATGTGTATAAAAGTAATAATACATGACCGAATCAAACTCTATTTTGCAAAAATTGTTTACATACCTGTTGAGAATAGAAGAACTAGAACAAAGGCTGCCATAATAATCTTTTGATTAGTAATCATTGTATTCATCTTCTTCAATGATCCTTTGTAAATCAATAAGTACATTTTTCATGCTTGTATAAGTATATATAGTAAACCTAATCATAAAAATATAATAAATAAAATACATATAAATATTTATTTTTATTTAATTTAATGACTCATAATATTATTATTTTATTATAAATAATATTATTTATTTTTAAAGCAAAATCTCCGGTCAAAAAAAGACCAAATTTCCTTTTTATGATTACATTATGTTACTTTACCAATATAATGTTTTATATGTTTATATATTAATTTTGTACTTTGAATTGAATTAAGCCGATTTTTTTTCTTTCCTTAAAAAAACAATAAGTTTTGACAGCCCATTCTTTACAATAATATTATTTATAATAATAATAATAATAATAATAATAATAATAATAATAATAATAATAATTTGAAATGAATGGAAATGTTTGCTCTACTAGGAATTTCAAGACATGGTTTTTTCCTTGCTATGTTGTGTTAGGGTTTGTGTGTCCACCATAAATAACCCTCCAACTATTATGCATAATATCCAAGGCTATGAAATGATTTTCTTATTAACGCAGGCTTTGAAAATTATTCCTCAAACTTTTCATATTCTTTTGTAATTTCAATAAAGCTATTTCAAAAATCTTGTATCAAGAGTATAAGTTATCTATAAAGATATCTATAGATGAATATGAGACGAGTCTTGCAAATTTTCAACAAGTTCTCGAGGAAAGATTGTAGGAATATTTTATTAATATTTTAATTGATGATTATATATTTCATTATTATTATGTAAGACAATACATTTATTTAATTATATTGACTATATTACTCTCTTAATGTCTTAACTTATTTTCTAGTTTCACTTTTGGCCTCTAATTATTTTTCGTTCCGCTTTAGTCTCTTAATTATACTTCTGATAGTCAATTCAGTCATTTCCATTAGTTTTTTCCTAACAAAAAAACATTATCTTTTGCTGACGTGTCACTTAGGGAAGAAGAAATGGGACTAAAATTAAATTAAGGTCTGTGATTGGTTGAGGGAAGAAAATCAGAAGGAAAAATCGGTAACAGAAAAGAGAAAAAGAGTTAAGAAATATGTTTTAGTTTGGCGTTGTTGGGTGCAGATATGTTATGCATGCTACATGTGATGCTTAGAGTCTTGAAGTTGATGTCAAACAATTTTAAAGATTTTTATTTAGTATTTATGTGGAATTGACAACCATGTTATAAATCATCTCACTAGAATGTTCCCGCTCAAATGGATGATACCAACGGGATAATAGTTTTATATGTGAAATTATTTCGAGATTGTGGGTGTGTATCTTGTTTCACCTTCACTATTTCACATAGTTCAAAGAAGTTTGTGAGATGTCTATTGGCATCTTTGTTATGTTTACCAGAAAATGAATCTCCTTCAACTCTCTATATAGAGCGGGACTTATTTCAGACTTGTTGACTGTAACCGATTGGTTATGGATGGTCAATTGGGCAAGGTTTCTATCTCGGTCCCTATACTCGTCGAGGGTAAGTTCAAGTTGTGGTGGATCAACCATTTCTGTAAATATGAAGAAATACCCCAGATCCTTTATTTCCACTACTAGTTGTCTTTCCCTTAGCCTCTTTTCTCGAACCGCCTTTCAATTTACTTTCGCTGTTTTTTCGATTTCTGGATCAAAAAGAAGTTTAGCTGAGGTTTGGCCTCACATTCAATGTTAGACAAATCTTGAGTAGTGAAAAGTTTTAAACTAAACAAAAATAAAGCCAAAAGATTTATTGCAGAGCAAAAAATTTCAATTAAGTAAATCAATTATAACTCAATAGTTATACGGCAATCGCCGACAACGGCGCACAAAAATTGATAGCATTTCAACAAGTGTACTGAATGGTTGCAAGTGATAATAAAATCGTAGTACTGAGTGTACATCTCAAAGATTGCGTTATACGAAATATGTTTAGTTACTAAAATTGAATTAAAATGTTCCGATTTGATTGAAAATATATTTGAAACTAATAAGAGTACTAAGACTGAACTTCTATAATAAGAAGAATGTTAGGGATGAGTTTCACTTCGAATTCAGTCTTGGTTACTAAATTCCTTTATTGAACTATTACTGAATTCTCTTTATTATTCGTGCCCTAATGTCTTAGTGAGAGAACCTTTAATTCCAAAGTAACCCCTAATTCCTTAGTGGATTTAAGATTAGAATTATGTTTTACATTACAAGAATTCTATTATTAAACTATTGCCTCTGGAAATTATTCATTTGGCTTTATGACCCACATCTATCCGTAAACTACAATGTCATGAATTTGTCATCTCAAACATTTGTAAAGTCCACTTTCGTTTCAAAATACAAATCGTAAAACAGTTTAAATTTGATCAAGTAGTAAAAAGAATTAAGCACAAAGACGAGAAAAATAATTCAATAAACTCATTCATATAACTAGAAATCAAATAAGAGATATAAGGGTTTCATTTTGTTTCATTCATCCCTAACAAATAGGATTTAGTTACTTACGACAGAGATACAAAAGATACAAATTAAAGAAGAATTACAAGAAAGTTTCATGAATGATTCTTGATTAAACTCTTCAGTGGTGTTCGAACCAGCAGTCTCTGAGTTTCTCTTCTAGGGCACAAGTCTCCAAACATCAAATAGCAAAAAAAAAAAAAAATCCCTATAAAGTAAAAAAAAAAATAAAAACTGCATTTTTATGCATTCTGCAACGTATCATGCGCCCCAGGCACAAGAATTTGCACTCTAGGTGCGCCTGGATAGAGACAGGATGTGAAAATACTGTAGAAATGCGCCTTAGGCGTGAGCATTTGCGCTTAGGCACACAACATCTATTGTCTGATGTTTACTGCATTTGTCTCCTCTTTTGAGTCAAAATTTGGTTCCAATGTCTGCATGTAATTTGTAGCTATGGACCTTAGTTTTAATTTGCACTTTGTTTTACTCCAATTGGACATTTACAACTCCAGATATGACTGAATTACTCTACATATGTCATATTGATTTCTCACCAAAATTTAGCAAAGCACTAAAACAATGAAATAACGCAAAATTACGAAAAAATCTCTAATTAATCAAGAAAATAAGAACATAGACATGTCATTAAATTCAAGAACTAAAATCAACAAACTATATCAAATAAATCCCTAAATCAACTAATGATTAAAGATAAACAACACTAAAACAATGAAAAGTATGCATATGATGAAGAATTATCATTTAAAAGTTCATGGAGAAAAACTCTACAAGTTACTAGATAAAGTTATATTAGATTATTTTAAACATGAGGTGGAACCAAAAAATAAAAGTGAGCCAAGGTCTAATCTAAAATAACCCATTGGAAAAATCAACCTACAACACATGTGGTAGCCGATTTAAATGATAACAATCATGATGATACATATGGGTATTTGCTATCAAGGAATAAAGTTAGAAAATAGATAACTCTACTTTAAGGGTACAGGCCCTCTGCGAATGTGATCAATGAGTTGTTAAATAAAAGAATAATCAAAACAATATACCTTCATGGAAATTTGAAGGAGACTATTCTTATAAGACAACCTAGTGGTTTTGAAATTAAAGGAAGAGAAATTAAGGTAATCACTTAAGTAGTGGTATTTGAGGTTTGATTCCTTCATATGGAAGTACAAAACCATTAGAAACAAGGATGATTGGTATGTTAACTTAAGAGATTTGCATGCCATACTATTGTTTCCTTTCTTCAAAATCAGATTTTTAATCAGAACAATTTTATTATAAATTGGGTCAAAAGAAGTCTAATAAGAGGACGTATGATCAATGGGAGAACCGTATTAGAGAAAAATCTGATCTTAGAAGAAGAAGAACTACATCAAATGGAAATCAGATCGGAAAACTGCATCATATGAAAATCTAATCAGAGATAATCTAATTAGAAGAAGAACTATATTTCATGACAATCTGATCAAAGGTAACTTGGTTAGAAGAAGAGCTAGATTAGAGGGAGTTTGAATCATAGGTAGTCTGATCTGAAGGAAAAGCTTTATCTGAGGAAGTATGATTGGAGAAGTATAGGTAATGGAAATATGGATTAAGGGAAATTCATATCAGAGGAAGTCTCACTAGATTAAGTCTAGTTGGAGGGAGTTTAGTTCAAATATAATCAGATTAGAGAAATTCTACATTAAAGGAAATCTAATCAAAGGAAGTCAGATAAGATAAACTCTGATTAAAGGAAAACTAAATGAAATGTAATTTGATATGAGGATTTTAATATTAGAGGAAATCTAAATAGAGGAAGTTTGGATCTGATCAAAAGGATTCTATATTTAAAGGAGTCTGATCAGAGGAAGCCTGATCAGAAGAAGTCTGGTTAGAAGAAAAATCTGAATCCTATGAAAATCTAATCAAAGGTAATTTGATAAGGGGAAAACCTGTGTTAGAGGAAGTTTAATCAGAGAAGATTAGGTTTGATGAAGAACTAAATCAAAGTAAACCTGATCAAAAGGAAAACTAGATCAGAATAATCTGATCATATAAGAATTGAATCAAAGTAGACCTGATTAGAGGAAATTGTAACTCTCGTACTTCCTCCTTAAATAACTCTTAGACCTTATTCATCCCTTTTTATTGGATTAAACTCCAGATCCAGCATCTTAATACACTCATACAGAGAGTGGATCAGGCATGCTCACTTACACATTTGATATAATCTAAGAAATCCTAGAATTTAAGAGCTTCAGCTTTTGCATCTTCAGTACGGTGTAAAAGGTTTCCAAGCATTCCTCCAGTCCATAGATAACCATAGTTCCAACACTCTAATAAGCCACTTACAAGTCTACCATTCCAAAATAAAAAACCTAAGGGAACTAGAACTTTCAATAGATATACTAAAATTATCAAACTGTCTCAATTACTAGAAAGAATCTATACTAATTTCTAACAACTTGGAATTGATAAAAGTACTGCCATGATTTTGCCAAACTTAGTAGTCTTACTACTTCTAACTCTTCTAAATGAGTATTCTCCTTGTTGTCCATTACTCACTCTGATTTCTACCCATGCCCTTCTTACCCTCAAAGGAAATTACTCTTAATTTCTACAACTATACTAGAAATTGGCAGTTTATAGATTCACTTATTTCTGTTGGAACCAAATTGGTTTTATACTTAGAGTTATGATGTTTACAAAAGTATTTTATGAGAACAATATATTTGACTTCACCAAGTAAGAAAGAAGATTTGTATTTTTGAAGACAATCTAAAATATGATTTGATTCAGATTTATAATTGGAGAAAATCTTTGACCAAGTTTAAAAGAAGATTTGGTCAACATTTGAAAAAGATATGATCAACGTCTTCACAGAGTATAAAAGAAGATTCGTGTTTTTGAAGACAATTTAAATTGGATTCAGATTTATAATTGAAGAAAATCTTTGACCAAGAAGAAAATAAGATATGGTCAGGATTTTAAGAAGATACGTTGAATATCTTATCAACAATACGAACAAAATCAATCAAGAAGAACTGCTCAGATTGGATAAAATTTAAGATTTACTTTTTCTAAATTCTTAATTAGATCAAATTTAGCTTGTGCCTTATTCACTAAATAATTTCTCTTGTTATTAATGAAAAAGAGTGTTACCATTAGCATCTTTTATATCATTTTGCACGACTCATGTAGATTGGAACCAAATAGTGATAATACAATGAGTTCTTGACCAAAAGTTTTACCTCCACTTATATGTCTTCCTAAAAATGTTGGAACAACATATGTATTTCTAGAAAATCTAATTTTTTGGTTTAAAGAAAACCAAAAAATATTATTGATTTTGATTTGGGTTTTAACTTAGATATTCCTAGGCTTTAATTTTCTATATTGATGAAGATGATGAATAAATCAAGAATCTTAAAAATTTTAAGTAAGGATTTTAATTTTTTTATAATATTGATTGAAAAAAATATGATTTATTGATTTGGATTTGACAATACAACAATATTATAGGTATTTCATTGTCTTGACAAGACACCTCATTTTATTTAAAAGTCTATACGTAGATTAAAAAATTGGTCCACGACATGTAATCTTTAAGACTTAGACTTAAAGGATCAATTCAAGAAAAAATATATATAAACTAATATTTTGAAAAATAGATTGAACTTTAAGGATCACAATCGTATTTTCCTAATTTTTGAATTGGTGTTTTGCTTCCAATTTATAATTATATTTCAGGTCCATTATATCTCCGCTCAAAGACCAAATATTGTGTCCAATTTATGGAGTGGAAACACATCTATATTTCATTAGGTATCTCTTAATTTTCCAATCATACTTTTGTTTTGATTTCTCAATTGTGTTTCATGATAACATTTATTGTTTTATTTTCTACTAATAAAATTTACATATATTTATAAAACATAAGATTTTCTTCAAACAAGAAGTAAAGCTCTAACTTCCTAGTTTAGCAACAACACCTTTGAAACAACAACAAGAAAAAAAATCCGCACCCATATTACATTGTCCCATAACAAATCCCTGACTAGAGCAAAAAGCTTGACAATCGGGATATAGCTCACATTTGCCAAAACATTTTGTTGTTGTAAATCCATATGGCATGCCTATCAAGGCCAATAATATTAATTAGTGAAATAGATAATTAATGTGTATAAAAGTAATAATACATGATCGAATCAAACTCTATTTTGTAAAAATTGTTTACATACCTGTTGAGAATAGAAGAACTACAACAAAGGTTGCCATAATAATCTTTTGATTAGTAATCATTGTATTCATCTACTTCAATGATCCTTTGTAAATCAACAAGTACATTTTTCATGCTTGTATAAGTATATATAGTAAACCTAATCATAAAAATATAATAAATAAAATACATATAAATATTTAGTTTTATTTAATTTAATGACTCATAATATTATTATTTTATTATAAATAATATTATTTATTTTTAAAGCAAAATCTCATGTCAAAAAAAGACCAATTTTCCTTTTTAAGATTACACTATGTTACTTTACCAATAGAATGTTTTATATGTTTATATATTAATTTTGTACTTTGAATTGAATTAAGCCATGTTTTTTTCTTTCCTTAAAACAATAAGTTTTGACTGCCCATTCTTTACAATAATATTATTTATAATAATAATAATAATAATAATAATAATAATAATAATAATAATAATGATAATAATAATAATAATAATAATAATAATAATAATAATAATTTGAAATGAAAGGAAAATTTTGCTCTACTAGGAATTTCAAAACCTGATTTTTTCTTTGCTATGTTATGTTAGGGTTTGTATGTTCACCATAAATAACCCTACAACTATTATGCATATTGTACAAGGCTATCAAATGATTTTCTTATTAATTTGCAATTTTTCATATAAAAAAATATCTTGAATTTCTCAATGACAATCGTTCAATCACTAACGTATCTAATTAGTAACCACGGTCAAAATTCACACTCATATTTAACCTTAGTTATTGGATTTCGTGGCTTCGTTTCTTGTTATTCTCTCTCTCTCTTATTCTCTCTCTCTCCCTCTCCCTCTCTCTTCCCTACTGAACTAGTGCCTTAGTTTTTTGCTTTTCATTAACAACAACACACGTTATGTTCATTTTACCCAAAAAACATTATAGATTAGTAACAACAACAACACATTTCACTAACAAAATTCCGAGCCAACAAATAAGCAACAACACCATTCATTGAATAAATGTAAAAATTATTTAAAAATCAATTAATGGTATTGTTGTTTATTTGTTGAATCATGATTTTGTTAATCAAATGTGTTGTTGTTAATAATCTAAATTGGTTTATAAGTAACATAATTTGTGTTGTTATTACTGAACAAGCAACGGAGTAAAATGGGTGTGCATTTTGAACTCCGGTTAATAGTTAGAGATGTTTGTTTGAATGATTGATTTTGAGAATTGCAATACAGTTACATATATGACTTCTGGGGGATGGATCAATTTTGCTCGACAACATTCAAACATGTCAAAATCGATTTTACAACTTCAATATTGAATTCCTCAAAAATTGAAACAAAAATGAACTAATAAAAAGAAAATGATGAATTTTAAATTGCAGAAAGAGAGAAAATAATAAAAAAGTAGTAAATATATTTTTTTTTTACATGTTTAAATCAATATATAGAAGTGACATAAAAATCATCATTAAGAAAAGTAAACAAGTAATAAGATTATGATTTAACCAGTACTCTGTCTTGACAAATGATTAAATTCTAACTATTACAATACAAAAACAATTTTTTATATAGTGAATTAACTATTAGCATACAAAGTTAAATATGTCATGTCAGTATATTATGATGTGTGCGACAATGTAAATTATTTGTATGTGTTTGTTTTACATGTATTATATCTTAAACATGATTTGATTGTCCACCGTTTGTGTATGAGTTTGACGTTGTTGGGTACAAATATGTCCCGTTTGCTACATTTTATGCTTACCTTCTAGAAGTTGATGTCAAACAATTTTAAATATTTTTTTTAGTATTTATATTAATAACCTTGTTGGAGGTCATTTCACTAGAGTATAAGTTATCTATAAATATATCATAAGATGATTATCAACAGTGTTTTATTCCCGTAATTTATTTTCTGGTTTTACTTTGCTCATCTAATTATTGTCTGTTTCCCTTTGATACCTTAGCTATACTTCAGTTAGTCAATTGAGTCATTTCTATTACTTTTTGCTAAAAAATGTTAATTTTTTTATGACATGACACTTACGAAAGAAGATATTGGACTAAAATGATCAAGTTTTAAGTTCAAAGATGCTAAGAGAAGTCAACATCAAGTCAACCATTGTCAATGAGCTATAAGTCTTATATTTTAAGGTACATGATGCAATCTAATATTATTACATTTCAAATGGAAATGAGAACCTTGATTACTTCATCTAAACTCTATTATATGCATCAAAACAATTTTCAAAGTGTCAAACTGCATGAACAATGTTTGAAAATCATGTTTTAAGCAAAAGTCAAGGTTGTATTCGACTACATATATGTGTAGCCGAATACAGATGAAGTCAGTAGCAAAAACTGCACATCTGTATTCGACTACAACATGATGTAGCTGAATACAAAACCAAGTCAGTGGCAAATTTGAGTCATTTGTCTTTGACTAAATGGATCTATATTCGAATACAAACACAAATTGTTTGAAAAATTTGAATGTTACAGAAGTGTATTTGATTACACTTAGGCTGTAGCCGAATACAACTGCTAAGCAATGAAATTTTTAAGTTCTGATTAAATCTAGATCATTGCATATGTTCATCAATCTTCTAGGAACAATTGGCACTGATTTGAAGTGATGTCTTAGGAGTATAAATACCTCTTAGTCTCAAGTTTAAAAAAAAAGAATCTTAGAACAACTTTCTGAAATATGTTGTGAATTATTCAAAGTCATACTTTCATATTTCAAGATACATGTTTTACATTGTCATATCATTGCGAAAGGTTCTTTGTTGTAGATGAACAACTTTCATATTTCAAAAATACATGTTTTATATTGTCATATCATTGAGAAAGGATCTCTGTTGTAGATGAAATTATATTAGACTGTTATCATTGTACAAAGAAAGCATATCAACTGTTATATTCTCTTCATATCAGTCAAAATCATTGTTGAAAAATCATTCAAGTTATTGTGTAAATTGAGGAAAGTGGTGTACTTTCTTCAACTGTTATAACTAGGATAGTGGTGTGTTATCTTAGGAAGATTGGTAGAAGTTTGTAACAGAAGTCTTTGAGTTAGACTTGTACTTATTCTAACAATAGTGGAAAATCTCTTGTGGTATGCAAGAGGACTGGATATACCCTTGGTTTGAAAAGGGAACCAGGATAAATCGTTGTGTTCTTTATTTTTCTGTCATTTACAAGTTTTTCTATACACTAATCCTAATCAGAAAAATAATCCACTAACTGTAAAAAAACATAACATGTTTAAACACCTAATTCACCCCTCTCTTAGGTGCACCTCTATACTAATATCTCTCTCTCTCTCTCTATGAGTCAACAAATAAACAACAACATCTTTCATTGAATCAATGTAATAATATTTAGAAATGAAAAATAGATAAAAGTAATTGAATCATTGAGAAAGATAGAAAGCGATAAGTAATTGAAATCAATAAATAAGATTACAAATATATGTGAATTTTGGGTTATTAATTAGAAACATTTTGTTTGAATGTTTGACTTTAAAAGTTGCAAGACATTTTAAAAATGAAAAATTGCAAATTATAAATGATTAAACGTTTGTTTGATTCTACGATGATTAAAATTGTTTTTGTAAAATTCATATTGATTAAAAAATGAGTTGCATATAAAGTGATTAAATATCCTAAATTCAAACTCAAATTCAAAGCAAATAAGTTTTTTAATTTAGTTCAAACCCATAAATTTAACACCAAGAAAATAACAATTCTTCATTAGTCATTACTTTTTAGTTTTTCTTAGTTCTTTCCACTCTTTATTTTTATGAATTCTTCTTGTTTCCTCCACTTAAGATTTACTTTTTCTTCATTCTTAATTAGATCAAATGTAGCTTGTGCCCTAATCATTAAATAATTTCTCTGATTAATAATGGAAAAGAGTGTTACCATTAGCATCTTTTATATCATTTTGGGCGACTCATATAGATTGGAACCAAATAGTGATAATATAATGACATCTTGACCAAAAATTTTACCTCGACTTATATGTCTTCCTAAAAATGTTGGAACAACATATGTATTTCTAGAAAATCTAATTTTTGGGTTTAAAGAAAACCAAAAAATATTATGGATTTTAATTTGGGTTTTAACTTAGAATTTTTTAGGCATTGATTTCTAGATTGATGAATAAGATCAAGAATCTTAAAAATTTTAAGTAAGGATTTTAATTTTTTTATAATATTGATTGAAAAAAATATGATTTATTGATTTGGATTTGACAATACAACAATATTATGGGTGTTACATCGTCTTGACAAGACACCTCATTTTATTTAAAAGTCTATATGTAAATTAAAAAATTGGTCCACGACATGTAATCTTTAAGACTTAGACTTAAAGGATCAATTCAAGAAAAAATATATATAAACTAATATTATGAAAAATAGATTGAACTTTAAGGATGACAATCGTATTTTCCAAATTTTTGAATTGGTGTTGTGCTTCCAATTTATAGTTATATTTCAGGCTCTTTATATCTCCGCTCAAAGACCAAATATTGTGTCCAATTTATGGAGTGAAAACACAGCTATATTTCATTAGGTATCTCTTAATTTTCCAGTCATACTTTTGTTTTGATTTCTCAATTGTATTTCATGATAACATTTATTGTTTTATTTTCTACTAATAAAGCTTACATATATTTATAAAACATAATATTTTCTTCAAACAAGAAGTAAAGCTCTAACTTCCTAGTTTACCAACAACATCTTTGAAACAACAACAAGCTAAATGATCCGCATCCATAGCACATTGTCCCATCACAAATCCATGACTAGAGCAAAAAGCTTGACAATCAGGATATAGCTCACATTTGCCAAAACATCTCGTTATTGTAAATGCATATGGCATGCCTATCAAGACGAGTAATATTAATTAGTGTAATAGATATTTAATGTGTATAAAAGTAATAATACATGATCGAATCAAACTCTATTTTGCAAAAATTGTTTACATACCTGTTGAGAATAGAAGAACTAGAACAAAGGCTGCCATAATAATCTTTTGATTAGTAATCATTGTATTCATCTTCTTCAATGATCCTTTGTAAATCAATAAGTACATTTTTCATGCTTGTATAAGTATATATAGTAAACCTAATCATAAAAATATAATAAATAAAATACATATAAATATTTATTTTTATTTAATTTAATGACTCATAATATTATTATTTTATTATAAATAATATTATTTATTTTTAAAGCAACATCTCCGGTCAAAAAAAGACCTAATTTCCTTTTTAAGATTACATTATGTTACTTTACCAATATAATGTTTTATATGTTTATATATTAATTTTGTACTTTGAATTGAATTAAGCCGATTTTTTTTCTTTCCTTAAAAAAACAATAAGTTTTGACAGCCCATTCTTTACAATAATATTATTTATAATAATAATAATAATAATAATAATAATAATAATAATAATAATAATAATAATTTGAAATGAATGGAAATGTTTGCTCTACTAGGAATTTCAAGACATGGTTTTTTCCTTGCTATGTTGTGTTAGGGTTTGTGTGTCCACCATAAATAACCCTCCAACTATTATGCATAATATCCAAGGCTATGAAATGATTTTCTTATCAACGCAGGCTTTGAAAATTATTCCTCAAACTTTTCATATTCTTTTGTAATTTCAATAAAGCTATTTCAAAAATCTTGTATCAAGAGTATAAGTTATCTATAAAGATATCTATAGATGAATATGAGACGAGTCTTGCAAATTTTCAACAAGTTCTCGAGGAAAGATTGTAGGAATATTTTATTAATATTTTAATTGATGATTATATATTTCGTTATTATTATGTTAGACAATACATTTATTTAATTATATTGACTATATTACTCTCTTAATGTCTTAACTTATTTTCTAGTTTCACTTTTGGCCTCTAATTATTTTTCGTTCCGCTTTAGTCTCTTAATTATACTTCTGATAGTCAATTCAGTCATTTCCATTAGTTTTTTTCTAACAAAAAAACATTATCTTTTGCTGACGTGTCACTTAGGGTAGAAGAAATGAGACTAAAATTAAATTAAGGTTTGTGATTGGTTGAGAGAAGAAAATCAGAAGGAAAAATCGGTAACAGAAAAGAGACAAATAGTTAAGAAATATGTTTTAGTTTGGCGTTGTTGGGTGCACATATGTTATGCATGCTACATGTGATGCTTAGAGTCTTGAAGTTGATGTCAAACAATTTTAAAGATTTTTATTTAGTATTTATGTGGAATTGACAACCATGTTAGAAATCATTTCACTAGAATGTTCCCGCTCAAATGGATGATACCAACGGGATAATAGTTTTATATGTGAAATTATTTCGAGATTGTGGGTGTGTATCTTGTTTCACCTTCAGTGTTTCACATAGTTCAGAGAAGTTTGTGAGATGTCTATTGGCATCTTCGTTATGTTTACCAGAAAATGAATCTCCTTCAACTCTTTATATAGAGCGGGACTTATTTCAGACTTGTTGATTGTAACCGATTGGTTATGGATGGTCAATTGGGCAAGGTTTCTATCTCGGTTCCTATACTCGTCGAGGGTACGTTCAAGTGGTGGTGGATCAGCCATTTCTGCAAATATGAAGAAATACCCCAGATCCTTTATTTCCACTACTAGTTGTCTTTCCCTTTGCCTCTTTTCTCGAACCGCCTTTCAATTTACTTTCGCAGTTTTTTTCGATTTCTGGATCAAAAAGAAGTTTAGCTGAGGTTTGGCCTCACATTCAATGTTAGACAAATCTTGAGTAATGAAAAGTTTTAAACTAAACAAAAATAAAGACAAGATTTATTGCAGAGCAAAAAATTTCAATTAAGTAAATAAATTATTACTCAATAGTTATACGGCAATCGCCGACAACGGCGCACAAAAATTGATAGCATTTCAACAAGTGTACTGAATTGTTGCAAGTGATAATAAAATCGTAGTACTGAGTGTACATGTCAAAGATTGCGTTATACGAAATATGTTTAGTTACTAAAATTGAATTAAAATGTTGCGATTTGATTGAAATTATATTTGAAACTAATAAGAGTACTAAGACTGAACTTCTATAATAAGAAGAATGTTAGGGATGAGTTTCACTTCGAATTCAGCCTTGGTTACTAAATTCCTTTATTGAACTATTACTGAATTCTCTTTATTATTCGTGCCCTAATGTCTTAGTGAGAGAACCTTTAATTCCCAAGTAACCCCTAATTCCTTAGTGGATTTAAGATTAGAATTAAGTTTTACATTACAAGAATTCTATTATTAAACTATTGCCTCTGGAAATTATTCATTTGGCTTTATGACCCACATCTATCCGTAAACTACAATGTCATGAATTTGTCATCTCAAACATTTGTAAAGTCCACTTTCGTTTCAAAATACAAATCGTAAAACAGTTTAAATTTGATCAAGTAGTAAAAAGAATTAAGCAAAAAGACGAGAAAAATAATTCAATAAACTCATTCATATAACTAGAAATCAAATAAGAGATATAAGGGTTTCATTTTGTTTCACTCATCCCTAACAAATAGGATTTAGTTACTTACGACAGAGATACAAAAGATAAAGATTAAAGAAGAATTAAAAGAAAGATTCATGAATGATTCTTGATTAAACTCTTCAGTGGTGTTCGAACCAGCAGTCTCTGCGTTTCTCTTCTAGGGCACAAGTCTCCAAACATCAAATAGAAAAAAAAAAGATCCCTATAAAGTAAAAAAAAAAAAAACTGCGTTTTTATGCATTCTGCAACGTATCATGCGCCCCAGGCACAAGAATTTGCACTCTAGGTGCGCCTGGATAGAGACAGGATGTGAAAATACTGTAGAAATACGCCTTAGGCGTGAGCATTTGCGCTTTAGGCACACAACATCTATTGTCTGATGTTTACTGCATTTGTCTCCTCTTTTGAGTCAGAATTTGGTTCCAATGTCTGCATGTAATTTGTAGCTATGGACCTTAGTTTTAATTTGCACTTTGTTTTACTCTAATTGGACATTTACAACTCCAGATATGACTGAATTACTCCACATATGTCATATTGATTTCTCACCAAAATTCAGCAAAGCACTAAAACAATGAAATAACGCAAAACTACGAAAAATCTCTAATTAATCAAGAAAATAAGAACATAGACATGTCATTAAATTCAAGAACTAAAATCAACAAACTATATCAAATAAATCCCTAAATCAACTAATGATTAAAGATAAATAACACTAAAACAATGAAAATGATGCATATGATGAAGAATTATCATTTATAAGTTCATGGAGAAAAACTCTACAAGTTACTAGATAAAGTTATATTAGATTATTTTAAACTTGAGGTGGAACCAAAAAATAAAAGTGAGCCAAGGTCTAATCTAAAATAACCCATTGGAAAAATCAACTTACAACACATGTGGTAGCTGATTTAAATGATAACAATCATGATGATACATATGGGTATTTGCTATCAAGGAATAAATTTAGAAATTAGATAACTCTACTTTAAGGGTACAGGCCCTCTGCGAATGTGATCAGCTAAGCATTTCACACTGCTAAAGATTTGTATAGTAAGAAACTAAAGAACATCAATGAGTTGTTAAATAAAAGAATAATCAAAACAATATTCCTTCATGGAAATTTGAAGGAGACTATTCTTATAAGACAACCTAGTGGTTTTGAAATTAAACGAAGAGAAATTGGGTGTATCATTTTTGAGATCACTCTATAAACTAAGGTAATCACTTAAGTAGTGGTATTTGAGGTTTGATTCCTTCATATGGAAGTACAAAACCATTAGAAACAAGGATGATTGATATGTTAACTTAAGAGATTTGCATGCCATACTATTGTTTCCTTTCTTCAAAATCAGATTTTTAATCAGAACAATTTTATTATAAATTGGGTCAAAAGAAGTCTAATAAGAGGACGTATGATCAATGGGAGAACCGTATTAGAGGAAAATCTGATCTTAGAAGAAGAAAAACTACATCAAATACTAGTAGAAAATTGAGTTTTTAATACGGTGAGTTAAGTCAATTGCCTACCCAAACGAGTTAACAAAATAAGGCGGTGGCAATTTTGTAAATATTTATAACTTGTTTAATGCGGTTATATTGATAACCGATTTAAGGCAAATTTAAAAAATATAAAAAATACTGTGCTAGCTATTTATCTTCCACTGCACTAACCACCTGCACTTAGCCTTTTATCTTCCACACTGTACTAACAGTGCACTTAGTTTCTTTTTGTCTTCCACTATACTAACCCTGCACTCTAAATCTTCCTTATTCTCTAACTTCGTGAACACTTGCAATTACACTTACTAATTTACTCTAACCTCCACTTCACAACTATTTCACATCCATCACCGACGTTTTATTGCCACCATTTCAGGTTTATTGAATAATAAACCTTCTCTATTCTCTAATTTCGTGAACACTTGCAATTGCATTTCCTAGTTTACTATAACGTCAGACTTCACAACTATTTCAAAGCCATCATCGCCGTTTTATTGCCACCATTTCAGATTTGGTTCTCAAGTTCTTGTTTATTGAATAATAAACTTTATTTATGTAGAGATATTATTGTGAGTAATTTTTTTAATAATTTTCTACTATTATAATTGTTGATATATAATAATAGTTTTGACATCTTACGTTACTAGAATGATTAATACGAAATTTTGTATAATTGTTGATATTTAATATGATATATTGTGTATGTATGGATCAACAACAAAAAAAACAAATTGAGAAATTTATTAAAAAAAATAATTATTTTAACTCTATCTATTAAGTTAGATGATCAAAAGATCCGACTTAAAAAGATGATTTGTTGAACTGAATTTATGATGTTTAAGTCGGTTAAGCTGAATCGACTTAACAAGACGAAGCTCGTTTAAGTCGGTTCATGAAACGAGTTAAAAAACAACATGTTTTTTAAGTCGTTTGCTGTTAACTCGGACACGGAACCGACTTAAAATGTACTTTTTAACTAACTTAAAAAGATAAAATTTTACTAGTGAATGGAAATCAGATCGGAAAACTGCATCATATGAAAATCTAATCAGAGATAATCTAATTAGAAGAAGAACAATATTTCATGACAATCTTATCAAAGGTAACCTGGTTAGAAGAAGAGCTAGATTAGAGGGAGTTTGAATCATAGGTAGTCTGATCTGAAGGAAAAGCTTTATCTGAGGAAGTATGATTGGAGAAGTATAGGTAATGGAAATATGGATTAAGGGGAAATTCATATCAGAGGAAGTCTCACTAGATTAAGTCTAGTTGGAGGGAGTTTAGTTCAAATATAATCAGATTAGAGAAATTCTACATTAAAGGAAATCTAATCAAAGGAAGTCAGATAAGATAAACTCTGATTAAAGGAAAACTAAATGAAATGTAATTTGATATGAGGATTTTAATATTAGAGGAAATCTAAATGGAGGAAGTCTGGATCTGATCAAAAGGATTCTATATTTAAAGGAGTCTGATCAGAGGAAGCTTGATCAGAAGAAGTCTGGTTAGAAGAAAAATCTAAATCCTATGAAAATCTAATCAAAGGTAATTTGATAAGGGGAAAACCTGTGTTAGAGGAAGTTTAATCAGAGAAGATTAGGTTTGATGAAGAACTAAATCAAAGTAAACCTGATCAAAGGGAAAACTAGATCAGAATAATCTGATCATATAAGAATTGGATCAAAGTAGACCTGATTAGAGGAAATTGTAACTCTCTTAATTCCTCCTTAAATAACTCTTAGACCCTATTCATCCCTTTTTATTGGATTAAACTCCAGATCCAACATCTTAATACACTCATACAGAGAGTGGATCAGGCATGCTCACTTACACATTTGATATAATCTAAGAAATCCTAGAATTTAAGAGCTTCAGCTTTTGCATCTTCAGTAGGGTGTAAAAGGTTTCCAAGCATTCCTCCAGTCCATAGATAACCATAGTTCCAACACTCTAATAAGCCAATTACAACTCTACCATTCCAAAATCAAAAACCTAAGGGAACTAGAACTTTCAATATATATACTAGAATTATCAAACTGTCTCAATTACTAGAAAGAATCTATACTAACTTCTAACAACTTGGAATTGATAAAAGTACTGCCATGATTTTGCCAAACTTAGTAGTCATACTTTTAATTTTGGTTTTATAGATTCACTTATTTCTGTTGGAACCAAATTGGTTTTATACTTAGAGTTATGATGTTTACAAAAGTATTTTATAAGAACAATATATTTGACTTCACCAAGTAAGAAAGAAGATTTGTATTTTTCAAGACAATCTAAAATATGATTTGATTCAGATTTATAATTGAAGAAAATCTTTGACGAAGTTGAAAAGAAGATTTGGTCAACATTTGAAAAAGATATGATCAACGTCTTCACAAAGTATAAAAGAAGATTCGTGTTTTTGAAGACAATTTAAATTGGATTCAGATTTATAATTGAAGAAAATCTTTGACCAAGAAGAAAATAAGATACGGTCAGGATTTTAAGAAGAAACGTTGAATATCTTATCAACAATACGAACAAAATCAATCAAGAAGAACTGCTCAGATTGGATAAAATTTAAGATTTACTTTTTCTAAATTCTTAATTAGATCAAATTTAGCTTGTGCCCTATTCACTAAATAATTTCTCTGGTTATTAATGAAAAAGAGTGTTACCATTAGCATCTTTTATATCATTTTGCACGACTCATGTAGATTGGAACCAAATAGTGATAATACAATGAGTTCTTGACCAAAAGTTTTACCTCCATTTATATGTCCTCCTAAAAATGTTGGAACAACATATGTATTTCTAGAAAATCTAATTTTTTGGTTTAAAGAAAACCAAAAAAATATTATTGATTTTGATTTGGGTTTTAACTTAGATATTCCTAGGCTTTAATTTTCTATATTGATGAAGATGATGAATAAATCAAGAATCTTAAAAATTTTAAGTAAGGATTTTAATTTTTTTATAATATTGATTGAAAAAAATATGATTTATTGATTTGGATTTGACAATACAACAATATTATGGGTGTTTCATTGTCTTGACAAGACACCTCATTTTATTTAAAAGTCTATACGTAGATTAAAAAATTGGTCCACGACATGTAATCTTTAAGACTTAGACTTAAAGGATCAATTCAAGAAAAAATATATATAAACTAATATTTTGAAAAATAGATTGAACTTTAAGGATCACAATCGTATTTTCCTAATTTTTGAATTGGTGTTTTGCTTCCAATTTATAATTATATTTCATGTCCATTATATCTCCGCTCAAAGACCAAATATTGTGTCCAATTTATGGAGTGGAAACACATCTATATTTCATTAGGTATCTCTTAATTTTCCAATCATACTTTTGTTTTGATTTCTCAATTGTGTTTCATGATAAGATTTATTGTTTTATTTTCTACTAATAAAATTTACATATATTTATAAAACATAAGATTTTCTTCAAACAAGAAGTAAAAAGCTTGACAATCGGGATATAGCTCACATTTGCCAAAACATTTTGTTGTTGTAAATCCATATGGCATGCCTATCAAGGCCAGTAATATTAATTAGTGAAATAGATAATTAATGTGTATAAAAGTAATAATACATGATCGAATCAAACTCTATTTTGTAAAAATTGTTTACATACTTATTGAGAATAGAAGAACTACAACAAAGGCTGCCATAATAATCTTTTGATTAGTAATCATTGTATTCATCTACTTCAATGATCCTTTGTAAATCAACAAGTACATTTTTCATGCTTGTATAAGTATATATAGTAAACCTAATCATAAAAATATAATAAATAAAATACATATAAATATTTAGTTTTATTTAATTTAATGACTCATAATATTATTATTTTATTATAAATAATATTATTTATTTTTAAAGCAAAATCTCATGTCAAAAAAAGACCAATTTTCCTTTTTAAGATTACACTATGTTACTTTACCGATAGAATGTTTTATATGTTTATATATTTATTTTGTACTTTGAATTGAATTAAGCCATGTTTTTTTCTTTCCTTAAAACAATAAGTTTGGACTGCCCATTCTTTACAATAATATTATTTATAATAATAATAATAATAATAATAATAATAATAATAATAATAATAATAATAATAATAATAATAATAATAATAATAATAATAATTTGTAATGAAAGGAAAATTTTGCTCTACTAGGAATTTCAAAACATGATTTTTTCTTTGCTATGTTATGTTAGGGTTTGTATGTCCACCATAAATAACCCTACAACTATTATGCATATTGTACAAGGCTATCAAATGATTTTCTTATTAATTTGCAATTTTTCATATAAAAAAATATCTTGAATTTCTCAATGACAATCGTTCAATCACTAATGTATCTAATTAGTAACCACGGTCAAAATTCACACTCATATTTAACCTTAGTTATTGGATTTCGTGGCTTCGTTTCTTGTTATTCTCTCTCTCTCATTCTCTCTCTCTCCCTCTCCCTCTCTCTTCCCTACTGAACTAGTGCCTTAGTTTTTTGCTTTTCATTAACAACAACACACGTTATGTTCATTTTACCCAAAAAACATTATAGATTAGTAACAACAACAACACATTTCACTAACAAAATTCCGAGCCAACAAATAAACAACAACACCATTCATTGGATAAATGTAAAAATTATTTAAAAATCATTTAATGGTATTGTTGTTTATTTGTTGAATCATGATTTTGTTAATCAAATGTGTTGTTGTTAATAATCTAAATTGGTTTATAAGTAACATAATTTGTGTTGTTATTACTGAACAAGCAACGGAGTAAAATGGGTGTGCATTTTGAACTCCGGTTAATAATTAGAGATGTTTGTTTGAATGATTGACTTTGATAATTGCAATACAGTTACATATATGACTTCTGGGGGATGGATCAATTTTGCTCGACAACATTCAAACATGTCAAAATCGATTTTACAACTTCAATATTGAATTCCTCAAAAATTGAAACAAAAATCAACTAATAAGAAGAAAATGATGAATTTTAAATTGCAGAAAAAGAGAAAAAAGTAGTAAATATATTTTTTTTACATGTTTAAATCAATATATAGAAGTGACATAAAAATCATCATTGAGAAAAGAAAACAAGTAATAAGATTGTGATTTAACCAGTACTCTGTCTTGACAAATGATTAAATTCTAACTATTACAATACAAAAACAATTTTTTATATAGTGAACTAACTGTTAGCATACAAAATTAAATATGTCATGTCAGTATATTATGATGTGTGCCACAATGTAAATTATTTGTATGTGTTTGTTTTACATGTATTATATCTTAAACACGATTTCATTGTCCACCGTTTGTGTATGAGTTTGACGTTGTTAGGTACAAATATGTCCCGTTTGCTACATTTTATGCTTACCTTCTAGAAGTTGATGTCAAACAATTTTAAATATTTTTTTTAGTATTTATATTAATAACCTTGTTGGAGGTCATTTCACTAGAGTATAAGTTATCTATAAATATATCATAAGATGATTATCAACAGTGTTTTATTCCCGTAATTTATTTTCTGGTTTTACTTTGCTCATCTAATTATTGTTTGTTTCCCTTTGATACCTTAGCTATACTTCAGTTAGTCAATTGAGTCATTTCTATTACTTTTTGCTAAAAAATGTTAATTTTTTTATGACATGGCACTTACGACAGAAGATATTGGACTAAAATGATCAAGTTTTAAGTTCAAAGATGCTAAGAGAAGTCAACATCAAGTCAACCATTGTCAATGAGCTATAAGTCTTATATTTTAAGGTACATGATGCCATCTAATATTATTACATTTCAAATGGAAATGAGAACCTTGATTACTTCATCTAAACTCTATTATATGCATCAAAACAATTTTCAAAGTGTCAAACTGCATGAACAATGTTTGAAAATCATGTTTTAAGCAAAAGTCAAGGTTGTATTCGACTACATATATGTGTAGCCGAATACAGATGAAGTCAGTAGCAAAAACTGCACATCTGTATTCGACTACAACATGATGTAGCTGAATACAAAACCAAGTCAGTGGCAAATTTGAGTCATTTGTATTTGACTATATGGATCTATATTCGAATCCAAACACAAATTGTTTGAAAATTTTGAACGTTACAAAAGTGTATTTGATTACACTTAGGCTGTAGCCGAATACAACTGCTAAGCAATGAAATTTTTCAGTTCTGATTAAATCTAGATCATTGCATATGTTCATCAATCTTCTAGGAACAATTGCCTTTGATTTGAAGTGATGTCTTAGGAGTATAAATACCTCTTAGTCTCAAGTTTAAAAAAAAAGAATCTTAGAACAACTTTCTGAAATATTTTGTGAATTATTCAAAGTACATGTTTTACATTGTCATATCATTGAGAAAGGTTCTCTGTTGTAGATGAAATTATATAAGACTGTTATCATTGTACAAAGAAAGCATATCAACTGTTATATTCTCTTCATATCAGTCAAAATCATTGTTGAAAAATCATTCAAGTTATTGTGTAAATTGATGAAAGTGGTGTACTTTCTTCAAGTGTTATAACTAGGATAGTGGTGTGTTATCTTAGGAAGATTGTTAGAAGTTTGTAGCAGAAGTCTTTGAGTTAGACTCGTACTTATTCTAACAATAGTGGAAAATCTCTTGTGGTATGCAAGAGGACTAGATATACCCTTGGTTTGAAAAGAGAACCAGGATAAATCGTTGTGTTCTTTATTTTTCTGCCCTTTACAAGTTTTTCTATACACTAATCCTAATTAGAAAAATAATCCACTAACTGTAAAATAAACAGAAAATATTTAAACACCTAATTCACCCATCTCTTAGGTGCGCCTCTATACTAATATATCTCTCTCTCTCATGAGTCAACAAATAAACAACAACATCTTTCATTGATTCAATGTAATAATATTTAGAAATGAAAAATAGATAAAAGTAATTGAATCATTGAGAAAGATAGAAAGAGATAAGTAATTGAAATCAATAAATAAGATTAAAAATATATGTGAATTTTGGGTTATTAATTAGAAATATTTTGTTTGAATGTTTGACTTTAAAAGTTGCAAGACATTTTAAAAATGAAAAATTGCAAATTAAGAATGATTAAACGTTTGTTTGATTCTACGATGATTAAAATTGTTTTTGTAAAATTCATATTAATTAAAAAAATGAGTTGAGTATAAAGTGATTAAATATCCTAAATTCAAACTCAAATTCAAAGAAAATAACAATTCTTCATTAGTCATTACTTTTTAGTTTTTCTTAGTTCTTTCCACTCTTTATTTTTATGAATTCTTCTTGTTTCCTCCACTTAAGATTTACTTTTTTTTCATTCTTAATTAGATCAAATGTAGCTTGTGCCCTAATCATTAAATAATTTCTCTGATTAATAATGGAAAAGAGTGTTACCATTAGCATCTTTTATATCATTTTGGGCGACTCATATAGATTGGAACCAAATAGTGATAATATAATGACATCTTGACCAAAAATTTTACCTCGACTTATATGTCTTCCTAAAAATGTTGGAACAACATATGTATTTCTAGAAAATCTAATTTTTGGGTTTAAAGAAAACCAAAAAATATTATGGATTTTAATTTGGGTTTTAACTTAGAATTTTTTAGGCATTGATTTCTAGATTGATGAATAAGATCAAGAATCTTAAAAATTTTAAGTAAGGATTTTAATTTTTTTTATAATATTGATTGAAAAAAATATGATTTATTGATTTGGATTTGACAATATAACAATATTATGGGTGTTTCATCGTCTTGACAAGACACCTCATTTTATTTAAAAGTCTATACGTAGATTAAAAAATTGGTCCACGACATGTAATCTTTAAGACTTAGACTTAAAGGATCAATTCAAGAAAAAATATATATAAACTAATATTTTGAAAAATAGATTGAACTTTAAGGATCACAATCGTATTTTCCTAATTTTTGAATTGGTGTTTTGCTTCCAATTTATAGTTATATTTCAGGCCCGTTATATCTCCGCTCAAAGACCAAATATTGTGTCCAATTTATGGAGTGAAAACACATCTATATTTCATTAGGTATCTCTTAATTTTCCAGTCATACTTTTGTTTTGATTTCTCAATTGTATTTCACGATAACATTTATTTTTTTTATTTCTACTAATAAAGCTTACATATATTTATAAAACATAATATTTTTTTCAAACAAGAAGTAAAGCTCTAACTTCCTAGTTTAGCAACAACACCTTTGAAACAACAACAAGCAAAAAAATCCGCACCCATATTACATTGTCCCATAACAAATCCCTGACTAGAGCAAAAAGCTTGACAATCGGGATATAGCTCACATTTGCCAAAACATTTTGTTGTTGTAAATCCATATGGCATGCCTATCAAGACGAGTAATATTAATTAGTGTAATAGATAATTAATGTGTATAAAAGTAATAATACATGATCGAATCAAACTTTATTTTGCAAAAATTGTTTACATACCAGTTGAGAATAGAAGAACTACAACAAAGGCTGCCATAATAATCTTTTGATTAGTAATCATTGTATTCATCTTCTTCAATGATCCTTTGTAAATCAATAAGTACATTTTTCATGCTTGTATAAGTATATATAGTGAACCTAATCATAAAATTATAATAAATAAAATACATATAAATATTTGTTTTTATTTAATTTAATGACTCATAATATTATTATTTTATTATAAATAATATTATTTATTTTTAAAGCAAAATATCCTGTCAAAAAAAGACCAAGTTTCCTTTTTAAGATTACATTATGTTACTTTACCAATAGAATGTTTTATATGTTTATATATTAAATTTGTACTTTGAATTGAATTAAGCCATTTTTTTTATTTCCTTAAAACAATAAGTTTTGACTGCCCATTCTTTACAATAATATTATTTATAATAATAACAATGATAATAATAATAATAATAATTTAAATGAAAGGAAAATTTTGCTCTACTAGGAATTTCAAGACATGGTTTTTTCCTTGCTATGTCCACCATAAATAACCCTCCAAATATTATGCATAATGTCTAAGGCTATCAAATGATTTTCTTATTAATTTGCAATTTTTCATATAAAAAATATCTTGTATTTCTCAAAGACAATGTTCAAACACCAACATATCTATTAAGTAACCAAGATCAAAATTGACACTCATATTTAACCTTATTTATTGGATTTCATGGCCTCCTTTCTTGTTATTCTCTCTCTCTCATTCTCTCTCTCCCTCTCTCTCCCCTACTGAACTAGTGCCTTAGTTTTTTTCTTTTCATTAACAACAACACACGTTATGTTCATTTTACCCAAAAACCAATATAGATTAGTAACAACAACACATTTTACTAACAAAATTCTGAGTAAACAAATAAACAACAACACCATTCATTGAATAAATGTAAAAATAATTTAAAAATTAATTAATGGTATTGTTGTTTATTTATTGAATCATGATTTTGTTAATCAAATATGTTGTTGTTAATAATCTATGTTGGTTTATAAGTTACATAATTTGTGTTGTTATTAATGAACAAGCAAAGGAGTAAGACAAAGGTTGCAGTAGTGAGAGAGAGATAAGTAATTGAATTCAATAAATAAGGTTCAAAATGGGTGTGCATTTTGAACTCGAGTTACTAATTAGAGATGTTTGTTTGAATGATTGACTTTGATAATTGCAATACAGTTACATATATGACTTCTGAGGGAAGGATAAATTTTGCTTGAAAACATTCAAACATGTCAAAATCGATTTTACAACTTCAATATTGAATTCCTCCAAAATTGAAACAAAAATGTAATCAGAAAAAGAAAATGATGAATTTTATATTGCAAAAAGAGAGAAAAAAAGTAGTAAATATTTTTTTTTTACATGTTTAAATCAATATAAAGAAGTGACGTAAAAATCATCATTAAGAAAGGAAAACAAGTAATAAGATTGTGATTTAACCAGTACTCGTCTTGACAAATGATTAAATTCTAACTATTACAATACAAAAACAATTTTTTATATAGTGAATTAACTGTTAGCATACAAAATTAAATATGTCCTGTCAGTATATTATGATGTTTGCGACAATGTAAATTATTTGTATGTGGTTGTTTTACATGTTTTATATCTTAAACATGATTTCAATGTCCACCGTTTGTGTATGAGTTTGACGTTGTTGGGTACAAATATGACCCGTTTGCTACATTTGATGCTTACCTTCTGGAAGTTGATGTCAAACTATTATAAATATTTTTATTTAGTATTTATATTAATAACCTTGTTAGAGGTCATTTCACTAGAGTATAAGTTATCTATAAATATGTCATAAGATGATTATCAACAGTGTTTTAATCCCTTAATTTATTTTCTAGTTTTACTTTGCTCATCTAATTATTGTCTGTCTCCTTTTGACACGTTAGCTATACTTCAGTTAGTCAATTGAGTCATTTCTATTACTTTTTGCTAAAAAATGTTAATTTTTTATGAAATGGCACTTACGACAGAAGATATTGGACTAAAATGATCAAGTTTCAAATTCAAAGATGCTAAGAGAAGTCAACATCAAGTCAACCATTGTCAATGAGCTAGAAGTCTTATATTTTAAGGTACATGATGCAATCTAATATTATTACATTTCAAATGCACATGACAACATTGATTACTTCATCTAAACTCTAGTATATGCATCAAAACAATTTTCAAAGTGTCAAACTGCATGAACAATGTTTGAAAATCATGCTTTAAGCAAAAGTCAAGGTTGTATTCGACTACATATATGTGTAGCCGAATACAGATGTAGTCAGTAGCAAAAACTGCACATCTGTATTCGACTACAACATGATGTAGCTGAATACAAAACCAAGTCAGTGGCAAATTTGAGTCATTTCTATTTGAATATATGGATCTATATTCGAATACAAGCACAAATTGTTTGACAAATTTGAACGTTACAGAAGTGTATTCGATTACACTTAGGCTGTAGCTGAATACAACTGCTAAGCAATGGAATTTTTCAGTTCTGATTCAATCTAGATCATTGCATATGTTCATCAATCTTCTAGGAACAATTGTCACTGATTTGAAGTGATGTCTTAGGAGTATAAATACCTCCTAGTCTCAAGTTTAAAAAAAAAAGAATCTTAAAACAACTTTCTGAAAAATTTTGTGAATTATTCAAAGTCATACTTTCTTATTTCAAGTACATGTTTTACATTGTCATATCATTGAGAACGGTTCTCTGTTGTACTTAAAATTATATTAGACTGTTATTATTGTACAAAGAAAGCATATCAACTGTTATATTCTCTTCATATAAGTCAAAATCATTATTGAAAAATCATTCAACTTATTGTGTAAATTAGGGAAAGTGGTGTACTTTCTTCAAGTGTTATAAACTAGGATAGTGGTGTGTTATCTTAGGAAGATTGTTAGAAGTTTGTAACAGAAGTCTTTGAGGGAGACTTGTACTTATTCTAACAATAGTGGAAAATCTCTTGTGGTATGCAAGAGGACTGGATATACCCTTGGTTTGAAAACGGAACCAGGAAAATGTAGCTTGTGCCCTATGTTGGAACCAAGTTGGTTTTACATTTAGAGTTTTGATGTTAACAAACGTATTTTATGAGAATAATATATTTGACTTCAAAGAGTATGAAAGAAGATTCATGTTTTTGAAGAAAATCTAAAATAAGATTTGATTCAAATTTAAATTGAAGAAAAATCTTAAATAAGATTTGATTCAAAATTATAATTGATGAAAATCTAAAATAAGATTTGATTCATATTTATAATTGAAGAAAATCTTAAATAAGATTTGATTCAAAATTATAATTGATGAAAATCTAAAATAAGATTTGATTCAAATTTATAATTGAAAAAAATCTAAAATAAGATTTGATTCATATTTATAATTGAAGAAAATCTTTGACCAAAGTTGAAAAGAAGATATGGTCAAGATTTGAAGAATATTTGAAGAAGATTTGATTAAGATTTGAAGAACATTTGAAGAAGATTTAGTGAAGATTTGAAGAATATTTGATCTACATTTAATGAAGATTTGAAGAAGATTTGAAGAAGATTTGAAAAATATTTGAAGAAGATTTGAAGAGTATTTGAAGAAGATTTGAAAAATATTTGAAGAAGATTTGAAAAATATTTGAAGAAGATTTGATTAAGATTTGAAGAAGATTTAGTGAAGATTTGAAGAATATTTGATTAACATTTAATGAAGATTTGAAGAATATTTGATCAACATTTAATGAAGATTTGAAGAAGATTTGAAGAATATTTGACATGAAGAATTTACAAAGTCAATCTACACAAAATTGGAACAGAATCATTCTGAAGAATTTACAAAGTCAATCTACACAAAATAGGAACAAAATCAATTTGAAGAATTTGCAAACTCAATCTAAAAAAGATACAATTCATAATTAAATAAGGACTAAGTTGAAGCCCAATTTTTCACTATAAATAGACACTCAAGGCTGAAGGAGAAAAGCATCAAAAAGTAGAAGAACTCAAGCTCAAGATTCCAAATTCATCTTAGAGTTCAAAGAGAGAAACACTTGTTCAGGCTAGAAATATTTTTTGAGTGTTCTTTTCTTAAAGTGTGAGAGCTATTGTTATTATCAGCTTTGTTAGAAGCAACTACTCAAGTTTCAATCTCTTGTATCCAACCCGATAGTGGTTTAGTTCCTTCTTCAATCTAGGGTCGTCAGGTTGTTAGGAGAAGACTTGGCTTGTAGGGTCAAGGTGGTTAGTTCCTCAAAAGTCTGGGGTTGTCAAGCTGTTTGGGAAGACTGGCTTGGAGGGTCAGGTGCTTTGTAATTCAAGGTTTTTGAATTAGTGGATTAAATCCTTCTAAATGAGGGTACTGGATGTAGCCAAGTTTGTGGTGAACCAGGATAATTCTACGCGTCAAATTATTTATGCTTTCATTGATTGCTGCCTCTAAATTCCATTGCTTCTACTCCAAGTAAGTAACCAAATCCAAACTAATTTTTAATTATTTATAAATTATCAAAAAGGTATCAACTTTGTGCAAACACAATTCAACCCCCCCTTCTCGTGTTCGCACCTTCAATTGGCATCAGAGCTCGGTCTCAAGGCTGAGCACTTTACAGTGTTTGAGAAAAGATCCAAAGGTTTAATATGTCTGGATTCAGTGAAGAAGCTATTGGAGGAAATATCAACAGACCACCTCTGTTTGATGGAGAACGTTTTGAGTATTGGAAAGACAGGCTAGGAAGTTTCTATATTTCACAAGATCCTGAACTTTGGGACTTGGTGGAAGATGGTTATATTGCTCCGAAGAATAAAGATGGTATTGAAATTCCAAGAAAGGAGATGAATGCTGATCAGAAGAAGATGTACAAGATGCATCATAAGTCCAGAACATTCATGATAAATGCAATCACCTTCAAGGAGTTTGACAAGTGCACCAACAAAGAGACAACAAAGAGTATTTATGATAGTCTGATTCTAATCTATGAAGGAAGCAAGCAAGTTCAAGAAGCAAAGGCCAACCTCTTAGTCAAAAAGTATGAGTTGTTCAAGATGGAAGAAGATGAAGACATTGAAACAATGTTTTCCAGATTCCAGACCCTGGTATCAGGATTAAAGGTACTTGAGAAGAGTTATACTACTGCTGATCATGTGAAGAAAATTCTTAGGAGTTTGACAAGTAAGTGGAGACCTAAGATCACTACCATTCAGGAAACAAAAGATCTGAATACTCTAAAGCTGGAAGAATTAATCAGCTCTCTCAGATCACATGAAATTGAGCTTGAAGAAGATGAGCCCAAGAAGAAGAACAAGACTCTGGCCTTGAAATCTAAGCAGAAGAAGGTTCTAAAGGCAACATCAGATTCAGAGGATAGTGATTCAGATAATCAGAATCTGAACCTAGAGGAAGAGGAGAATGCTTTCATAACCAGAGAAGTTCGAAAAATGTGGCACAACAGAAAGAAGAAATTTCCCCAATGATATTCCAAGCAATCCAACAAAGGAAATGATGATAAAAGCATTATCTGATATGGATGCAATGAACCTGGACATATCAAGTCAGAATGTCCAAATATGGAGAAAGGAAAAAGGAAAGATTCCAGACCCAAGAAGAAGAGTTTAATGGCTACATGGGATGATTCTGAGGAATCCTCTAACGATGAACAAGTAGATTTGGGTATGATGGCTCATACCAACTCTACCTCTGGATCCAACACAGATTCTGACTCTGAAAGTGAAACAACAAATGAAGAAAGTGAGGTATTTTTTGAATTTACTCGATCTGATTTAATTACTGCTATAAATGATTTTTTAAATATTAATCACAAATTGTCTTTAAAACTAAAAACACTTAGGAAAAAAAATACAAATCTAATTGAAAATGTTAATGTTTTAAAGAATGAAAGTACTGAATTTAAAACAGAAAATACAAATCTGAAAACTGATATTACTAAACTTAAAATAGAGAATGCAAATATGAAAACTGATATTACTGAACTTAAGACAGATAATGCAACTCTGAAAACTGATATTATTGAACTTCAAACAGAAAATGCAAATCTGAAAACTGATTTTGCTGAACATAAGGCTGAAAATCTAACTCTAAAAAGTAATTATAGTTCAACATCAATTGAAAATACCACATGTAACTCTGATAAGCATGAAGAAGTATTTCAAGATTTTATTGATAATGGTATGGAAAGAAGCAAGTATGCATCTATGATTTATGGGGTTAGTAAGAATGGTAAAAGAGGAATAGGATTTCAAGAAAAAGTAATTGAATCTAAGTTTATTCCCTCTGATGATTTATGTATTATTTGCTATAAGAAAGGTCACAATAAAATATCTTGTCCTATGCTAACCACATGGAAAGACAAGAAATCTTTAAGATCTAACAAACCAGGACCCAACCAAATTTGGGTACCAAAAGATAAAATTGTTTATGTTGCAGATGTTCTAAGCAATCAAATTGAAACACCCGTCATGGTGCCTGGTCAATGGATGCTTGCAATATATGAAGGCAAAAAGGTCTATGTTCCAAGCTCTACCAATTAGAAGCCAACTGACTCTGTTGGAAGAAGGAATGGTCAACACAATACTTATCAGAACCAGAACCATATGATGAATCAGAAACATCAGAAATATCTGGAGTATCAACAGACTCAAAACTGGCAGAGAAATCACACATATCAACAGAACTGGAACTACCATAAGAATCAGAATTACCATCAGAGAAACCCGATACATCAGCAGAAACAGAAGTGGCGGATTAAAAGTCAGAATCAGAAGACTTCTTTGAACACTCCAATCAAATTCATGAAGACTACAAACTTGGATGGGAATTCAAATCCCTTCATCCAGACTCTCTAATCAGAGAATATGCAA
Organism: Cicer chorassanicum; assembly: GCA_037974735.1. Classification (NCBI taxonomy): domain Eukaryota; kingdom Viridiplantae; phylum Streptophyta; class Magnoliopsida; order Fabales; family Fabaceae; genus Cicer; species Cicer chorassanicum. Next base: position 60,343,020 of record JBBPBP010009779.1, on the reverse strand, counting down.
ACTCAGAATCTGAAAACCACAAAAGAAGAACTAAGAGGGTTTTCATAGTGAAATTGAAATTGTTAACATATAGGTGATATCTTTCTTTAAATTTAATTATTTTATGATATTATGTTTACTGTGATAACAAGAAGCTTGATCATAAAAATCAAAGCTAGATAAGTATTTTGCAGGTTCTCAAGAATTTAAGAGGAATGATGTTTAGAATCTAGTACCTAGACCAGCGAAGAACATTATTGGAACCAAGTGGGTTTTCAGAAACAAGCTAAATAAAAAAAAAGTGAAGTGGTCAGAGATAAGGCAAGACTTGTCGCACAAGGCTACAGTCAGCAAGAGGGTATTGATTACACTGAGAAATTTGCTCTAGTGGCCAGGTTAGAAGCTATTCGTATCCTACTTTCCTTTGCTGCAAATAATAACATTACATTATTTCAAATGGATGTTAAAAGTGATTTTCTAAATTATTATATAAGTGAATAAGTTTATGTTAAACAACAGCCAGGTTTTGAAAGTTCTAAATTTCCAAATCATGTTTTTAAACTTAGGAAATCTATGTATGACCTAAAACAAGCACCTAATGCATGATATGATAGACTTAATAACTTCTTGCTTAAAAAATAACTTTGAAAAAGGACAAATTGAAAATACGCTCTTTAGATGACATTCTTATTATTCAAATTTATGTTGATGACATTATTTTTGGATCTAGTAATGGCATTTTTTGCCAAGAATTTTCTAAATTGATTCAACTTGACTTTCAATTCAATATGATGGGAGAACTTAAGTTCTTCTTAGGGATACAAATTCAGCAAAGTCAAAAAGGTATATACATTCATCAAACCAAATATACCAAATAGCTTCTTAGGAAGTTTAAGATGAGTGATTGTAAACCTATGTCTACACCAATGCACCCTACTTGTTCACTTGAAAAAGATGATTCAGGCAAAAAAAAAAAAAAAAAAGAGAGAGAGAAAAAAAAATGATTGTAAAAGAGGAATGATAGGAACCCTACTTTACCTTACCGCTTCCAAACCTAACATCATGTTTAGTGTATGTGTATGTGCAAGATTTCAAGCTGACCATAGGGAATCACATTTAACTGCTGTTAATAGAATCCTTAGATACCTAAAAGGCACTACCAACCCTACCTTGTTCTACAAGAAATCTCCTAAGTACAAACTTATTGGATACTGTGATTCTAATTATGCTGGAGATAAACTTGAGACACTGAACACCAATGGGCTGACATATTCACCAAACCACTACTTGAAGATAAGTTTGACTTCATCATGAAAAACTTAAACCTTACATTCATACTTGAATGATGTTGTGATCACTTCAAAGTAGTTTAGTTTTACACTAGTTATTATATTTTCTTATATTATGTTATATTTATTTTATTCAAAA
>JBBPBP010009779.1:60315336-60325389 GCA_037974735.1 Cicer chorassanicum | reverse complement strand
ATATATATATATATATATATATATATATATAACTTATATTAACATACATATATATATTACTAGTTTAATAATAATATATATATATATATATTTAAACCAAATCAATAAATATCTAAATATTCTTACACTCATCACTTCTCTCACCTCTCGAACTATTTTGATAAAAATATCTATTTTCATTGCAACTCAATTGACAAGTAAAATTTTTAGCAATTAGAGATATTTTTAACAAAATAGTTCAGTAATAAATTTTCCGCAACGTAATTAAATTATTTCTCGCCAAATAATTAAAAACGGGTCTCATAAAAATATCATTGACATTTAACACACAACATACCATTAAAATTGGGTAAAGGCCTCATAATTCATCACAAAAAAATATACTAAAATTGCATAAATTAGAATTTAAAACTAAGGGCCTTACATTCTACCCCCCTAAAATTAGTTTCGTCCTTGAAACTACGTGTCGATAAACAACTCTGGGTGTTGTTACCTCATCTTGCTCTCCAATTCCCAAGTCGCATCTCCGGTAGTTAGGTTCCAGATCACTTTGACCAACGAAAAATCCTTGTTGCTTAATCGCTTAATCTTCCTGTCATCAATTCTCACAGGTAGTACTTCGAATGACCAATTCTCCTTTAGTTGTATTGTGTCCGGTTCAATCACATGCGACGGATCTGTAAGGTATTTCCTTAATTGCGACACATGAATCACGTCGTGAATATTGGACTATATCGGAGGTAAAGCAATCCGATAAGCTACCGGTCCAATTCGTGCAGAGATCTGATATGGTCCAATAAATTTAGGAGTCAATTTCTTCGATTTCAAGGCTCTACCAACTCCAGTCGTAGGCGTGACTCTCAGAAACACATGGTCACCCTGCTCGAATTCTAGAAGTCTGCGACGGTTGTCCGCATAACTCTTCTGACGATCTTGTGAAATCTTCATTTTCTCCTTTATCTTCTTTACCTTATCTGTAGTCTGTTGCACCATCTCAGGTCCTACAATCATACTTTCACCGTCCTTATACCAACACAAAGGCGTCTGACACTTGCGCCCATATAAAGCCTCATATGGTGCCATTCCAATACTTGCGTGGAAACTATTGTTGTAGGTAAACTCAACCAACGGTAGTACATCATCCCAACTTCCTTTATCATCTAGTACACAAGCTCTCAAAAGATCTTCCAATGACTTATTTGTTCTCTCAGTCTGTCCGTCAGTTTGCGGATGGTAAGCTGAACTCAACCTTAGCTTCGTTCCCAACGCATCATGCAATGCTCCCCAAAAGTGTGACGTGAATTTCGGATCACGATCTGATACAATACTCGACGGTACTCCATGTAATCTCACAATCTAAGCAATGTAGATCTCAGTTAGCTTATCTACCTTATATGTGGTCTTCACTGGTAAAAAGTGTGCGGATTTAGTCAATCGATCCACTATCACCCATATAGAATCATTCTTCCTCCTTGTTTTTGGCAATCCAGTTATAAAATCCATGGAAATGCTATCCCACTTCCACTCAGGTATATCTAAAGGTTGCAACATTCGAGCAGGCCGCTGATGTTCCACCTTCGCTTTCTGGCAAGTTAGACAAGTTGATACATACTCCGCGACATGCCTTTTAATTCTTGGCCACCAATAATTCTACCTCAAATCCTGATACATCTTTGTCGCTCCAGGATGAATACTCAATTTACTCTTATGAGCCTCATCTAAAATGGTTTTCCTCAGATTTGCAACTTCTGGTACACAAATTCTCTCATTACATCTCAAAATATTATCTGGCCCAATCTTGAACTCAGTCGTTTTCCTTTGCACTATTAGGTTCCTCTTCTCTTGAATTAAAACGTCATTTTGAAAATTCGCAATGTCTTCAAGTAGTCCACTCAAAATCTTAATCATTCTGAATTTCAATATTCCCGATGCAAACTCAACGTTCAAGTGTAAGTCTCTGAATGCTTCCCACAACTCTTGTTATCTAGCCATCACTATTGAAGACACTGATACACTTCTTCTACTCAACGCATCAGCCACTACATTAGCCTTCCCAGGGTGGTACTGTAATGTGAAATCAAAATCCTTGAGAGTCTCCATCCATCTTCTCTAACGCATGTTTAATTCCTTCTGATCAAACAGATATTTCAAACTTTTATGGTCACTAAACACTGTGAACGTGCATCCATATAAGTAATGCCTCCAGATCTTCAATGCAAAAACTACCGCAGCAAGCTCTAAATCATGAGTAGGATAGTTCCTTTCATGAATCTTCAATTGCCTTGAGGCCTAAGCTACAGCTTTCTGGTGTTGCATCAGAACACGCATCAAAATAAACTTCATACGGTTCTTCTGGTTGCGATAAGATCAAAACTGGTGAGGTTGTCAACTTCTTCTTTAGTAACTGAAAATTCTCCTCACACTTCTCCGTCCATGCAAACGGTTGATCTTTTCTAGTAAGTTGCGTCAATGGAGCTACAATCTTTGCAAAACCTTCAATAAACCTCTTGTAGTGACCTGCCAGTCCTACAAAACTTCGTATGTCAGTGACAGTCTGAGGCTGTTTCCAAGCAAGAACTGACTCAATCTTTGTCGGATCCACACATGACCTAAGAAATTCACTTCCTCCAGCCAAAACTCACACTTCGACAAATTGGCATACAATTGCTTCTTGCGTAAGATCTCAAGAACTTGGCGCAAATGCTCTTCATGTTCTTCTGCAGTCCTTGGATATATCAATATATCATCAATGAGTACCACAACAAATTTATCTAGAAATGGACTAAAGATTCTGTTCATGTAATCCATAAAAATTGCTGGTGCATTGGTAACTCCAAATGGCATAACCAGATATTCATAATGCCCATAACGAGTTCAGAAAGCAGTTTTCTGAATATCTCCTTCTCTTACTCGGATCTGATGGTAACCCGACTTCAAGTCAATCTTTGAAAACACTGCGGCTCCTCTCAACTGATCCATCAAATCATCAATACGCGGCAAAGGATAACGATTCTTAATAGTCGCCTTATTAAGTTGTCGATCATCCAGACATAAGCGTGAGCTTCCATCCTTCTTCTTAACTAGCAATACCGGAGCTCCCCATGGTAATACACTTGGTATAATAAATTTCTTCTCCAACAAATCTTCAATTTGGCTTTTGAGCTCATTTAATTCCAATGGCGACATTCGATACGGTGCAATCGAAATTGGTCCGGTTCCTGGATGCAAATCAATGAAAAACTCCACTTCTCTTACCAGTGGTAATCCTGGAATTTCTGTTGGAAATACGTCCGGGTACTCCTGAACAAGCACCACATCCTCTATCTTCACATTTATCTTTGCCTCCACATTAGCCAAAGACAAAAACTCATGAGTTCCTTCTCTTAGTGACACTCTGAGTTTGTTAGCAACTAGATACTTAACAACTTCTGGTTCTGGAAAAAGAACCAGTTTGCGAGCACAATCCAAGATCACATAATGATACGACATCGAATCCATACCGAGAATGACCTCGAGAGATTGTAGAGGTAAACAAATCAAATTAATCAAGAAATCCCTATTCTGAATAGTCACTTGACACTGTAAACATGCAGTATTTATTGTCAACGTCTTAGCAGGTGTGGAAACAACCAAATCAAAAGGTAGAGGCGACACAGATAACTTTAAACGATTCACACAATCCATAGCAATGAAGGAATGGGTTGCCCCCAAATCAAAAAGTTCATTTATAGTGTTACCTGCAATCTCACAGTCACGTTGAATCAGATTGCTAGATGGATTTCCAGCTTCAGCAATCACGCAATAAACGCGTCCTCTAGCAGTAGGACGAGTAGCCCTAGTTGCATTCACAACTGGTTCCACCTTCGGAGCTCTGCAATCCCTTGCAATGTGTCCTGGTTTCTGGCAATTGTAGCAAGTAATAGTCTTAGAAGTACAAGCATTAGCATAATGCCCCTCTTCCCCACATCGGAAACATCGAATCACCTGCCCCACTTGTCTTCCAAGGTTCTGGTTCCCCGGGTGATTCTGACCCCTGTTGTTGTTCTGTGGTCGGTTATAAGGCTTAGCAACTTGTTTCCCTTTGTTGCCTTTATAACTCACCCGACTAGGCCCCCCTGAACTAAAGTTCCCTCCTCGGCTAGCTCTCTTATTCTTCATATCTTCAACTTCTCTACATTTTTCCACAAGAACTTGGAAACGTTGAATTCCCAAGGGTAAGACAGAATCCTGAATCTCATACTTCAATCCGGCTTGGAAACGATGACACATGAATGGTTCATCAACCTCTTCACGGAAAAACCTGAAATGCCTCGATAACGATTCAAACTTAGCGGCATATTCACCCACAGTCATATTACCCTGATGAAGTTTTAGAAAATCATCACCGAGCTTAGACCTGGTACTCATCGAGAAGTATTTGTCTAAAAACTTCCTTTTGAACGACTCCCAGTTCACCTCCTCATGAGCTGATCCCATCAACAACCTTGTACTCCTCCACCCATACTCAGCATCCTCTAGCAGCAAATAAGTGGCATAGTTGACCTTCACTCCCGCCTGACAGTTAATCATCTCAAAGATCTTTTCCACTTCTTGGATCCACTGATCCGCTTTCTCTGAATTCTCATCACCCCTAAACTTGGGAGGATTGTAACGACGAAAGTCCTCTAACCCCCTTGACTCAGCAGCACAGATCTCTTTTTCCCTCTTCTCTAGATCCCGCAGAGTCTTTGCAGCTGTCTGTGCAACAACAGAAGCTACCATGTTATTCATTGCTTCAGCCATTTGATCATCCCTATTGACGTTGACCCTTGCAGTGTCGTTCCTTCTTGGAGGCATTGTTTCCTATAAAACCAACATCAATAAGAATTTTAACACCCTTTAGAAGAATTCCAAAAGACAACATTCGACCTCAACAACTCAACACTACACCGAACCCCGACACTCGGACAAATCACCCCAACGCATGATCAGATGACAACCCCCAACCTACAGGTTAACCTACAATCTATAACCAAAGCTCTGATACCACAATTGTAATAGCCCGATTTTTTTTTTAAAACAAATTCAAATTCATAATAAAGACAGAAATACCTTTGGATAAAATATTTAAGTCGTATCACAACAACAAAAGTCAACAATAATTACAAAAACAGCGGAAACGGTTTTGAAATGAAAATCCAAAGTATTTAAACCAGAAAAATACACCGGGGCTATGAGACCTATCCAACGTAGCTCATACCCTTGGGGTATTCTTGGCAGACACCTGTACAAAAGCACTACCCCAAGAATTTTAACTTCCCCACGTCACATCAAAAAAAGTGGTACAAGGACCCATCAAAATAAAAGTCAACCTGACAATATGTGGTATAGGTACAGTTTTCCAGAAGGAAATAAATACAACCACAAGAGATAGACTCAAGGAGCTAACTACATAAACATAAATATTTGTAACAATTTGTTCACAACTAAAGTTTATCCAACCACCACAAAATTATAAAATTATATCTTTTTCACACATCAAACTTTTACAACCAAATAATCTACATTATTTAGTTAAAATCAAATAAAATAAATATTTTCCAAATCACACGTACGCACACTCGACCATTAAAGCACCAAAATTTTGAGTTAATAAAGTACTCTAAACTTTTTCTTTTTTTAAAATTTCAACTTTAGTTCAAACTCATTTATTTGAAAATAACTCATTTCGCAACTCAAACACGTCAAAATCAATTTCTTTTTTTTATGTTAACCATTACTAACAAAATCGACCACATTAATCACATTAATTCAATCTCAGCAAATCGCACACAATTCGCATCAAACTACATCTCAACCGCGTCAATTTTAAATTCCGCTAATTCACGCATAAACGAATTAAATTCATTTTCACCATTTTACACATCAAATACACCAAATTTCTTATCCATAAAATCACATATAATATCCTAAAAGCAAACTAAAAGTTTGGAAGGAGCCCTTACCTTAACGATAGCTTAAACAACCGATTACGGTACCGCGATAAATTCCGGTAAAATATTTTGTTCGCCTGTCACTTCCAAAGTTAGCTCACTAGCACCGTAGCGTGGTAAGGAGCAACTTTCCCTTCTGTCACTTCTCGAATGGAAGCTTAGATCTAGAAGAAAATGGAGGTTTTGAATTGATGGGTTTTGATTTTGTTTTTTGAAAATTTAAGAAAGCTGAAGGAGGAAGAAAGGAAGTTTTCTGAAACTGGCGAGGAAGGAAACGTGCCGCCTTGCTTTCTCTGACTATGCATGTATATCAAGCTATCAACTAATATATATATATATATATATATATATATATATATATATATATATATATATATATTATGTACTAACTTACTTGCTAACTAATATATTTTATTAATTTAATAATATATATATATATAATTAAACCAAATCAATAAATATTTAAATATTCTTACACTTATCACTTTTCTCACATCTCGAACTATTTTGACAAAAATATCTATTTTCATTGCAACTCAATTGACAAGTAAAATTTTTAGCAATTAGAGATATTTTTAACAAAATAGTTCAGTAATAAATTTTCCGCAACGTAATTAAATTATTTCTCGTCAAATAATTTTAAACGGGTCTCATAAAAATATCATTGACATTTAACACACAACATACCATTAAAATTGGCTAAAGGCCTCATAATTCATCACAAAAAAATATACTAAAATTGCATAAATTAGAATTTAAAACTAAGGGCCTTACAAACTACAACAAAGGCTGCCATAATAATCTTTTCATTAGTAATCATTGTATTCATCTTCTTAAATGATCCTTTGTAAATCAATAAGTACATTTTTCATGCTTGTATAAGTATATATAGTAAACCTAATCATAAAAATATAATAAATAAAATACATATAAATATTTATTTTTATTTAATTTAATGACTCATAGTATTATTATTTTTTTATAAATAATATTAATAATAATAATAATAACAATAATAATAATAATAATAATAATAATAATTTGAAATGAAAGGAAATGTTTGCTCTAATAGGAAATTCAAGACATGGTTTTTTCCTTGCTATGTTATGTTAGGGTTTGTGTGTCCACCATAAATAACCCTCCAACTATTATGCATAATATCCAAGGCTATGAAATGATTTTCTTATTAATTCAGGCTTTGAAAATTATTCCTCAAGCTTTTCATATTCTTTTGTAATTTCAATAATCTTGTATCAAGAGTATAAGTTATCTATAAAATATCTATAGATGAATATGAGACGAGTCTTGCAAATTTTCAACAAGTTCTCGAAGAAAGATTGTAGAAATATTTTATTAATATTATGTAAGACAATACCTTTATTTAATTATATTGACTATATTACTCTCTTAATGTTTTAACTTATTTTCTAGTTTCACTTTTAGCCTCTAATTATTTTTTGTTTCGCTTTAGTCTCTTAATTATACTTTTGATAGTCAATTCAGTCATTTCCATTAGTTTTTTCTAAAAAAACATTATCTTTTGCTAACATGTCACATAGGGTAGAAGAAATGGGACTAAAATTAAATTAAGGTTTGTGATTGGTTGAGAGAAGAAAATCAGAAGGGAAAAATCGGTCACAGAAAAGAGACAAAGAGTTAAGAAATATGTTTTAGTCTGGCGTTGTTTTGTGCACATATGTCATGCATGCTACATGTGATGCTTAGAGTCTTGAAGTTGATGTCAAACAATTTTAAAGATTTTTATTTAGTATTTATGTGGAATTGACAACTATGTTAGAAATCATTTCACTAGAATGTTCCCGCTCAAATGGATAATACCAACGGGATAATAGTTTTATTTGTGAAATTATTTCGAGATTGTAAATGTGTATCTTATCTTGATTGTGGTGTCATTATCTTTTGTAAAAGGATTTTTGAAAAGTCATTTTTTCATTGTTTTCAATTTTAACTAAATGAAATACATTTTTTAAAATAGTTTCATGATTTCGGATGTCAAAGTTAAGATGCAAATGCATTCATAATGTTTTTGAGGTGGCCAGTCCAACTCACCAATTATAATTTTTTTTTTTCAAAATTATATATATTAAGGTTTTTATTCTTTATCTTTAACTTCTTCATAATTGTTAACTTCTTTAACCAACAAATTTTAACCCAAATTTCAAATCAAATAAGTTTTTTAAATTAGTTCAAATCCATTAATTTGACACCAAGAAAATAACAACTCCACATTATTCATTACGTTTTCCTTTTTCTTAGTTATTTCTGCCATTTATGTTTTCCTTTCTCTTGATTTTTAAGAATTCTTTTTATTTCCACACCATCACAGAATTACTTTTTATGAATTCATAATAAGATCCAATTTAGCTTGTGTTCTATTCATTCAATAATTTCAATGGTTATTATTGGGAAAAAGTGTCACCATTAACTTCCTTTATATCGTTCTCGGCGACTCTTGTAGATTCTTATAGATTGAAACCAAGTAGTGAAAGTATTATAACTTTTCTCTAAAATTTTAACCTCCACTTACATGTCTTCCTAAAAATGTTGGAAACAACACATGCTTTTTTAAGAATTTAATATTAAGTTTAAAGAAACCTAAAAGATGTAATTGATTTTTAATTTGGGTTTTAATATAGAATTTTCTAGGCATTGATTTCTAGATTGATTAATAAGATGAAGAATCTTAATAAATATAATTTAGGATTCTAAATTATTATATTATTGATTGAAAAAATTATAATTTGTGGATTTAGATTTCAAATTACAATAATATTATAGAGGTTCCATTGTCTTCACAAGACATGTTGGTTTTTTTAACAATTAAAAAAATGACTACGACATGTATGTTTTAAGACTTAGATTTAAATGGTCAATTTAACAAAAACAAAAACATAAACTAATAATTTAAAAAATGGATTGAACTTTAAGTATCACAAACGTATTTTTTCATACAAAATTATTGTTACAATTTTTGAATTGATGTTCTACATTAAAGTTATAATTAGAATTCATGTCCATTATATATCCGCTCAAAGACCAAATATTTTGTCCAATTTATGAAGATGAAACACATCTATATTTCATTAGGTATCTCTTGATTTTTCAATCATACTTTTGCTTCAATTGCAAAATTGTAATTAATGATGTCGTTTCATGTTTTATTTCATACTTATAAAACTTACATATATTCATAAAACATAATATTTTCTTCAAACAAGAAGGCAAACTCTAACTTCCAAGTTTACCAACAACATCTTTGAAACAACAACAACCCATCATACTCCCATCAAAGGCACATATTCCTCGCACATAGCCCTGACTAGAGCAAAAAGATTGATAGTCATGGTATTCCTCACACCTGGAAAAACATTGTGTTTGTAAATCTATAGTCCATGCCCATCAAGACGAGTAATATTAGTGTATTAGATAATTAATATTTATAAGAGTAATAATTTATGACCGAATCAAACTCTATTTTGCAAAAAATATCTACATACTTGTTGAGAATAGAAGAACTATAACAAAGATTGTCGTGATAAACTTTTGATTAGTAATCATTGTATTTATCTTATTCCTCTTCTTAAATGATCCTTTGAAAATCAATTAGTATATTTTTCATGCTTGTATAATAAATGAAATACATATAGATAATTATTTTTATTTAATTTAATGACTCATAATATCAGATTTAGATTATTATAATATAAGTAATATTATTTATTTTTCAATCAAAATCTCCGGTCAAAAAAGACCTAGTTTCCTTTTTAAGATTACATTATTTTTCTTTACCGATATAATATTTTATATATCTATATTAATTTTATCCTTTGAATTGAATTACGCCATGTTTTGTTCCTTAAAACAATAACTTTTTGAGGGAAAATTTGCTCTACTAAGAATTTGAAGACCTATGATTTTTTCCTTGCTATGTTAGGGTTTGCATGTCCACCATATATAATCATGTCATTTAAATCATAATCTCCAATCATTCGAACACCAACATATTTAACCTTCCCGTATTGGATTTCAGGAACTTCTTGCTGGTTATTCTCTCTCTCTC
>JBBPBP010009779.1:60244504-60315220 GCA_037974735.1 Cicer chorassanicum | reverse complement strand
TCTCTCTCTCTCCCACTAAACTAGTGCCTTAGGTTTTTGCTTTTCATTAACAACAACACATATCATGTTCATTTTACTCAAAAACCAACATAGATTAGTTACAACAACAACAACCCATTTCACTAAAAAAATCCCGAATCAACAAATAAACAACATCATTCAAATAATAAATGTGATATTATTTTGAAATCAACGAGTTGTATTTTTGTTCAGTTGTTGAATCATGATTTTGTTAATCTAATGTGTTGTTGTTAATAATCTATGTTACTTTGTAAGTAAAATAATTTGTTTTGTTGTTATGAGAGAGAGAGAGAGAGAGAGAGAGAGAGAGAGAGAGAGAGAGAGAGAGAGAGAGAGAGAGAGAGAGAGAGAGGTAATGGAATTCGATAAGTAAGTTTAAAAATGAGTGTGGATTTTGACTTTGAGAATTGTTATACATTTTCAGATATGAAAAATTACAATTTAAGAATGATTAAAGGTGTCTGTTTGATTATGCATGGCAAAATTTGATTTTAATTAAAAATGAGTTGAATGTAAAGTGATTTATGTTTGAATTTGTTTAGATAAAAGTGAGTTCAATAACAAATTTAAGTGTAACATGGATTCAAAAGTGTTGGAACATAGAGTATGTTATTGTGTGAATTTAAAAATATTTGTTGAAGTCCCACATTGGAAATATTTTGTTTTTGTAAATTCAAGTCCCACATTGGAAAGAAATTTTTTTTAAGTCTCACATTGGAAAACTCTAATATTTTGAGTAGATTTCAACTCTTAATAGGCTAAAGTCCCACATTGGTTAGAAATCATATCTAAGTCCCTTCGTTTTAAGAGCGGTTTTTATGCCGCAGTCCCTTCGTTTTTAGAGCGGTTGTTATGTTGTCCCTTCATTTTTAGAGCGGTTTTTGTTTTTAGAGCGGTTTTTATGTCGTAGTCCATTTGTTTTTAGAGCGGTTGTTATGTCGTAGTTCCTTCGTTTTTAGAGTGGTTGTTATACTGTAGTCCATTTGATTTATGAGTGGTCATAGTACCATATTGTGAGTGACTTTAATCGTCATATTGAGAGTGGCTTTAACCGTCATATTGAGGGTGTAATTCTAGAACGGTTTTCTACGGTGCAGTGGAACTCCGATACAGTGAATCTGGGTTGTTTTATCTTGGAGACTTTGTGGTTGATAGTCTGTCTTGCACAATTTTGGCAGTGCCGCGAAACGTCTTAAAGAGAGCGACCTAGTCCGCGACTCAACCCAGTAATATCTTCAGTGGCATAAATTGTGATTTTTAAACAGTTTTCCGAAATTCAAAAACAATAAAAAGTTTCAAATCATTGTTTCATGTTAAAATCAATTCTGGAGGATGGATCAATTTTGCTCGACAATATCCATACATGTCAAAATCAATTTTACAACTTCAAAATTGAGCTCCTCCAAAATTGAAATAAAAAATGAACTAAGAAGAAGAAAAGGATGAATCCTAAATTTGAAAAGAAGAGAGAAAAAAGTAGTAAATACATTTTTTTTACATGTTTAAATCAATATATAAAAGTGACATGAAAATCATCAAAGGAAAAAAAATAACAAGATGGTGATTTAACCACTACTCTATCTTGACAAATGAATCAATTCTAACAATGACAATACAAAAACCATTCTTTATATTGTGAATTACCTGTAAATTCTAAAATGTCATGTCACTATATTATGATGTTTGCAACAATGTAAACTATTTGTACGTGTTTGTTTTACGTATATTATATCTTAAACATGATTTCAATATCCTCTGTTTGTGTATGAGTTTGGCGTTGTTGGGTGCAAAGATGTCCCGCATGCTACATATGATGTTTTGCATCTTGAAATTGATATCAAATAATTTTAAATATTTTTATTTAGTATTTACATTGACAACCATGTTAGAAGCCATTTCTCTAGAGTATAAGTTATCTATAAATAAATCATAAGATGACTATTAGTGTTACAAAATGTCAACAAATTTTCGATGGACAGAAGATTCATAGAATATTTTATTAATATTTAATTAATTATTTTCGATAGTTAAATTACTCTTTTAATCCTATAATTTATTTTCTAGTTTTACTATGCTTCTCTAACTTATTTTTTCGTTTTTCTTTGATCCCTTAACTATACTTCAGTTTGTCAATTTGGTCATTCTTGTTAGTTTTTGCTAAAAAACGTAAACTTTTACTGACATGTCACTTAGGATAGAAGATATATGACTAAAATGAAATCAAAAAATAATTTCAAGGACCTAATTAAAGTGAAACATAATTTTTCCTTGTTTTAACCTTACTTATTGGATTCCATGACTTCGTAGCTTCTCTCTCTCTTTTGCTTTTTCAATAACAACAACACAAATTATGTTCACTTTACTAATAAACTAACATAGATTAAAAACAACAACATAATTCACTAAAGAGAATTATGAGTCAACAAATAAACAACAACCATCATTCATTGAATCAATATAATATTATTTAGAAATTAATGAATAGTATTGTTGTTTATTTGCTAAATCGTGATTTTCTCAATCAAATGTGTTACTTTGAGAATTTCAAGACATTTTAGATATGAAAAATTGCCAATTAAGAATTATTAAACATTTGTTTGGTTCTACGGTGACTAAAATTGTTTTTGTAAAATTGATATTAATTAAAAATGAATTGAATGTAAAGTGATTAAATATCTTAAATTCAAACCCAAATGCAAATCAAATAAGTTTTTTAGTTTAGTTAAAACCCGTAAATTTGACACCAAGAAAATAACTGATTAGTCGTTACGTTTTCCTTTTTCTCAGTTCTTTTCTCTTGATTTTTTTATGAATTCTTATTTCTAACGCGTCAGATTTACTTTTTTGGAATTCATCAAAGTTAACTAGTGCTCTATTCATTAAATAATTTATCTGATTATTAATGGAAAAAAGTGTTAACATTAGTCTCTTTTATATCATTCTCGGCGACTCTTGTAGATCGAAACCAAGCAGTGATAACATTATGACTTTTTGTCCAACATGTTCACTTCCACTTATATGTCTTCCTAAAAATGTTGGAACAAGATATGTATTTCTAGAAAATTTAGTTTTGGGAGTTTAAAGAAAATTAAAAAATGTTATTGATTTTAATTTGGATTTTAAGTTAGAATTTTCTAGGTTTTGATTTTTAGATTGATGAAGATGATGAACAAAATGAAGAATCTTAACAATTTTAATTAAGGATTTTAATTTTTATAATATTGATTGAAAAAATTATATTTTGTTGATTTGGATTTAACATTACAAAAATATTATGGGTGTTTCATTGTCTTGACAAAACACCTCATTTTATTTACAAGTTTATACGTATATTAAAAAAGTGGACCACGGCATGTATGCTTTGAGACTTAGACTTAAAGAATATGAATTTAAGGAAAAAAAATAACATAAACTAATTATATGGAAAATGGATTGAACTTTAACGATCACAAATGTATTTTCCTCTAAAAAATTATTGTTTCAATTTTTGAATTGGGGTTTTGCTTCCAAGTTATAGTTAGAATTCAAGTTCATTATATCTCCGCTCATAAACTTGGTGTCCAATTAATGGAGGTGAAACAAGTCTATATTTCATTAGGTATCTCTTAATTTTTCAATCATACTTTTGCTTTGATTTCTCAAATGTACTTCATGATAACATTTATTGTTTTATTTCCTACTAATAGAACTTATATATATTTATAAAACATAATATTTTCTTCAAACCAGAAGGAACTGCCTATTTTATTATCTGTGAAACAACAACAAGCCAGAAAATCCGCACCCATAGCACATGCTCCCATCACATAGCCTTGACCAGTGCAAAAACCATTGCAATCATGATATAGCTCACATTTGTTAAAATATTTCGTTACCGTAAATGCATAAGGCATGTCTATCAAGACGAGAAATATTAGTGTAATAGATAACTAATGTGTATAAGAGTAATAATATATGGCCGAATCGAACACTATTTTGCAAAATTTGTCTTCATACCTATTGAGAATAAAAGAACTACAACAAAAGCTGCCATGATAAACTTTTGATTAGTAATCATTGTATTTATCTTCCTCTTCTTCAATGATTTTTTGTAAATCAATAAGTATATTTTTTATGCTTGTATAAATATATATAATAAACCTAATAATAAAAATATAATAAATAAAATACATATAAATATTAATTTTTATCTAATTTAATTCTCATAATATCATATTTAGATTATTTTAATATAAATAATATTAGTTATTTTTAAAGCAATAAATCTCCTGTCAAAAAAAGACCAAGTATCCTTTTTAAGAGTACATTATGTTACTTTACCATTAATATAATGTTTTATATGTATATATATTAATTTTGTACTTTGAATTGAATTAAGCTTGTTTTTTTATTTGCTTGAAACAATAAATTTTGACCGCCCATTCTTTACAATAATATTATTTACAACAACAACAACAATAATAATAGTAATAATAATAATAATAATAATAATAATAATAATAATAATAATAATAATAATAATAATAATAATAATAATAATAATAATAATAATAATAATAATAATAATAATAATAGTTTGAATGAGAGGAAAAATGTGCTCTACTTGGAATTTGAAGACATGGTTTTTTCCTTGATATGCTATGTTAGGGTTTGTATTTCCACCATTATTAGTCATGTCATGTCATTTTGTAAATAGTCTTTGTTTTGTTCTCACCCTCCAACTATTATCTATATGTACAAGGCTGTCAAATGATTTTCTTATCAACACAAGCTTTGAAAATTATTCCTCAAGCTTTATCATATTCTTGCGCAATAACAATAACGCTATTTATAGAAATCTTGTATCAAGAGTATAAGTTCTCTATAAAAATATCTTAAGATGAATATCAAGCTAATCTTACAAATTGTCAACAAGTTTATGAGGGAAGATTGTAGAAATTTTATTAATATTTTAAATAATGATTATCCATGAATTTGGGGGTTTTAAAATAGTACAAGGAGAGTACCATCAGGAATAAGACGTGTCACCTCACCTCAAGAGAAATCTAATATCCCTTATGAATATTGGAGGAGACTGATTGTTCATACCAAACTGGACATGGTACATTGAAAATAATATCAGCCATGTTTCATTGGCTCTGCAAATTCGTCGATGCTTTTGGACTCGTTCGTTGCATGTTGTCGACATGTGATGGTTGCTGAAAATTGTTCTGATTCTTATATCGTACGAAAGCGCCAAACTGAGGTAAGGGGTGAGAAAGCGTTCGAATTCATAACTATAAATTAAGTGAGATGAACGGGGAAAACTACATTTCCCATAATTCATTCGAGGCTCGCTACGTACGATTGAAACTTTTTTTTTTTAGTAATAATTGACTAATGAAAAACTTGAATTCGGTGAGGTTAAAATATGAGTTAGAAATTTTTATAGGGTGTTGTTTGATTTGATATCGAAGATCATGTGGTAGTTAAATTGTTGTAGAATTGTGTATTTGAAATATTATGTGTTTTGTTTATATCTACTCTTGATATTGTTATATCATATATAAATTGATGAATTATAATTAATTGCATTGCAATTGACATGGTGTGTGTGAATGATCTAATATTATTATCTGTGAGTGAAAATCGTATATTGTTGGAGCTTGTGTATCATGATGATAAATTTTGGATGTAATATATGACTATGGAAATATGCATTGATGATGTGTACTTGTTGACTTATAATGATACCACCTTGATGAATATGATGAAATGCATATTGTGTGTAATTGAATACTGATGAATTTGACTTGTGCTAATGATGGTTATCTTAATGGAGTAAGTTTCCTAGGCTAACTAGGAGAGAATCTGGATGTTATTTGTTTGAAGTGGGGATTATCTTGTCATCATATAGGTAGGGTCTGACAAGCCTAGTGATTTCGGGGAAGTACAACTGAATGAGCCAAATCCTGGCGGTCTACTGTAGAGCCTTAAGGAAAGATTGTTAGACCTTAAAGTAATTCGGGTGGGAAACTCCTAGGTTACTTGGAGGTTGCACTCCAATTATCGGGAGCTACCATGCAGCACACATTTACCTTGACTGTCGCGTATATGTGTCTCGGGTTGAGTTGAGGAGATCTATGAGGACAGGGCAAATTTGAATTGTCCACCCACTTGCGTGGTGACATAGTATCAAGTCTCCTAACCAAGTACTTCAGACTTAGAATGGTACCAAAGAAAGAGGAGGAGTCTAGAGTATAAGAGCATGCATAACATTACTTGATTTGTGTGTTGACTTACTTGACGTTGTGGATTGTATTAATGTTTTACCGTGACTGTTATTGTTAATTGTGATTTGATATGATACAGTGTTTAATTAATGTTTTACATGTTCTTCTCAATTGTTTTATACTATTACATGTTTTCAAAGCTCACCCCTCGTTGCTTGTGTTTGACGCTTGCTAGAGAACAGTTATTTTAGGTTATCGGTTGGTGATCCATGCTCTGATAGGTGATACTAGGTGGGAGTAATTTGTTGTGTTTTGTTGAATTATGAACTAATTGTTGTTTTGTAAACTCTATCAATCAATTGTGTTATATTTGATCTTTTATTAAGAGATAAAATGTTAATTGTCTAAAGGTTTTGTACATGTTTTTATGTCAGAAATATTTGTTTAATAAACCTCAACTATATTCAATGTCAAAGGATTTTTAATTAAGAGTTTTTATGCAACTGCCTTGTGTAAGTATGAGTGTGACGTCCTGAGTCTTATATTTTAAAAGGAATTTTTTTTCATACTCTATTTTTGGACCGTTGCGAATTTTGGATTTAGGGTGTCACATTAGTAGTATCAGAGCACTCCGATCCAATCCGACCATGTGTGTCAAGTGTCCGACGTGACTCCTTTGTGTTTTAACTGATTGTATGCAATTGTTGACGTGTGATTTTAGTACATGTTTTTGAGTTCTCTAGTTGATTGTATACATGTTTTTGAATAAGTTAGACTTTAAGTGTGTCTTGCGATAGTCTTTTGATTATATTCTATGCTATATAACTCATTTGTCCCGATAAAATTATGTGTTCTATCTATATTCTCACTACGCAAACCAATATGTTAGATATTCATTTAGAATAAAAAAAAAAGTCAAGACAAAATTTGTACTTATGTTTCATTTGCAACAATACTTATTACGTATGCTGGTGGAAAAAATAATATGTAGTTGTTTGTGTCAATAATTTTAAGCTCATATTTTCTCTACTGTTGTTGTCTCTGGCTGTAGGATAAATAAGAATTGTGGCCTTATTGTCTTGGGACTTTTATGAATACCTTGGAGAAATTTATTTTTGGTTGTCATTTTTGTGTGTGTTCATGGCTAAATCTTTGGTAATCAAAATATGAAACTAGTAATAGAAATGAGGTAATGTAGTAGTTGAGTAGCATGGTGCTTACGGATATTTATGATTATGTGATTTTTATTTTTATTGGAACTTTTGAAGGAAACAAATCAAAATCAATGATTGGTTGTTAACTCTATAAGAAAATGTTGTGTTGATTTTTAATTTGCTTAAGTTTTAATTATTATCATTATTATGAGTATTATTATCTGACATATATATATAGTTTTAAACCATTTTGAGTTGTTCAATAACTTTCACTAGTCAAATTCTTTTATCTAGTGATCTCCTTTATGAAAGTTTTTACTTGCAAAATTTGTACTCTCTATGTCACTCATGTAAATAAATAAAACAGAAGATAAAGTATGTAAGAGTTTCCTTACTATGTTTGACAATTGTTTTGTATGAACTCATTAGTGTGTAGACCTCACCTCCTTTATTAAAATATAGAAGTTAATATAGAGCTAGTTAAAACTTAGTCGGTTAAAAAGTTGTTATTAGGTAGATAATTTGTTATTTTCACAAGCTGTGTATATATAGAGCTTCTCATATACTCATTTACCATCTTTTTCGATTTAATTCAATATGAATTCTAAAGGTTTTTCCTTTCTAGCAAGCCCTTAAACTTGTTTTTCAATGAAGTGAATCTCCACCTATTTGATTTTATAATTTGTAACATCCTTTAAAGAAATTTTGCGACATTTGCAATATCTATGAACAGAAATTAGGCTTTTAAAGATATATTGTAAAAATGTCTAGTATTCTCAATTATCTTATGTCCTATGAGACTAATATTCTCAATTTTTTTTCGTAATCATGCTTGTATTGTATTGAAATCAATAAAATGTCTCCTTCTGCTTACGTGTTGTTTGATTTTAATTTTTGACATGCTAAACTCTGTGATGTGAACACATCTGATTTCTAACTTAAGTAACTTAGGTTTAATTTCAAAGTTATCTTTAAATGATTTTGAAAAGTGTGATTTTCGTAGTCAAACTAAAATAACAAAGAGTTCACATAAATCTGTAGTTTGAGAATCTGAGTCTTTAGAGATTTATTACACTCCGATATATGTGAACTTGATGGGACGTTAACAAGAAATGATTGCTCTGACTATACTTTTGTATATCAAATCAAAAATAAAAGTGAAACGCTTGACATGTTAAGGATATTTGTAACTGAAATTGAAAATAAATTTAGTTGTAAGATTAAGATGTTCTAAGTATGATTCTATTTTGTTTAATGAATTTTATAAATTGTCTAGAATTATGTTTGGAACTACTGCACCATAACTGCTTGAAGTGAATGGTAATGTTGTAAGAAAGGATAGAACTCTATTGAACTAGTTGTTGCCAGTATGCTTAACTGTAGTGTTGCATCTTATTGGTGTGCGAAAAAAAATTGCTTATTTTGCTATGTAATTAATAATTATATTATATTATATTATATTATATTATATTATATTATATTATATTATATTATATTATATTATATTATATTATATTATATTATATTATATTATATTATATTATATTATATTATATTATATTATATTATATTATATTATTATTATGTTAGAAAATACCTTTATTTAATTATATTGGCTATATTACTCTCTTAATTTCTTAACTAATTTTCTGGTTTCACTTTGGATATTTAATTATTTTTTGTTCCGCTTTAGTCCCTTAATTATACTTCAGTTAGTCAATTCGGTAATTTTGGTTAGTTTTTACTAAAAAAATACTAACTTTTGTTGACAAATCACTTAGAAAAGAAGAAATGGAACTAAAATTAAATCAATAGTGTGATTGGTTGAGAAAAGAAAATGACAAGAGAGAAATAGGTAACAGAAAGTTTGAAAAAAGAGAAAGAAATAATTAATTTTATCTTGTTCATATTTTATGGTCTACTTTATTTAGTTTATTATTAATTTTTTAGGGTTTTTTTTTTTTTTAATGTGGATGAATAGTTTATTAAAAACACAATCTTTACCCACTCACCTTCTACCCAATCTCTATTTTCCAGTCGGCTATAACATCTCCATGTAAAAGTCAGATTTAGTATTTTACACACAAATTTCATTCAACCAAAGTTATTAACTACTAATTTTTGTCTGAACTTAGTGGCACATTCCTACGTCAGCAAAGTTTTAGTGGCACTTTCTTGCATCAATAAAATTTTGTTTTTAACAGCATGCTTCATTTACCAGATAAACTATAATCTTTGTAGACCTCTACACTCAATATCAAATATGAGTTGTATTCAATAAAATATATTATCAGTTTCAAAGGTAAAACTAAAACTAGAAATAAGCTTCCTTTCTTTTCAATATTCGCATATTTGTGAGAATTGAAAGAGGCGTGGGTCCCACGGGAATTTGATTTCTCTTAACAAATTCTTTGTTGTCCCAAACTGGAGAAATGCTTTCTATCTACCTCATTTCTATAGCACCTATTTCTCGCGTACCAAATACACCCTAAAAGATAAGTTAAGGGACCAAAAGTAAAATTTTTTTTTTCTCTTCTACTTCTCCAATTTAGAAATCATGCTTTTTGTAAGATCCTTAGTTTTTAAACTCCAAATTATGCAATTTTAGTGTGTTTGGTGTTGAATTGCCAAGCCATTTAGCTTAATTTTATTTTATTTTGTGAATCAAGTACCCAAAACATATTTTGTTAGAGTTTGCAATATGTTTAATATATATATATATATATATATATATATATATATTTTAGACCCGATTAAAATTATTTGTCGGAGAATAATTTATTTACGTTACGAAAAATTTAATACCGGACAGTTTTTTTTAAAAAAATGTCACTTGTTGTTAAAAAATTCATTTGCCAAAAATGACATTTTATACGGCGCTTGTTAAATACAAGTGCTGTTGTATAATTTTTTAAAAGTTACGGAGGATACAACAACGTTTTTGTGACAAGCGCTGTTGTGGGGTCATATAGGGTCACATAGGCTTGCACATAATGTTTACAACTCTTTTAAAGCGCTTTTTTAAAAAGCGCTGTAAATTGAAGCGCTCTCACATAGCATTTTACAGTGCTTTTTGATCGCTTTAAACACAAGCGCTGTAAAATGTAGCGCTCCCACCTTATGTTACATAGCTTTTAAAGCGCTGTAAAAGGCTTGCCCTTTCACATTATTAAAGGACCTATTAGAGCGCTTTGTGTACAAGCGTTGTGAAATCATTTATTTTAAATAAAAATCATTCACTTTAAATAATTAAAAACAAATTTAAAACAAATTTAATACGTTGTCCCAACCCTACGAACTCTCATCTCCTCTACTGTGCGTCCATCTACAAATTGATCTATGTTGCTCCTCCTTTAAAACAAATTGATCAACGTTGTCTCAGGTACTGTATTTATTTATTTGTTGTAGTCAATAATTAAAACTGATAAATTGTTACATATTAGATATGTTCTATTTTGAAATTGTTACAGCATATTAGATATGTTCTCATGATATATATGTTCTGTTTTGAAATCAATCTTGGACCAATATTAGATATGTGTACTATATATAGGTCATATATATCAGACTTGAAATCATGCTTATTATTTGTGTAACTGCATTTATATATATAGGTCATATAAAATGGACCGGAAATGGATGTCTGCCTATCGATTGACAAAAGAGTATGAAAATGGAGTGAAGGAGTTTGTTGAGTTTGCAGTGATGAATGCAAAAGATCCAAATTGTCCTTGTTTAAAACGTTGTTTTGGAAAACGCATTAGAGCAGATGAATTGGAAGGACATTTAGTATGATATGGAATTGATCAAAGCTATACATGTTGGATAAGACATGGTGAGAAAATAAATTGAAATACCCGCATAGATACATATGCTTCAACTGATTTCGACACAGGTACATATGAGTCAGACCGAGTTGAGGAGATTGCAAAAGCAGTTGAAGAAGATCTTCGTGATTGTCCTAAAATGTTTGAGAGCTTGTTGAGTGACACAGAGAAACCATTATATAATGGTTGTACTAAATTCACAAGATTGTCGGTGATATTAAAGTTGTACAACTTAAAAGCGAGTAATGGATGGTCTGATAAAAGCTTCACAGAATTACTAACACTCTTAAAAGATATGTTGCCTGATGATAATAAACGAATTTTGTGCTTTATTGGTATGAGTTACGAAAGGATTCATGCGTGTCCTAACGATTGCATTTTATTTCGAAATGAATATGAATTACTAAAGGCGTGTTCCAAATGCAATGTCTCTCGATATAAGAAGAAAAAATCTATTACAGCAAAAGTCGTGTGGTATTTTCCTATAATACCAACATTTAGACGCATGTATCGCAGTGAAGAAGATTCAAAACACTTGACATGCATGCAGATGAAAGAATTAGAGATGGAAAGTTTCGACACCCTGCAGATTCTCCACAATGGGCAAAAATTGATAACGAGTATCCTGAATTCGAGATAGAGTTAAGAAATCTACGACTTGCACTTTCTACTGATGGAATGAATCCACATGGTCTTCAAAGCATCTCACACAACACATGGCCTGTGATTTTGTTGTTTTATAACCTACCTCCGTTGTTATGTATGAAGCGTAAGTTTATAATGTTGTCTCTGTTAATTTATGGACCCAAACAACCGGGGAATGATATCGACGTATACTTGGCTCCTTTAATTGAAGATTTAAAAATTATGTGGGAGACATGTGTGGAAGTTTATAACGGGTATAAGAAAGAATGTTTCAATTTGAGGGCTATGTTGTTCGGCACAATTAATGATTTTCCAACATATGGTAATATATCAAGATATAGCTTTAAAGATCAGTGTGCATGTCCTATATGTGAAGACAGTACAAATTGGATGCGGTTGAAACATTGTAAGAAGAATGTATTTCTTGGACATCATAGATTTTTACCTTATAGTCATCAGTATCGTGGGTGGAGAAATGCATTCAATTGAAAATCAGAGGACGATAGAGCTCCTGTAGCACCGACTGGATATCAAATACTTGAAAAAGTACAAGGTTTGACCAATAAATTTGGCAAACCTTTTGCGGGAGAGCTGGCCAAAACTGTGTGGAAGAAAAAGTCAATTTTCTTTGAATTGCCATATTGGAAGTCATTGTATGTAAGAAATGTTCTCGATGTGATGCATATTGAGAAAAATGTATTTGACAGTGTTATTGGTACGTCACTCAATGTACCAGGAAAGTCTAAGGATGGCATCAATGCAAGATTGGACTTGGTAGATATGGGAATAAGAAATGAATTGGGTCCCATAAAGAAAGGAAATCCCACATATCTACCTCCAGCCGCTCATACTCTATCTAGAAAGGAAAAAATTGTTTTGTGTAAATTTCTACACGAAATTAAATTTCCAGAAGGATACTCTTCAAACATTAAAACTTTAATTTGTATGAAAGACCTCAAGTTAAAAGGTTTGAAGACCCATGATTGTCATATTCTAATATAGCATTTGCTACCAATAGGTATACGTTCAATTTTACCTAAAAAAGTTCGCCGAGCCATAACTAAATTACGTTTCTTCTTCTGGGAAATTTGTAGTAAAGTGATCGATCCTCAAAAATTACCGACATTGCAGAGGGAAATTGTTGTTACTTTGTATGAGCTTGAAATGTATTTCCCACCCTCATTTTTTGATATAATGGTTCACCTTACTGTTCATCTTGTTAAGGAGACACAACTTTGTGGGCCAGATTATATGAGATGGATGTACCCGATAGAACGATATATGAAAATATTAAAAGGGTACGTAAAAAGTAGAAGTCGACCAGAAGGTTGTATTGTTGAACGGTACATTGTCGAAGAAGCTGCTGAATTTTTTACTGAATATTTGTCCAATGTCGAATCCATAGGGCTTCCCATGTCTCGTCATTCGGGAAGATTATTAGGAGAAGGGATAATTGGAAAGAGACTAATGACTATATCAAGGACAGAATGGGAGCAGGCACAATTGTATGTTCTGCACAATGATGATGAGGTTCGACCGTATGTTACAATATACATGGATCAGTTATCTAGTTTGAACATGAATAGGAATCAAAATTGGATAATTTGAGAGCACAATCGAAGTTTCATAACATGGTTAAAAAATCACATAAAGTCAAAGTTTGATGTAGACCCCGGATCAATTTCACAGAAATTGAGGTGGCTAGCAAATGGTCCGAGTTTACATGTCTTTTCTTACACTAGTTTGATGTAATTAACGGCTACACATTTTATACCAAAGAAAAAGATGATCAAACCACTATGCAAAATAGCGGAGTCACTATCGTAGTTGAAGCGATGCATATCTCAAGTGCAAAAGACAAGAACCCAATATATGGAAATCTATCATATTTTGGGGTTATCGAGCGCATATGGGAGCTAGACTACACGATGTTTCATGTTCCCATATTTGGTTGCAAGTGCGTCGATAATAATAATGGCGTTCGGATTGATGAGTCAGGGTTCTTGCTTGTCAATTTTAATAGGGTGGGATACAAAGATGAGCCTTTATTTTAGCGTCGCAGGCTCAACAAGTGTTTTATGTCACTGATCCTGCTGATGATAAATGGTCCGTTGTCCTATCGACCAATAAAATAAGTGATGATAACAGTAATGATGAAGATGTTGGTAATGATCTTTTCTCTGCAACATCACAACCACATGAAATTGGTTCAACTGATGATGGTTTATATCTTAGAGATGATCATGATGAGGGAATTTGGATTAATCCATCGTTTCGTATCATTAATGGACAAACAAATTTGAATCCCATCAAGAAAAGAAGAAGGGCATCTTAATGTGTTTAATTGCTTTTAAGCCATGTAATCTGAACTGAGTTCATGTAATTTAATTGTTTGATATGCCAGAATTGAACATTTTGGTGTTTAGCTTGAACTGTATGTAATTTTCTGCTTATACTGTATGTAATTGTATAATGATTTTCTGCTTATACTGGAAATTTTTCTTGAACTTGAACTGATCATCCCAATATGAGCTGATCATGTAATTTAGCATTGATATAAATATAGGTATTATTTGGAAGAAAAAAAATTATTATTTTGTAAGAAAAAATTATTATTTGGAAGAAAAAAATAATTAAACACGATTTGGAAGAAAAAATAATTTAACTAATTTTGAAGAAAAAAATTATTATTTGGAAGAAAACAAAATTATTTGGAATTTTTCTTGAACTTAACTGATCATCCCAAAATAATGAAGTCACACAACCCTTGTACAAAATAAAACAAAGAGGCATTTTATATATAAAACCCTATTACAGCGCTCTTTTGAAAAAGCGTTGTAATAGGGTTTTAAAAAAATAAAATAAGGAGGTCTTTTAAAGCACTTCCTTCATAAGCGCTATAAAAGGGTCATAGAGCATTTGCATATAATAAAAGAAAGAAGTCTTTTATATATAAAAACCTATTACAGCGCTCTTTTGCAAAAGCGCTATAAAAGGGTCACATAGCGTTTGCATATAATAAAACAAAGAAGCCTTTTATATATAAAACCCTATTACAACACTCTTTTGCAAAAGCGCTATAAAAGGCTTTTAAAAAAAATAAAATAAGGAGTTCTTTTAAAGCGCTTTCTGCATAAGCGCTATAAAAGGGTCACATAGCGTTTGCATATAATAAAACAAAGAAGCCTTTTAAAGCGCTATGTATAAAAAGCGCTGTAAAAGGCTATTAAGAAAATAAAAATAAGGAGGTCTTTTACAATGCTTTTTCACAAGCGCTTTAAAAGACTTCTAAAAAAAGTGTTGTAGTAGGCTTTTAAAAAATAAAATAATGAGACCTATTACAGCGTTTTTTCAAAAAAGCACTATAATAGGGTTTTATATATAACAGTAAACCTCTTCAGTTTCCTCTTCATTACGTAAACTTCATACGAGTGTTTCAGTTTCATCTTCACTCTCCTTCTCATTGCGAACCCTACGAACCCTACCCTTGTTTCCTCCTCATTACTAACCCTCATTACGTAAACTTCATACACTTGTTTCCTCCTCATCTTCATCCTCATTCTCATTATGTAACCATATATTTTTAGTAACCCTTATTACGTATTTCTGCGAACCCCGTAACCCTACGATCGTTTCATCTTTGTTCGCCTTCTGCGCTATTCTTGTTCTTCTTTTTTACTAACTGAACCCTAAGAACATGTAACCCTAAGTATTTCTTCGCACTTTTCAGGTATTGTATTTATTAGTTTTTTTTCTCACTAAAATGCATGTTGAACTTATACTGCTACGTACTTAGACTACTGCATGTTGAACTTGTTGAAGTTATATTGAACTGCATGTTGAACTTGTCGTAGATAAATGGATACCAACAAAGATTTAGAATGTCAAAATGAAGAAGTTGACAACACCAAGACTTACAAAAATGAAGTCAAACATGGTGCAACCATAATGCAAAATGTTATAAAAGCAAGAAGTACTGGGCAAAAATTTGAGGTATACTTTGTTTGTTGTTTTCTTTGTTTGTTGTTTATACTATACTTTTTTTGCTGTTTCTTTGTTTGTTGTTTATAATTTGAGGTACTTACTATATGAGTTAATTAGGTGGGATGGAATGAGAGTGGTTAGCCAATTAACCCCAACAGTTCAATGTTTGTAAGTTATATTGGGGCTGTTGTTTGTCAGAATATCCCACATCACAATAGATGATTGGAGAGATAAGGCATTGAAGGATGCAAAAGATGTATTGTGGGCTGATATACAAGTAATTTTTTTACTCAACTTTTTTACTTATATCTTTATTTGAAGTACTTTGCTCAAACTATATCTTTCTTTGGTTTGCAGACAGCTTTTGATGTTGATGATGTGAGAAAGAGTTACGCGCTGAGAAATGCCGGGAAAATACATCGGGGCTTTAGATCTCACTTCTCAAATTGCTATCTAAAAGACCGTGAAGGAAATATGAATGCTGAAGCTCCAAAAATATATAAACATTATATATCAAATGAGGAATGGAACACATTTGTATCAAAACGTTCAGACCCGACGTTTCTTGTAAGTGATTAATTTATTAGCATTTGTGTTTTATTATTCATATTCATAGCGTATTTTAAATTTTTACAAGATTGTTATTTTTTTTTTTTTTTTATATAGAATAGCTATAAGACACCCAATCCGATCAACCATTGGGTCATCATATATTGTGGAAGGAAGCTCGCGTAAATAAAGACGGCGTGGTTGATAACGAAAATGTTCAAAATGTAATAGAACTTTGTGTAAGTATATTTATCACTTTAATATTTTTTAATATTGTATTTTAAAAATGATATTGAACTTATTTATGTATATATATATATATATATATATTTGATTCTAACTTATTTATGTTCAATTTTTATATCACACAGTACTTTGACAATTCCAGTCCAACATACTCTGAAAGAGATCCAATTGAAATAAATGAAGATTTGTGTCAGTATGTGATTGAAATGAAGATTATTTGATTTGCTGGGAAATGGCATGCTGCAAGGGATAGTTATACGCTGCAAGGGGTAGTTTTGTTCTGAAATGTACTTCTCTAATAGTTATATGTATATGAATATGTAGTTATATGAATAAGGCACATTTGAATAGCTGTGAATATGTAGTATATATGTGAATATGTGAATATGTACTATATGAATCTGTAATTTGTTCTGATATGAATATGTAGTATATATGTGAACAGCTGTGAATATGTTTTGTAATTTGTTCTGTGCTGTTATGTAATTTGTTGTGAACAGATTGTGTAAATATGTATAGTTATAAAGTTAATTTGATTGTGAAATGATTGTGTGAATTGATTGTGAGAACTGATTGTGAACTGATTCTGGATGAAAATGATTTTGGAATAAAAATTAAAGACAGCGCTTTCTAAAAAAATGCCATAAAAAACCAAAAAGTGCTTTTTAAATTTTACAACATTTTTTTAATAAAATTAAAATAAGAAGAAAAAAAAGCACATTTTACAGCGCTTTCTCAAAAAAACGCTGTAAAACGTGCATTAGAATGCACCTATTGCAGTGCTTTTTTGAAAAAGCGCTGTAAAAGGTGCATAATAATGCATCTATTGAATGCACCTACTACAGCGCTTTTTGGAAAAAGCGTTGTAAAAGGTGCATAACAATGCATCTATATGAATGCACCTATTACATCACTTTTTGAAAAAAGCGCTGTAATAGGTGCATAATAATGCATCTATTGAATCCACCTATTACAGCGCTTATTTGAAAAAGCGTTGTAATAGGTGCATGCATATGAAGCGCTATTGCAGGGATTTAAAAAGCGCTATTACATGGATTTACAGCGCTTTTTCAAAAAAGCACTGTAAAACGAGTATAACAAGCTGATATCGTTTTTAGATTCCTCCCGTGGAAACCTTCAAGAAACACTATTCGTTTGTGTGTTTCGATGATGTTGATGTCAGAACCTGTCGGCGATCCAGCGCGTTAGTGAGGCCTTTTCTGTTAAGTTGTTTCACTTCGTTTTGAATATGTTTCTTCTCTTAATATTTTTATTAATTATGTAACACGGTTTTTTATGTTAGGCGTAAATTATCAGCCATGTTTCATTGACTCTGCAAATTCGTCGATGCTTTTGGACTCATTCATTGTACGTTGTCGACATGTGATGGTTGCTGGTTTTTTCTTTCTAATTCTTATATCTTACGAAAGCGTCAAACTAAGGTAAGGGGTGAGAGAGCGTTTGAATTTATGAGTGTAAATTAAGTGAGATGAACGGGGAAAACCGTATTTCCCATAATTCATTCGAGGTTCGCTACGTACGGCTGAAGTCTTTTTTTTAGTAATAATTGACTTATGAAAATCTTGAATTCGGTGAGGTTAAAATATGAGTTAGAAATTTTTATAGGGTGTTGTTTGATTTGATATCGAAGATCATGTGGTAGTTGAATTATTGTAGAATTGTGTATTTGAAATATTTCGTGTTTTGTTTATATCTACTCTTGATATTGTTATATCATATATAATGTGACGAATTATAATTAGTTGCATTGCAATTGACGTGGTGTGTGTGAATGATCTAGTATTATTATATGTGAATGAATTTAAACCCAAATTCAAATCAAATAAGTTTTTTAGTTTAGTTCAAACCCATAAATTTGACACCAAGAAAATATCAATTCCTGATTAGTCATTACGTTTTTCTTTTTCTCAGTTCTTTCTATTTTCTTTTCCTTGATTTTTTTATGAATTCTTATTACTTTTTCTGGATTTATAATTAGATCAAATTTAACATTAAGGATTTTAATTTTTTATAATATTGATTGAAAAAATTATATTATGGGTGTTTCATTGTCTTGACAAGACACCTCATTTTATTTACATGTTTATATGTAGATTAAAAAAGTGGATCACGACATGTATGCTTTGAGACTTAGACTTAAAGGATGAATTCAAGGAAAAAAAAATATAAACTAATTATATGAAAAATGGTGTTTTGCTTCCAAGTTATAGTTAGAATTCAAGTCCATTATATCTCCGCTCAAAAACTTGGTGTCCAATTAATGGAGGTGAAACAAGTCTATTTTCATCAGATATCTCTTAATTTTCCTATCATACTTTTGCTTTGATTTCTCAAATGTACTTCATGATAACATTTATTGTTTTATTTCCTACTAATAGAACTTATATATATTTATAAGACATAATATTTTATTCAAACAAGAAGCCAAGTTCTAACTGCCTATTTTATTATCAGTTTAAACAACAACAAGCCATAAAAGCCACATCCATAGCACATGCTCCCATCACATACCCTTGACTAGTGCAAAATCCATTGCAATTATGATATAGCTCACATTTGTTAAAACATTTCGTTACCGTAAATGCATAAGGCATGCCTATCAAGACGAAAAATATTAGTATAATAGATAATTAATGCGTATAAGAGTGATAATATATGGCCGAATCGATCTCTGTTTTGCAAAATTTGTCTACATACCTATTGAGAATAAAAGAACTACAACAAAAGCTGCCATGATAAACTTTTGATTAGTAATCATTGTATTTTGTTCTCACCCTCCAACTATTATCCATATGTCCAAGGCTGTCAAATGATTTTCTTATCAATGCAGGCTCCGAAAATTATTGTTCAAGCTTTATTATATTCATGTGCAATTTCAATAACACTATTTTTTCAGAAATCTTGTATCAAGATATCTAATGATGAATATCAGACGAGTCTTGCAAATTGTCAACAAGTTCACGAGGGAAGATTGTAGGCATATTTTATTAGTATTTTAATTAATAATTATATTAAAATACGTATATTTAATTATACTGACTATATTACTCTCTTAATTTTTTATCTAATTTACTGGTTTCACTTGGGATATCTAATTATTTTTTGTTCCGCTTTGTTCCCTTAGTTTTTGCTAAAAAAAATACTAACTTTTGTTGACATGTCACTTAGGGTAGAAGAAATGGGACTAAAATTAAATCAATGGTGTGATTGGTTGAGAAAAGAAAATGACAAGAGAGAAATAGGTAAGAGAAAGTTTGAAAAAGAGAAAGAAATAATTAATTTTATATATTTTATGGTCTACTTTATTTAGTTTATTGTGGAGGAATTAATTTTTTTTTAATGTGAATGAATAGTTTATTAAAAACACAATCTTTACCCACTCACCTTCCACCCAATCTCTATTTTCCAGTCGGCTATAACATCTCCATCTAAAAGTCAGATCTAGTATTTTACACACAAATTTCATTCAACAAAAGTAATTAACTACTAATTTTTGTCTGAACTTAGTGGCACATTCCTACGTCAGCAAAATTTTAGTGGGCACATTCTTGCATCAATAAAATTTTGTTTTTAACAGCATGCTTCATTTACCAGATAAACTATAACCTTTGTAGACCTCTACACTCAATATCAAATATGAGTTGTATTCAATAAAATAGATTATCAGTTTTAAAGGTAAAACTAAAACTAGAAAACAAGCTTCCTTTCTTTTCAATATTCGCATATTTGTGAGAATTGAAAAAGGTGTGGGTCCCATGGGAATTTGATTTCTCTTAACAAATTCTTTGTTGTCCCAAACTGGACAAATGCTTTCTATCTACCTTATTTCTATCGCACCTATTTCTCGCGTATCAAATGCACCTTAAAAGATATTTTTTTTTTTGTCTCTCTTATACTTCTCCAATTTAGAAATCATGCTTTTTGTAAGACCCTTAGTGTTGAAACTCCAAATGCAATTTTAGTGTGTTTGGTGTTGAATTGCCGAACCATTTAGCTCAATTTTATTTTATTTTGTGAATCAAGTACCAAAATCATATTTTGTTAAGGAAACAAAAAGTAGAAAACATTTTCTCATGTGTTAATTGTTGAAATTTAATTTGAGCTGGTTTATGTGTGAATTGTTGAAGTAAATTTGAGGTTGTTCAATGTGTGAAATTGTGGAGATTGAGTTTGAGGAGATTATGTATTCATAACTGTTAATATGTGCGTTATGAATTTTATTGAGGAAAAATGTTTTGAGTATGCTCTGTGATAAGTTTGAAAAAAATCATTAGTGTTAAATGAGTATTAAAAATGGGGAACTTTTTAATAGCTACATTTAGTTTGTTACAATGTGATGATTGTAGATACATGCTCTGTTGTTGTTTGATATTTTGCCGTAATTGCTAAGTGTTATTGTTTGACTTTACATCACGAGTGTTAAATGATTCAGAACCATTTAAAAATTGCAAATCTGCATTATTTCCCAAATGTATTCGGCTACAGCTGGTGTGTAGTCGAATACACATTTGTAACATTCAGTTTTTAATTGAAATTTTAACATCGTATTCAAATATGAAACCTCGTATTCGAATACAAATGAGTGAATTTTGCTACTGACTTGTCCTGTCGTATTCGGCTACATCCTGTCTTGTATTCGAATACACGTATTCGGCTACATCCTCTCTCGTATTCGAATACAGATGTTCAGTTTTATAATACATCCTATAGGGAAAAATTGAGCATGGAGTGGAAAAGTTTGGTGGGAACTAGTAAGGCTTGATTTATTGAAATCACAATAATGAAGCAAGACGAAGTATGATGGCAGATGAGCTAAGAAAATAAAGGACTCTAGATGTTGACCACATGGACGATTGAATGGCGGTAGAGGTGAAAAGGGTTTTGAGATAAATTTTAGATGTAGAATATTTCATAGGAAGTGTGAAAATTAGGAGGAATTAAGATTTTGTGTGAATTGTTGAAGGAATTCTTAATGACCAAGATGACAGGCTTATTCGAAGGAATAAAAGTTTAATAGTTAGAGGAATGACAAAAAGAAAATCAAGTTAAGTTGGATGATATTTTGGGATATGACGCACTATGTTGTGTACCAATTGTGGTTGCCAAAGAAGAGAGCAATTTTTGGAAAAAGACATGCAAGAGTAAGCTAAGTAATGATTTCGAAATAATGAAGATGTATCAAGGTTCGAGGTACAAAGTTAAGGTTTGTATAAATGGAAAAGTGATGGAGTGAATACAATGTGTTTGACTTGTCATAATGAAAAGATAATCATCAAGCTGCAAATAAAGGACGCGGCAAAATTGAGAAGTATCAGAATGAATGTTGGCAGTAGATGTAGGAAAATTATTTTCGAGTTTGTCCAAAATTTCAAAGTACGTAGGAAATGACTAGTGAAACGTGAATTTGAGGTGTTAGGTATGAGACAAATATAGGTCTTAATCAATGAATGAAATTCAAGTTGGATTTTTGTTGAAGACGTGATTCTTGAAATGAAGCACTAAACCAGAAGGAAGTTTGTGTGTTGTAGGTGGTATAGTTCTAACATGTTGTCGAAAATATTTGAGGAAACTTTGATCACCATATGTTGGGATATGATTATTAAATTTATAATTAGACCAATCTTCTGATAAGAACAATGTGGTTTGGTGTAGTTCTGCGACTAAAGAAAATTGAGGATTTGTGGGCAATGAAGAAATTAGGGAGTTCTCGGCGGTAATGATTGTTTTATGCTTAATATGTTGGTGTCATACTTAGTGTTTCGGTTTGGTACCTAATGGATGTTTCGTACCAAGTGGATGTACATGAGACTATGAGACATAGTTTTGGGCGATTGTACTTCGTCGATAGGATCAACAAAGTACAATCGCCGAAAGGGATAGACGACACTTGCTTCGCGTAGGCATGACGAAACGAGTTCTATCATGTATGTTGAGTTTGGGTGAAAACGTAGTGTGGTTATTAATCTTACTTTAAGATTCGAGGACGAAACTTCTTTTTGGAGGGTAGTAATGTAAGACCCTTAGTTTTTAAACTCTAAATTATGCAATTTTAGTGTGTTTGGTGTTGAATTGCCGATGCATTTAGCTCAATATTATTTTATTTTGTGAATCAAGTACCAAAAATATATTTTGTTAGAGTTTGCAATATGTTTAATATATGTGTGTGTGTATATATATATATATATATATATCTGTACTTAGGGGTATAAGTTTTATAAAATTAGTTAAACATAATTGAAAATATTTTGATTTTTTAATTTTGAAGAATGATAGTTTCTGGGTGGTAAGTCCCGTGTTAAGCCGACGAACAAAATTTCTTTATTATGAGTAACTTATTTTGTAGAACTTCTTCTTTTTCAAGTTCTTCTACTCAAAACTCCTTAGGACAAAAGGAACCTATCAATAGTGAGGAAATTAATATTGAAGATTTTCAAAAATTTGTTAATAACTGGCAAATCCCAAAAATTAAAAAGGATCAGGTTTATGAATCTGGTTTTTTCAAAAATCTTCTCAAAACCGATTTCGTAATCAAAACTGAAGAAAGGGATGTCCCTTTAACAAAACCTTTTGAGACTATAAATCTTCTTTCTAAAAAGACTTTACAAAAACACTATGACACGAAGTATAATTTTATACACATAGGTCTTGTCCAGGTAGGCATCAAACATTTAACTAGTGAAGGTTTAAACACATCTATCCTTTGTGTCTTACGAGATGCAAGGTTCTTGAACTTTCATGATTCAATTATAAGTTCCATTGAATCTAGTTTATGTCAAGGACTAATTTCTTTTCAATGTTATCCAGATTTTTCTTTATCTCTAAAAGACCGAAACATACTAAAATCCCTTATTCTTCAAATCAAAACTCATAATTACAAAATGCTACCAGAATCTATTCATGTAGCAATCTTTTATAGAGTTCATTACAAGGCTATGTTCTCATCCTTTACCGCCACAGAAAATATTGAAGTTAAAAAAGGAGAAACCCTATTTTTTCAAACAGATTTATCAAAAGCAAACACTGTTATTCCAAAAACCATCATTTGGAAGGACATAGATCTTCCTGAAGAATGGATACTTGAAGGAGCGGTTAAACCTAAGTCTCCTGAACAGTCGAAATCAAACACTCATTTGAAGGATATCATCCAGTACAATGATGGAAGAGTAAAATTAAGCTTTTCAAGAGCCTCTAGTGCTAGACGATCTGATGCTGGTTCCTCTATTAGTATTGTTGACCTTAAGAGAACCTCAAGACTCCCCTTAGTAATACGTTTACCTGAAAACTTTTCAAAACCACGTTTTTCGTGTTCTAGTATTCCAAGTGCTTCTATTAAAAAAGTTGACTATTCCACAAACGTGCCTCAACAAATCTATACTGCTCCAAAAGCTACTAACGAGGAACATCAAAATAACTTACAAAACATTTCTCACCAAACTTCACCATCTTTTTCTGCTATAATCGAAAATGTCATTAATGAATTAAATGTCTTAGAAAAAGAATTTGAAGTTGATAGGACAATTCTTCATAATGATTTCTATGCTTCCACAAATACAAATAAAAGAACATGGTTCTTCAAAACCTTTCTGAAACAAAGAAAAGAAATTCAAAATGAGTTTTATGAATTCGTTTTACAAAACAAAACCCATATTTTAAACAAGTTAGAAACTGTTTAAAGATGGAAAATCAAAATTTACCCCAACCTTAAGAGACCCCAACCTTAAGAGACCAATTAAGTAGAGTAGAACAAACTTCTACCTCTTCACCTTTGGTAGTTAACGATTCCTTAGAATAAACAGTCAGAACTTTAGATCAAGTTTCTGAAGTTGAACAAGAAAAATAAAAACCTATGCAGACTCTAATGGCAGAAGGGTCAACCTTTAGCCATGGATACAACACCATACTTAGGAATTAAGAACAGACCTAACGTCCTTTCTCAATCTAAATTCAATGCCAGTACATTCTATGAATGGAACATAGATGGTATGTCTAAATACAAAATCATAAATCTCCTTCAACAAATGACAACGACATCAAATGCCTACAAAACCCAAGCCAATACACCTGACAAAGCCATAGCAGAACTCTTAATAGCAGGGTTCTATGGACCTCAAAATTCTTACAATCAAAGAAAACTTAATTTTCACAAAAGAAGACCTTTTCATAAGAAGATCGAACCTCAAACTTCAAAACAAATAACTTGTTATAAGTGTGGCCAAATAGGACACATTTCAAGATATTGCAACAGAAATAAAAAACTTCATGAATTACAAATTGATGAACAAATAATGCAAAAAATTGAGGCAATACTTTTAAAGACCTCAGAAGAAGAAATATTTACAGATTTTGAAATAGGTTCATCAGAAAATGATAAACCTTTGTAGTTTGATGAATTAGGAACTTCCGAGTCTTCTAGTGATTCAGAATCTAGTTCAAAATCAGTCAATGTTTTAACAAAAGATCAAGAATTAATTCTTGATATTATAAAGCAAGTTGAAGATACAAAATTTCAAATATAAATAATAGGAAAGCGGCTAAATACTTTTGAGTCAAGACAAAGTCAGCCTTCCACATCTTCATCAAAATTACTTCCAAAAACCACCTATGATTTAACAAACATCTTAGGAGCAAAAAGAAAATCCCAGATCCCTGTTACTATCCAATGTCTTCAAGAGAATATTAGACTTGTAAAAAAAGAGTTAAAGACTCTTAAACAAAAACAAGAAATTGATTCAAATATTCTCCAAAATATTCTTTCCCAAATTCAAAATCAAACCTCTTCTGACCCAGAACAAGAAGGAGAAGAAGGACAAAATGAAGATTTTTCACTACCCTTAGAAAACAAAATTGAAAACTTGGAAGAAATCCCATAAGATTTCTTGTTTGTTTTAAGAACTATAATAACAAGAAAATATTTAATCAAAATCACTTTAGTTTTTTCAGAATTTGAAACAATTGCACTTTTTGATACGGGAGTAGATTTAAACTGCTTGAAAAGTAGCATTGTTCCAAACAAATTCCTACAAAAATCTAATGAAAAACTTGTTGCAGCTAACAACTCTAAAGTGATTATAAAAAATAAAATTGAAGCATCCATTAAAAATGGTAACGTTTCAATTAAAACTACTTTTGTTTTATTAGAAAATATAACTCATAATGTCATTTTAGGGACTCCTTTCAGTAACTTGATAACTCCCTATTTTGTCAAATATGATAGTATTTCCTGCAAAACGAAAGAAACCAAAATTGTTTTCCCTTTTATTGAGAAACCTAGAACAAAGAATTTAAATCTTTTAAAAGCTTGTTCTGTTTACAAAAGTGAATTGAATTGCTTAATCCAAGCAAAAGTAAAACATTTATGTTTTCTAAAACAAGATGTTTCTTTTCTCAAAATTGAAGAACAATTACAAAAAAGTTTCATAAAATAGAAAATTTTAGAACTCCAAAAAAGAATTGAAAACGAAATCTATTTAGACTTGCCAAATGCTTTTTGGAATAGAAAACAACATATGGTAGATTTACCATACGAAAATGATTTTTCTAATAAACAAATCCCAACAAAAGCTAGACCTATTCAAATGAATTATGAACTTAAGGCCCATTGCAAAAAAGAAATCCAAGATTTAGAGCAAAAGGATATAATAAAAACATCTAGATCTCCTTAGAGTTGTGCGGCTTTCTATGTCAATAAAAATTCTGATATAAAAAGAGGTACCCCTAGGTAAGTTATAAACTACAAACCTTTGAACAAATCTTTAAAATGGATTCGCTACCCGATTCCTAATAAAAAATATCTTTTACAGAACTACATTATGCATTCATATTTTCAAAATTCGATATGAAATCAAGATTTTGGCAAATTCATATTGATCCTAAAGACCTGTACAAAACTGCATTCACTGTTCCTTTCGATGTATATGAGTGGACGGTAATGCCCTTTGGATTAAAAAATGCTCATTCGGAATTCCAAAGGATCATGAATGAAATTT
Organism: Cicer chorassanicum; assembly: GCA_037974735.1. NCBI lineage: Eukaryota > Viridiplantae > Streptophyta > Magnoliopsida > Fabales > Fabaceae > Cicer > Cicer chorassanicum. Next base: position 60,288,575 of record JBBPBP010009779.1, on the reverse strand, counting down.
TCAATCCACTTTCAAAATTTTGCAATGTCTATATTGATGATGTTTTAATTTTTTTCTGAAACCATTGAACAACATTTCTTGACAAAACATTCTCTTTTCCAAACAGCATTCTCTTTCGATGATCTTAAAACATTCTTTATGATCAACAAGAAAAATGGAATGGTCGTTTCAAAATCCAAAGTTTCTCTTTTCCAAACAAAAATCCGCTTTCTAGTACATTATATCACCCAGGGTACTATCACCCCTATTGAGAGGTCCTTAACTTTTGCGGATAAATTCCCTGACAAAATTCTTGATAAAACACAATTACAAAGGTTTCTAGGTAGTTTGAACTATGTTTTAGATTTCTGTCCAAACATTAATAGAATAGCAAAACCTCTCCATGATAGGTTAAAAAAAAAACCCTTTCGCTTGGTCAGAAGAACATACTAGAATAATCCAATTAATCAAAAAACAAGTTATAAAAATTCCTTGCCCACATCTAGCAGACCCATCAGCACAAAAAATTGTTGAAACTGATGCATCAGATTTAGGAAATGGGGGAATTCTTAAACAAAAAATAAATGACAAAGAATGCATTGTTCAGTTTACTTCTACACACTGGAATGATTGTTAGAAAAGTTACTCTACCATTAAAAAAAAAATTCTTTCAATTGTTATGTGCATTACAAAATTTGAAAGTGATTTACTCAATCAAAAAATTTTACTTCGTATTGATTGTAAGTCAGAAAAGGAAGTTTTACAAAAAGATGTTCAAAACATTGCATCAAAACAGATTTTTGCTAGATGGCAAGCAATCCTTAGTATTTTTGATTTCAAAATTGAATTTACTAAAGGAGATCAAAACTCAATTCCATATTTTCTAACCAGAGAATTTCTCCAAAATAGGACTTGAGCGATGCCCAGAAAATCCAAAAGAATTGAGGTCCAATAGGATCAACCAGAAGAAAACCCAAAACCTATTTCTTCTGCAAAACCAATCAAATATTGAGCAAAAGCAGTTGAAGAAGAAGAATCCCAAAATGAAATCCAAAAATGGCTTAAAAGCCAACAGATTTTGGGACCCCAAAATTTTGAAGCAATCCAAGCTATAATTCAAGACATTAATTTGCAAAAAGCCGCAAGGCTCCGGGAGCTCCAAAAAGAGATTGAATGTCTCTTGATGGAACTGCCATTTTCTCATAAGCTTGAGAAGGGAGAATCTTCAAAAACCCATTCTCAAAAAATTATCTCAAAACCTTCACAGGAGGGATCATCCTGTAAAATCATTTCAAAACTTTCTCAAGAGGAATTTTCAAAAATTGTTTTGAAACCGAATGAATCTCAAATTGTTTTAGAAAACTTTAAACCAAAATCCGAGTATTTCATTAAAAAAGAATTTCAAAACATTTGGACAATAGAGGACCACTATTAAAATAGAAATCATCAATTGGTCATCTCAAAATTTTTCCTAGAAGGCTGGTTTTTCAAACCATGGGATTTATCATAACCCCATTCTTACTATTAATCTATTCTTAATTGACGGGTTCTGTAACAATTCAAGACAACCCAAAAGAAAGGCCAGTGGACTACTCAACTACAAAAATCCATAAAATAATCCCACCTTCGAAATAGGGATCAAACCTTTATACCCAAAATAGTTCCCACTTGACTTCAAAACCACAGTAAACCATTGTAGGACATTCAATTACTGGGACTACCAACAGGGCTGGTACAATGTTTTCCTCATACAAAACAAGAAATTTAGTCATACCTGGCTATTTTTCTTTAACCTTACCATGGATGCCTAAAAAATCCTCAATTGTTTGCCCATTGGTGGAAACTCTATGGCTCTATCCTTGAAATTCTAAAACCGGAAGTCCAAGATAGCTTCCAACTATACAAAACTCATTACAGACGCATAGACAGAGAACGCATTTTTCACCCTCTAATGTTGTTCTCTACAAAATTCTTTTTACCATGGGTCTTAGCATGATATTTTGAAATTGATAAAACAGACGCCCAAACAATCCTCGTCAGAAAATTCAAAGTTAGATGGTGGACAAAGTTCTCTATTCCACCAAGTATCAAAAGCCAAGTTGTTTCAACATGGCTCCAAAAACAAGGATTGAAAAAACCGCCCCCAATGCAAATTCATTTCTTGGCCCAAAAATCATTTTCACAAACACAATTAGCAGGAGCAAAAACTGAAGAAGAATACTTCGAGATCATGGCCCAACTTCTCAAAAGTAAGACCAAATCCTCAAAGACTTTGTCAGGGAGTGCTTCAGCAAATTCAATCAATATAGAAAATGATAATGAAAATGACTGTTTTGGGTATCTTCACCCCAACAAAATAAAAAAATTGGTCCAAATAAATTTAAGGCCCAATCCAAGTCTGACGAATAATGGGCCTAGCCCTATATTTATTGTGAGCTTATAAAAAAAAACAAAAAAAGAAATTTCGTGGAAATTTCAGCAGAAGACAAAAGCAAGGAAATTTCGTGGAAATTTCATCAAAAGACAAAAGCAGTCTGGCACTTGTCTACCACCAAGCTGCAAATTCATAAAGTAGAAGGAATCTCATCATTTCTTCCACTACACAAGCAAGCAATAGATCAAATCTTTGGTTATAAAAGGAAGGCCCCCCTTCACTTCAAAGGCAGAATTTCGGAGAGCAAGAACAACAATATTCTCTTAGAAATCTTGAGTGTCTCCTATTATTTCAAAATACTTGTAATTTGTTTTTTCAGTTTTCAAAACCTTGTAAGTATTTTACCATGTATTAAATATATTTTGTTCAAAATTATCTTTACATTCTGCATGTTTATATTCTAAAACTTAAGTATGCTCTGCACTTGCAGCTCAGGCTGATCTTGTGCATCAGAAATCAATTGTTATATTTTCATATTTTCGCTGTTGACTTATACCCTTTGATTCTCGGGCGCATATATATATATATATATATATATATATATATATATATATATGCGCCCGAGAATATTTGTCGGAGAATAATATATTTACATTATGAAAAATTTAATATTGGACCGTTATTTTTTTAAAAAAATGTCTTGTTGTTTAAAAATTCATCTGCCAATTGAGTTGTGACGAGAGTAGATATTTTTATCAAAATAGATTGAGATGTGAGTGTAGTGATGTGTGTAAGAGTATTTAGATATTTGTGGTTTGGTTTTAATAATATATATATTTGAGAAGAAAGCAAAGCAAGGAAACAAAAAGCAGAAAACATTTTCTCCTGTGCTCGCGAGTCCTTTCTTTTTCTTTCTTCCTATGTTTCGCAAACCAGTGTTGGTGGGTTTCGAAAAAATGAAAACATAAACCTCCATTTCTCGTGTAGATCTAAGCTTCCATTCGAGAAGTGTCAGGAGGGAAAGTTACTCCTCTCTACACTACAGTGCTTGTGAGCTAACTTTTGAGGTGTTGACGTGAGCGAGAGTTTTCGCCGTATTTGATCGCGGTAGCGGAAACGGTTGAGAAAGCGATAACAAAGGTAAGTAAGTTTGTATATAGGATCCTAAATGTGTGTTTGTGAGGATTGTATTTGGTGTGATGTATGTGTGTTGGTGGCGAATTTAATTTGAGGTGGTTTATGTGTGAATTGTTGAAATTTAATTTGAGGTTGTTTATGTGTGAATTGTTGAAATTTAATTTGAGGTGGTTTATGTGTGAATTTTTGAAGTAAATTTGAGGTTGTTCAATGTGTGAAATTGTGGAGATTGAGTTTGAGGTGATTAAGTATTCATAACTGTTAATATGTGCGTTATGAATTTTATTGGGGAAAAATGTTTTGAGAATGCTCTGTGATAAGTTTGAAAAAAATCATTAGTGTTAAATGAGTATTAAAAATGGGGAATCTTTTAATAGCTGCATTTACTTAATGATTATGGTGAAAAGAGTCAGAGTACGTTCATGCATTTCATAGCTTGTGGTGACTGTGATGAGTCACAATGTCAATGGTGACCGCGATGGGCCACGGTGTTAAGTGCTGATCATGATGGGCCACGAAGTTAAGTGGTGACCGTGATAGTTGGTCCATCTTATCCTTACGAGGATTTAACTAATATGTAAGGCATGTGATAGGCTACACTCTAGTAAATCGTGCTAGTCTGTGAGAGACTGCACCTCGGTAATTAGTATTGACTTGTGAAAGGCGGTACAATTATGATTTATGTCCCTCGATGAGGGTTTTGTTTTGGAAATTCCGGAATCATGTGCATTGGCATATACATATTGCATTAGGGTGTTTGGCACACGAGTCATGTTTGTTACAATGTGATGATTGTAGATACATACTCTATTGTTGTTTGATATTATGCCGTAATTGTTAAGTGTTATTGTTTGACTTTACAACGCGAGTGTTAAATGATTCAGAACCATTTAAAAACTCCAAATCTGCATTATTTTGCAGGTGTATTCGACTACAGGTGGTGTGTAGTCGAATACAAATGAGTGAATTTTGCTACTGAATTGTCATGTCATATTCGGCTACATCCTGTCTCGTATACGAATACATAGGTTCAATTTTAGATACTGACTTAGCACTTATATTCGGCTACAATATGCTGTATTCGAATATGATAGTGCAGTTTGTCAAAAACTTCATTTTTCAACATTGTTTATCCATTTTTACCATATGAAAATCCTTTTGATGACTATGTTAAGATGAAAGGTTCTGTTGAGCATTTGAAATATAAGATTTTTTTGCTAAATGATTATTTGTGAATTTCGGTTGGTGACCCTTTACATTATTGTGGATCGGGCTTACGCCCCAGGTTATTAGAGTTTTGAGTCGTGTTGGAATTGCAACGACGTCGAAGGCATGGCAAAGCGATGATTTTGGATTTGTAATCGAAAGCAGCGAGGCTTGATGCCGCTCGTGGATCCTCAATGCCTAGTCACCCTCAGTTAGATTAATGATCAGCTTAGGTATTTATTTAAGAATTTTATTTATTCTCCTTTTCTTATTCCAATGTTGTTGTCGCAATGGAACTTATGTATTTGAAACAAACTATTTTAGTCGGTTGTATATTATGATGTAATTATTTTTGACTTTTGTTACGACATGGTATTTTATCAATTTATTTTTGAAAAAAAAAAACTCGCACTGTTCAAAATTGGGGTGTTACACTTTTCCTCATTGTAATCATTTTTAATTTGCAATTTTTCATATCTTAAAATGTCTTGCAATTCTCAAAGTCAATCAAATTTTCCCCTTTTAATAAAATTTTACCCTCAAAATTTGAGAACTTACCTATGGAAAGAGATAGTGTAACAAAAGAGGCAATAAGAAGGATCATCTTGAGAGGAAATTCAAGAAAGGAATGATGGTGGAGAGAATGTTGAAAACCATAGGATGTTCTTATGATGAGTGGGTCTTGGACTCAGGATGTAAATTTCCTATGATTCCAAGGAGATTCGATTCAAGAAACTAATGGGGAGAGGTCATCATAGTGAATAATTCAGAATATAAGGTTGTAAGAATTGGTTCCATGGATTTGGGGGTTTAAAAGTGGTATAAGGAGAGTACCATCAGGAATGGGACGTGTCCCCTCACCTCAAGAGAAATCTAATATCCCTTATGAATATTGGAGGAGACTGGTTGTTTATACCAAACTGGACATGGTACATTGAAAATAATGAATATTCCATAATAGGGATAAAGGTCACAAGAAAGGGGCACTTATGTCCTAGATGGAAGTATTGTATTTGGAGATGCATATACTATATTACCAAATTTGGAAATACAAGTTTGTGGCACCAAAGATTAGAACACATGAGTCTTAAGGAGCAGGTAGATTCTGAGTAAGTAAGGGTTTTAGATTGAGACAACTATGGAAAGTTGTCCTCTTGTGACCACTGTGTATATGTCAAGTTGCCTAGGAACAATTCACAATTGGTCAACACTATACCAATTTTGAAATGCAGGTTCAAGGATTTTTGAAGACAACACAATGTAACCAGAGGCACTTTGAGGCTTGTTTAAGGTTTTAAGACAATGCAACCCCAGAAGGATCATGTTGCAGATTAAGACACATGCTTTGAACATGTCTGCTAGACTTTATTGACGACTAAGGTGAAAACAAAAGAAGGAATGTATTGTCCAACTCAAGTATGTCTATACAATTTTGGGTTAGAGCAGCTCACACAACCTACTATTACATCAGTATAAGTTCATCAACAACCATAATCTAGAAATTTAACCATATTTTTGGACTTGTAGGGTTTCAGACTATATGCACCTTAAGGTTTTTGAGTGTACTGCATATTATTATGACAAATGGGAAATTGGTACCTAAATTAAAAAAGGTATATTTTGTTGCATGTTCTGATGAAGTGAAGGAATACATAATCTGATGCATTGAAATAAAAGGTGTGTTATTGATAGCGTTTCAGCAAGAGTAATAAATTGAAGAATAGCGTTTCAGCAAGAGTAATATTTGAAACTAACAAGAGTAATAAATTGAACTTTTATAATAAGAAGAATGTTAGAGATGAATTTCACTTCGAATCCAGCCTTGGTTTCTAAATTGATCCTAGCTACCATAGGCTTGAAGAAAAATCTAGTCAGCAATCATATTTCAACAAACACATACACTTTTGGAAGACTTTCAGGTTGTAATGGGGCTTAGGTAAGGGTAGGAAATTTTGGGATAGTAGGTTTTACTACTTGGAGTTAGGTAGATATTTTCAAAGTCAGGTTGTGATTTATTTAAAGTCAGGTCTTTGGCTTATAATGTGGCTGGTAACCGAAAGAAAAGGGCAAGGGTCAAACGAGCTAACAAAGGATAAAATTTGCATAGGGTAGTTAGGAAAGCTCAAACGACCAAACAAAATTACCTAAATGTATGCATAAATCACAAGTGATGCAAGTAAGAATTTGTTCAAATTCTGAAGGTATAACACATGTCTAGATAATCCCACAACAAAGAATTAAAGTGTTTAGGCTCAAAAGCTCACATCTAGGATAATAAGAGAGAGTATGAATTATCTAAATGATGCTAAACATAACACTACAAAATTTATTTATTTTAACAAAAGGGCAAGTGAGAGTTCGAGTTATTACAAATTCTTCATCATAGTGTTGGTTCAAACACAATTAAAAAGAAACAAATTTAAATAACAAAAATAAGATTGAGAAAATAAAAGTTACCTCTACCTATGGGTTGCCTCCCACGAAGTGCTTCTTTAAAGGCATTAGATTGACACCTCAACCATTGTCAAGGTGGCATATATGACAAAAAGAACACAACATCCTTCTTCTCACCAAGGAACACATATTTCAAGTGTGGTGGCAATTGTTTGAGCTCAACGTGTGGCATATCTTTATTTTTATGTACAAGCTTTTCTTCATTCCCTTTCAACTCCTCCCATCTAGTATAGAAGCTAGAAGAGTAAGATAGAGATGCTTCTAACATGGCTAAAACATCTTGACTATCTGTAACAACATCATGGGATAGGCACAACACCATTTCTAAAGGCATAGTAGGTACTTGATGTTCAACTCTTTCTTCGACTATCAAATAAAAAATCTCAATTCGATTACACCCTTCTCTTTCTTTTGAGTGTTCCATGGGTTTTAGAATATTGAATGTAACTGTTTCCTCATTTACCTTAAAGGTTAAGGTGCCATCTTCCACATCAATCATAGCTCTCCCTATTGCTAAGAATGGTCTTCCCAAGATCAAGGGGATATCATTGTCTTCCTCCATGTCTAGTACCACAAAATCCACTGGAAAAATGACCTTATCTACTTTGACCAACACATCTTCCACCTCTTCATATGGGTGTTTCATTGATGGATCCACAAACTATAACATCAACTGTGTCTTTGACTCCTCCAATGCCCAACCTTCTGTATATAGAAAGAAGCACACGACTCATACTATCCCCAAAATCACACAAGGCATTCCCAAAAGTTCTATCCCCAATGGCGCAAAGAATAGAGAAGCTTCCAAGATCTTTGAGCTTAGGTGGCAACTTCCTCTGTAGAATAACACTGCACTCTTCAGTAAGCATCACTATTTCACCTCCAATTTTCCTTTTCTTTGATAGAATCTCCTTCATGAACTTGGCATATGTTTACATCTGCTCTAGTGCTTCGGCAACAGAAATGTTAATTTGCAATTTTTCAAAATTATCAAGAAACTTTCCAAAAAATTTATAAGTTTCCTCCTTTTTTATTCTTTGAGGAAACGAAACTCAAATTTCGGGCTTTGGTCGGGCTTCCTTTTTCTGCATCGCAGGTTCTTGCTCCTTTTCAAGAACAATGTCCTTCTGAACTGATGTTGGGGCGACCGTTTCTTATGAGTGGGTTGGAATCGAAGCACTCCTACCCTTTTTGGCTTTAGGTGGTACTAGTTCAAATACCTTGCAACCCTCGTTATTTATGATCGCTCTTTGTGCTAGCTGTTGAACGATTTGACCCATTTGGGTCTCACGATTCTTTATTGAGGCTAAGTGATTTTTTTGGATGACTTGTGTTCGTTGCTAACTTCTCAATAGCAATAACCAAGAAGTTTTACGAGATCGAGCTTGATATACTTGAGCTCCTTGTTGACCTTGAGGTCCACCCTGTTGATCTTTCCATGAAAAGTTTGGATGATTTCTCGATCCCGGATTGTATGTACTAGAGAAGGGGTTGTTCTACTTCCCGTTGTTACCCACAAAATTCACCTCTTCTGGTTGTTATGTATCATCATCCGGTACTTCACAAGCTCCATTTTTATGTGCTCCCCCCACAAAAGTCACAACATGTATGTTTCAATAATATGACGGGGGACACTTGGGGTTATATATTTAGAGCTGCCATCCCCTTCTTTATCTAAGTGGCGATAACATTTTCTCTCTATTTTTAGAGCAATTTCCCTTGAGCTAACCCAACATCCATAACATTCAATTCCAGCATACCACTTTTTGACCCACCACTTCTATCATACAACATCGTTTGTTCATTTAATGCCATGATCTCAATAATTTTTCGTGCTTCTGATGCATTTTTGTAATTCAAAGAACCGCCTGCTGTAGCATCCAACATTGTTCTAGTGCTAGGCCTCACACCATTACAATATATTTGCATTTGAGTAGTGTCGTCATAAGCATGATTGGGGCATCCTGCTAGTAAACTCTTGAATCTCTTGTAAGTGTCACGAAGAGATTCTCATTCTTTCTATTTGTAACTGGAAATCTCTTGCCTTTTTCTAACTAACACGGCTGGGGGGAAGTATTGTTCTTAGAACTTATCTTCAAGGTCAACCCATGTGGTGACGCTACCGGAGGGTAAAGAATTAAGCCACTCCTTAACATAATCTTTCAATGACAATGGAAATGGTCTCAACTCTTGCCTTCGTCAGTGTTCCCATACACCTTCACTGTTTCACATAGTTCAAAGAAGTTTGTGAGATGTCTATTGGCATCTTTGTTATGTTTACCAGAAAATGAATCTCCTTCAACACTCTATACAGAGCGAGACATATTTCAGACTTGTTGATTGTAACCGGTTGGTTATGGATGGCCAACTGAGCAAGGTTTCTATCTCGGTTCCCATACTCGTCAAGGCTACATTCAAGTGGTGGTGGATCAGCCATTTCCGTAAATATGAAGAAATCTTCCAAATCCTCTATTTCCACAACTAGTTGTCTTTTCCTCTGCCTCTTTTCTCGAACTGCCTTTCGATTTACTTTCGCAGTTTTTTTGAATTCTAGATCAAAAAGAAGTTTAACTGAGGGTTGGCCTCTCATACAAGGTTAGACAAATTGTGAGTAATGAAAAGTTTTAAACTAAACAAAAAATAAACATGATTCATTTTATAGCAAAAAATTACAATTAAAGTAAATAAATTATAACTCAATAGCGATACCGAAATCCTCGACAACGGCGCCAAAAACTTGATAGCATTTCGGCAAGTGTACTGAATGGTTGAAAGTGATAGTAAAATGGTAGTACCTAGTGTCGATCTCAAGGATTGCGTTATACTATCAAAATATGTTTAGTTACTAAAATTGAACAAAAAGATTCCGAGTTGATTGAAACTATATTTTAAACTAACAAGAGTACAAAGATTGAACTTCTATAATAAGAAGAATGTCAGGGATGAGTTTCACTTCGAATTCAGCTTTGGTTACTAAATTCCTTTATTGAACTATTACTAAATTCTCTTTATTATTCATGCCCTAATCTCTTAGAGACAGAACCTTTAATTTCAATATAACCCCTAATTCCTTAGTGAATTTAAGATTAGAATTAAGTTTTCCATGACAAGAGTTCTATTATTAAACTTTTGCCACTGCAAATAATTCAAATTGCTTCATGACTTGTATCTATCCATAGACTACAATGTCATGAATTTCTTATCTCAAGCATTCGTAAAGTCCACTACAGTTTCAAAATACGAATCGTAAAACAGTTTAAAGTTGATCAAGTAGTAAAAAGCATTAAGCACAGATTCGAAAAAATAATTCAATTAACTCATTCATATAACTAGAAATCAAATCATAGATATAAGGTTTCATCTTGCTTCACTCATCTCTAACAAATATGATTTAGTTACTTATGATAGAGATACAAAAGATATAGATTAAAGAAGAATTACAAGAAAAATTCGTGAATAAATTTTGATAAAAATCTTCAGTGATGTTAGAATCAGTCGTCTCTGAGTTTCATTTCTAGGGCACAAGTCTCCAAACTTCAAATAGCAAAAAAAATATCCCTAGAAAGTGAAAATAACACATTTTTATGCATTCTTCAGCGCGTCATGCGCCCCAGGCACAAATACCGTAGAAATGCGCCTTAGGCGCGAGCATTTGCGCTTCAGGCACACAACATCTGTTGTCTGATGTTTACGGCATTTGTCTCCTCTTTTGAGTCATAATTTGGTTTCGGCGTCTGCATGAAAGTTGTAGCTATGGATCTAAGTTTTATTTTGCACTTGGTTTGACTCCAATTGCACATCTAAAACTTCAGATATGACTGAATTACTCCACATACATCATGTTGATTTCTCACCAACATCCAGCACTGCACTAAAACAACCAAATAACGCAAAACTATGAAAAATATCTAATAAGTTCATGGAGAGTATGTAGAAGATAAATAACACAACTAATTATTAAAGATAAATAACCCTAAAACAATGAAAAGTATGCATATGATGAAGGGTTATCATTTATAAGTTCATGGAGAAAAACTCTATAAGTTACTAGATAGAGTTATATTAGATGATTTAAAGCTTGAGGTGGAACCAAGAAATAAAAATGAGCCAAGGTCTGATCTAAAACAACCCTTGGGCAAAATCAACTTACCACACGTGTAGTAGCAGATTTAAATGATAACAATCATGATGATACATATAGGTATTTGCTATCAAGGAATAAAGTTAGAAAACAGATAACTCTACTTTAAGGGTACAGACCCTCTGCGCATGTGATCAACTATGCATTTCACACTGCTAAAGATTTGAATAGTGAGAAACTAAAGAATATCAATGAGTTGTTAAATAAAAGAATAATCACAACAGTATTCCTTCATGGAAATTTGTAGGAGACTATTCTTATGAGACAACCTAGTGGTTTTGAAATTAAAGGAAGAGAAATTGGGTGTATCATTTTTGAGATCACTCTATAAACTAAGGTAATCACTTAAGCAGTGCTATTTGAGGTTTGATTCCTTCATATGGAAGTACAAAAACATTAGAAACCAGGATGATTGTTATGTTAATAGATTCGCATGCCATACAATTGTTTCCTTTCTTCAAAATCACATTTTTACTCACAACAATTTTATTTTAAATTGGGTCAAAAGAAGTCTGATAGGAGGACGTTTGATCAATGGGAGAACCATATTAGAGGAAAATCTGACGTTAGAAGAAGAAGAACTACATCAAACGGAAATCTGATCAGAGGAAGTCTGAATGGAAACCTGCATTATATGAAAATCTAATCAGAAGAAGAACTGTATTCCATGACAATTTGATCAAAGGTAACCTGGTTAGAGGGAGTCTGAATCATAGGTAGTCTGATTTGAAGGAAAAGCTTTATCTGAGGGAGTATGATTTGAGAAGTATGGATAAAGGAAATCTAGATTAAGGGAAATTCATAATATAGGAAGTCTAACTAGATAAAGTCTGGTTGGAGGGAGTTTAGTTCAAATATAATCAGATCAGAGGAAATCTAACCAAAGGAGGTTAGATCAGATAAAGTCTAATTAGAGGAAAACCATATGAAATGTAATATTATTAGAGGATTTTAATATTAGAGGAAATCTAAATAAAGGAATTCTAATTAGAGGAAGTCTGGATTTGATTAGAGCGATTCTATATCTAAAGGAGTCCGATAAAAGGAATCCTGATCACATGAAGTCTGGTTAGAAAACATAATATTTTCTTCAAACAAGAAGTAAAGCTCTAACTTCCTAGTTTACCAACACCACCTTTGATACAACAAGTTAAAAAATCCACATCCATAGCACATTGTCCCATCACAAATCCCTGACTAGAGCAAAAAGCTTGACAATCAGTATATAGCTCACATTTGCCAAAACATTTCGTTGTTGTAAATCCATATGGCATGCCTATAGAGATGAGTAATATTAATTAGTGTAATAGATAATTAATGTGTATAAAAGTAATAATACCTTACCGAATCAAACTCTATTTTGCAAAAATTGTTTACATATCTGTTGAGAATAGAAGAACTACAACAAAAGCTGCCATAATAATCTTTTGATTAGTAATCATTGTATTCTTCTTCTTCAATGATCCTTTGTAAATCAATAAGTACATTTTTCATGCTTGTATAAGTATATATAGTAAACCTAATCATAAAAATATAATAAATAAAATACATATAAATATTTATTTTTATTTAATTTAATGACTCATAATATTATTATTTTATTATAAATATAATGTTACTTTACCAATATAATGTTTTATATGTTTATATATTAATTTTGTACTTTGAATTGAATTAAGGCATGTTTTTTTCTTTCCTTCAAACAATAAGTTTTGACTGCCCATTCTTTACAATAATAATAATAATAATAATAATAATAATAATAATAATAATAATAATAATAATAATAATAATAATAATTTGAAATGAAAGGAAAATTTTGCTCTACTAAGAATTTCAAGACATGGTTTTTTCCTTGCTATGTTGTGTTAGGGTTTGTATGTCCACCCTAAATAACCCTCCAACTATTATGCATAATGTGCAAGGCCATCAAATGATTTTCTTATTAATGCAGGCTTTGAAAATTCTTCCTCAAGCTTTTCATATTCTTTTGTAATTTCAATAAAGCTATTTCAAAAATCTTGTATCAAGAGTATATGTTATCTATAACGATATAAAGATGAATATGAGACGAGACTTGCAAATTTTCAACAAGTTCTCGAGGAAAGATTGTAGGAATATTTTATTAATATTTTAATTGATGATTATATATTTCATTATTATTATGTAAGACAATAACTTTATTTAATTATATTGGCTATATTACTCTCTTAATGTCTTAACTTATTTTCTAGTTTCACTTTTGGCCTCTAATTATTTTTTATTCTGCTTTAGTCTCTTAATTATACTTCCGTTAGTCAATTCAGTCATTTTCATTAGTTTTTGTTAAAAAAACATTAACTTTTACTGATGTGTCACTTAGAGTAGAAGAAATGGGACTAAAATTAAATTAAGGGTGTGATTGGTTGACAGAAGAAAATCATAAGGAAAAAAATATAAGTAACAAAAAATTTGAAAAGAGAGAAAGAGCTAAGAAAGAGAGTTTGAAAAGAGAGAAAGAGATATGTTTTAGTTTGTTGAGTGCACATATGTCATGCATGCTACATGTGATAGCTTAGAGTCTTGAAGTTGATGTCAAACAATTTTAAAGATTTTTATTTAGTATTTATGTGGAATTGACAACCATGTTAGAAATCATTTCACTAGAATGTTCCTGCTCAAATGGAGGATTCCAACGGGATAATAGTTTTATTTGTGAAATTATTTTGAGATTGTGGGTGTGTATCTTGTCTTGATTGTGGTGTAAAAGGATTTTTGAAAAGTCATTTTTTCATGGTTTTCAATTTTAACTAAATGTAATATATTTTTTAAAATAGTTTCATGATTTTGGATGTCAAAGTTAAGATGCAAATGCATTCATAATATTTTTGAGGTGGCAAGTCCAATTCACCAATTATAAATTTTTTATCAAAATTAAATATATTAAGGTTTTTATTCTTTATTTTTAACTTCTTCATAATTGTTAACTTCTTTAACCAACAAGTTTTAACCCAAATTTCAAATCAAATAAGTTTTTTAAATTAGTTCAAATCCATTAATTTGATACCAAGAAAATAACAACTCCACATTATTCATTACGTTTTCCTTTTTCATAGTTATTTCTGCCATTTAAGTTTTCCTTTCTCTTGATTTTTAAGAATTCTTTTTATTTCCACAACATCTCAGAATTACTTTTTATGAATTCATAATAAGTTCCAATTTAGCTTGTGTTCTATTCATTCAATAATTTCAATGGTTATTATTGGGAAAAAGTGTTACCATTAACTTCCTTTATATCGTTCTCGGCGACTCTTGTAGATTCTTATAGATTGAAACCAAGTAGTGAAAGCATTATAACTTTTGTCTAAAATTTTAACCTCCACTTACATGTCTTCCTAAAAATGTTGGAAACAACACATGCATTTTCTATAATTTAATATTAAGTTTAAAGAAACCTAAAAGATGTAATTGATTTTTAATTTGGGTTTTAATATAGAATTTTCAAGGCATTGATTTCTAGATTGATTAATAAGATGAAGAATCTTAATAAATTTAATTTAGGATTCTAAATTATTATATTATTGATTGAAAAAATTATAATTTGTGGATTTGTATTTCAAATTACAATAATATTATAGAGGTACCATCGTCTTGACAAGACATGTTGGTTTTTTTTTACAATTAAAAAAATGACTACGACATGTATGTTTTAAGACTTAGATTTAAATGGTCAATTTAAAAAAAAACAAAAACATAAACTAATAATTTAAAAAATCGATTGAACTTTAAGTATCACAAACGTATTTTTTCATACATAATTATTGTTACAATTTTTGAATTAGTGTTCTACATTAAAGTTATAATTAGAATTCATGTCTATTATATATCCGCTCAAAGACCAAATATTTTGTCCAATTTATGAAGATGAAACACATCTATATTTCATTAGGTATCTCTTAATTTTTCAATCATACTTTTGTTTCGATTGCTAAATTGTACTTAATGATGTCATTTCATGTTTTATTTCATACTTATAAAAGTTACATATATTCATAAAACATAATATTTTCTTCAAACAAGAAGGCAAACTCTAACTTCCAAGTTTATCAACATCCATACATGTCAAAATCAATTTTACAACTTCAAAATTGAGCTCCTCCAAAATTGAAATAAAAAATGAACTAAGAAGAAGAAAAGGATGAATCCTAAATTTGAAAAGAAGAGAGAAAAAAGTAGTAAATACATTTTTTTACATGTTTAAATCAATATATAAAAGTGACATGAAAATCATCAAAGGAAAAAAAATAACAAGATCGTGATTTAACCACTACTCTATCTTGACAAATGAATCAATTCTAACAATCACAATACAAAAACCATTGTTTATATTGTGAATTACTTGTAAATTCTAAAAATGTCATGTCACTATATTATGATGTTTGCAACAATGTAAACTATTTGTACGTGTTTGTTTTACGTATATTATATCTTAAACATGATTTCAATATCCTCTGTTTGTGTACGAGTTTGGCGTTGTTGGGTGCAAAGATGTCCCGCATGCTACATGTGATGTTTTGCATCTTGAAATTGATATCAAATAATTTTAAATATTTTTATTTAGTATTTATATTGACAACCATGTTAGAAGGCATTTCTCTAGAGTATAAGTTATCTATAAATACATCGTAAGATGACTATCAGTGTTACAAAATGTCATAAAATTTTCGATGGATGGAAGATTCATAGAATATTTTATTAATATTTAATTAATTATTTTCAATAGTTAAATTACTCTTTTAATCTCATAACTTATTTTCTAGTTTTATTATGCTTCTCTAACTTATTTTTTCTTTTTTCCTTTGATCCCATAACTATACTTCAGTTTGTCAATTTGGTCATTCTTATTAGTTTTTGCTAAAAAAACGTAAACTTTTACTGACACGTCACTTAGGATAGACGATATATGACTGAAATGAAATGAAAAAATAATTTTAAGGACCTAATTAAAGTGAAACATAATTTTTTCTTGTTTTAACCTTACTTATTGGATTCCATGACTTTCTAGCTTCTCTCTCTCTTTTGCTTTTTCAGTAACAACAACACAAATTATGTTCACTTTACTTATAAACTAACATAGATTATAAACAACAACATAATTCACTAAACAGAATCATGAGTCAACAAATAAACAACAATCATCATTCATTGAATCAATATAATATTATTTAGAAATCAATGAATTGTATTGTTGTTTATTTGTTGAATCATGATTTTCTCAATCAAATGTGTTACTTTGAGAATTTCAAGACATTTTAGACATGAAAAATTGCCAATTAAGAATGATTAAACATTTGTTTGGTTCTACAGTGACTAAAATTGTTTTTGTAAAATTGATATTAGTTAAAAATGAATTGAATGTAAAATGATTAAATATCCTAAATTCAAACCCAAATTCAAATCAAATAAATTTTTTAGTTTAGTTAAAACCCATAAATTTGACACCAAGAAAATAACAATTCCTGATTAGTCATTACGTATTCCATTTTCTCAGTTCTTTCTATTTTCTTTTCTCTTGATTTTTTTATGAATTCTTATTTCTAACGCGTCAGATTTACTTTTTTGGAATTCATAGTTAGATCAAAGTTAACTAGTGCTCTATTCATTAAATAATTTATCTGGTTATTAATGGAAAAAAGTGTTAACATTAGTCTCTTTTATATCATTCTCGGCGACTCTGGTAGATCGAAACCAAGCAGTGATAACATTATGACTTTTTGTCCAACATGTTTACTTCCACTTATATGTCTTCCTAAAAATGTTGGAACAAGATATGTATTTCTAGAAAATTTAGTTTTGGGAGTTTAAAGAAAATTAAAAAAATTTATTGATTTTAACTTAGAATTTTCTAGGTTTTGATTTTTAGATTGATGAAGATGATGAACAAAATGTAGAACCTTAACAATTTTAATGAAGGATTTTAATTTTTTATAATATTGATTGAAAAAATTATATTTTGTTGATTTGGGTTTAACATTACAACAATATTATAGGTGTTTCATTGTCTTGACAAAACACCTCATTTTATTTACAAGTTTATACGTAGATTAAAAAAGTGGACCACGACATGTATGCTTTGAGACTTAGACTTAAAAGATGAATTCAAGGAAAAAAAAATAACATAAACTAATTATATGGAAAATGGATTGAACTTTAAGGATCACAAACGTATTTTCCTCTACAAAATTATTGTTTCAATTTTTGAATTGGTGTTTTGCTTCCAAGTTATAGTTAGAATTCATGTCCATTATATCTCCGCTCAAAAATTTGGTGTCCAATTAATGGAGGTGAAACAAGTCTATATTTCATTAGGTATCTCTTAATTTTCCAATCATACTTTTGCTTTGATTTCTCAAATGTACTTCATGATAACATTTATTGTTTTATTTCCTACTAATAGAACTTATATATATTTATAAAACATAATATTTTCTTCAAACAAGAAGCCAAATTCTAACTGCCTATTTTATTATCTGTGAAACAACAACAAGCCAGAAAATTCGCACCCAGAGCACATGCTCCCATCACATAGCCTTGACCAGTGCAAAACCCATTGCAATCATGATATAGCTCACATTTGTTAAAACATTTCGTTACCGTAAATGCATAAGGCATGCCTATCAAGACGAGAAATATTAGTGTAATAGATAATTAATGTGTATAAGAGTAATAATATATGGCCGAGAATCGAACTCTATTTTGCAAAAGTTGTCTACATACCTGTTGAGAATAAAAGAACTACAACAAAAGCTGCCATGATAAACTTTTGATTAGTAATCATTGTATTTATCTTCCTCTTCTTCAATGATTTTTTGTAAATCAATAAGTACATTTTTCATGCTTGTATAAGTATATATAATAAACCTAATAATAAAAATATAATAAAAAAATACATATAAATATTTATTTTTATTTAATTTAATTCTCATAATATCATATTTAGATTATTTTAATATAAATAATATTAGTTATTTTTAAAGCAATAAATCTCCAGTCAAAAAACGACCAAGTAACCTTTTTAAGAGTACAATATGTTACTTTACCATTAATATAATGTTTTATATGTATATATATTAATTTTGTACATTGAATTGAATTAAGCTTGTTTTTTTCTTTGCTTGAAACAATAACTTTTGACCGCCCATTCTTTACAATAATATTATTTACAACAATAAAAACAACAACAACAGCAGTAGTAGTAGTAGTAGTAATAATAATAATAATAATAATAATAATAATAATAATAATAATAATAATAATAATAATAATAATAATAATAATAATAATAATAATAATAATAATAATAATAATAATATGTGTCTTGGGTTGAGTTGAGGAGATCTATGAGGATAGGGCCAATTTGAATTGTCCGCTCACTTGCGTGGTGGCATAGTATCAAACCTCCTAACCAAGTACTTCAGACTTAGAACGGTACCAAAGAAAGAGGGGGAGTCTAGAGTATAAGAGAATGCATAACATTACTTGATTTGTGTGTTGACTTACTTGACGTTGTGGATTGTATCAATGTTTTACCTTGACTGTTATTGTTAATTGTAATTTGATATGATACGGTGTTTAATTAATGTTTTACGTATTCTTCTCAATTGTTTATACTATTACATGTTTTCGAAGTTCACCCCTCATTGCTTGTGTTTGGCGCTAGCTAGAGAACAGTTATTTTAGGTTATCGGTTAGTGATCCAATGCTCTGATAGGTGATACTAGGTGGGAGTAATTTGTTGTGTTTTGTTGAATTATGAACTAATTGTTGTTTTGTAAACTCTATCGATCGATTGTGTTATATTTGATCTTTTATTCAGAGATAAAATGTTAATTGTCTAAAGATTTTGTACATGTTTTTATGTCAGAAATATTTGTTTAATAAACCTCAACTATATTCAATGTCAAAGGATTTTTAATTAAGAATTTTTATGCAACTGTCTTGTGTTAGTGTGAGTGTGACTTCCTGTGTGAATTTTTTTCATACTCTATTTTTGGACCGTTGCGAATCTCTTTCAAAACTAGTGCATTTTACTTTTTATTTCAATTTAGATTTAGGGTGTCACATGTAAGACCCTTAGTTTTCAAACTCTAATTTATGCCATTTTAGTATATTTGGTGTTAAATTGCTGAAGCATTTAGCCCAATTTTAATTCATTTTGTAAATTAAAATACCAAAAGCATACTTTATTAGAGTTTGTTATATGTTTATTATATATATATTTTAATATATATGTTTTTTAGATCTGGTTAAAATTATTCGTCGAAAAATAATTTATTTACGGTATTGAGAATTTAATACAAGACAGTTTTGTTAAAAATATCTCTGGTTGCTAAAAATTTTACCTGTCTGTTGAGCTGCAACGGGAATAGATATTTTTATCAAAATAATTGGAGATGGGAGTGATGTGTGTAAGAGTTTCAATTATTTTTGGTTTGGTTTAATTTTAATATGTATTTATATATATATATATATATATATATATATATATATATATATATATATATATATATTGAGTTAGTAAGCTAATATGTATATATAGTTTAAGTGAAGGAGGAATTAAAAAGGAAAAACATTTCCTCCTAGCCCGCGAACGTTCTTCTCCTTCTTTCTTTCGGTTTCGCGAAGAAGGTGTTGGTGGGTTTCAAAACCGCCAAACACAAAACCTTACATATCACCTAGATCTAATCTTTATCTCGCAAAGCGACTGAAGAGAAAGTTGATCGTGATCACGTTGCGGTGCTTGTGAACTAACTTTCGAAGCGTCATGCGAAGAGATTTTGTCGGAATTTATCACGGTTCCGTAATCGGTCGTTCGAGCTACCATCGAGGTAAGGGCTCCTTCCCAATTTTTAGCTTGCATATAGGACTCTATATGTGTATTTGTGGGGTTTGATTTTGATGGGGTTTATGTGTGAATTTGGGGAAAAGGAATTTAATGGGTTTTATGTGAGTTGTGGAAATGAAATTGGTGGTTTATGTTTAACAATTTGGAGTTTTGATTTGGTGCATTATGGTTGATAATTTTGGGAAAAAGAATTTAGTGGGTTTGAGGTGTGATGTTGTGAGAAATGAATTTAATGCATTACGTGGGTAAAATGGTGAAATCGAATTTAATGAGTTTTGAGGTGTGGGTGATTTTTACTTAGTATGGTTAATGTGTTTATGGGTAACTTTATGAATGTGTATATTTGCTTTATGTTTCAAGATGTGGGAATTTGAATAAATGCAAATTATGTGTGTATTTTGATTTGGTATGAATTGATGACATTGTGTATGTGGTGATTTGAATTCAGTATTATTTGTGAATTCAATTTCATGTGATTTGAGGATTGTATGCATTGAGTATGCTCTGTGTTAAATTTGGTGTTTTTGCTGTTTTTCTGCCGTTTTCGCAAGTGTATTCGACTACACATAGGGTGTATTCGAATACAACAATGTTGTTTGGTCCAAAACTACATTTTTCAACCTTGTTTATGCATGTTTTACATATGCAAACCCTTTCTAGATGCATGCTAAGTTGAAAGGTGATTTTGTGCATTTAAAATTGAATGCTACGTGGTATTTGTTAATTTCGGTTGGTGACCCTTTACAATTTGTGGAAATCAGGGCTTTGCCCTCAGATGAGAACTATGGTTGATCTAAGGCGTGGCACAGCGATGGGTTGGTTGTGTGACCGAAAGTAGGGGGCTTGATGCCGCTCGTGGATTCTCAGTACCCAGTCACCCTCAGTTAGATTAATGATCAGCTTAGGGTTGTAATCAAGAATATTATTTATTTTCCCTTTCCTATTTCAAAGTTGTTGTTGTAAAAAGGGAACTTGTGTATTCAAAACAAAGCCTTTTAGTCGGTGTATATTTTACTTGGACACTTTAGATTTTTGTTCAAAACCATTCCCGTTGTTGTAATTAATGATAACCTTTGTCGTGGTGTTACGACTCAAATATTTTATCCAAGAGTATTTTCTTTATTTATGGATTTAACTTGGGTTTTTATCGATTTATTTTAAATAAAAAAAATACACTCGCGCTTTTAAAAATCGGGGTGTTACATTGTGGTATCAGAGCTTTGGTTTAAATTTCTTTGGAGCTATGAGTTGGGTGTCCTAAGCTGATCAAGAGTCGAGGTTAGGGGTATCAAGTGACTGGAGTCCACACGTACGTTGTGTTTTGGTTTCTTGGTTCAAGCATGATGTGCTTAATTATTTTATTGTTTCTTATACGAAACAGGGTGCCTTGTAGCACTTTAGTTGGAAGAGTAGTTAAAATATACAACATTAGTCGACTTTGGTTGACGAGTGTCTCTGGATTCCTTAAACCTATCGGTCTAGGAAAGAAAGGGTTGAAGCGAATCATGACGGCATGGGATTTATGAAGTGGTTCCAAGGATACAAAGGCTATGTTATTGGTGATAACTCGAAGATTTTATTGGCGTGAGACTGATAGGGGATTTCAAGTAAAGATCTAAGTGGAGGAATTTTCGTTTAGAGAAGTATTAGATGTTTTCTCGTTAGATTTCATGACGAGACTGGATGAAGTTTGATAACTGTCAAAGAGATGTGAACACCATGGAATTGTTGAGAAGACGAGGCTTCCATTCGGAATAACATCTGGTGCTCAGGTGTCAACTAAAGAGGCTTGTATTGAAGTTAAGGTGCGCTACACATTAGGGGTGAATATTACCTTGGTTAGGCGAAGGACACTTTGACGAATAGTCGATACCTTGAGGGGTAAGGTTGAGCATTCGAGTTAAACTAGATTAGTGACTTAGATTGTTAATTATGAACCTCATGACGATTATAGGAGCGAGACTATGTATTTTGTTGGTAAGGAAAAAAATCTCTGTGTGGTTTAGGAGAAAATAAGTATGGATAGTGATCTTAGAGGAAACGATTGACGCGTAAGTGTGAACTTTGAGTGATGTGTGGGTAAACAGAATGAGTTAAGCCTTGATGTATTGAACCACATGTTGCTATTAAGTGGAATTGGAAGTACTTAGTACAGGAGTACTTAGAGACTGTTGCAATGTAAACATTGAGAGTCTATTAAAGGATGGTAAACACTATGAGAATGTGAATATTTCGATAGGTCAGAGGGATTAATCCAGATTTGATTTGAGACCCTGTGATGGTTAATCCTTAAAGTCAACGATTCAAAGTCCACAAGGTGGGATGGAGGACCAGGTGACATCTTAAACTTGTATGATCGAGGGAGTTGAGGTAGGCAAGTGATAATTAATTCATGTTATGGATGGAAGTGTTTGAAGATTTACTAATAATGTTGTGTTATGATGAGAAGAGTTTTCATTAGTGATATTACTAAGACGGTTAGAGTCATTGATGAATAAGATCTTGTGTTGTATCTTAAGATGGAATGGATAAATTGAGACGGTGAAATGAGTATTTGAAGATTTCAGGATCATATTTTCTAATTTTATTCAATGACATAGCGTGAATAGGAAGAAATGTAACAAATGATTTATGGTTTAGTTGTTGTCCTTGGGAAGCCAAGCGTTAAGATTTGGAATGATAGCTTCAGTGATTAGATAGATGGTGAAAGTTATGTGGGTCTTGGAGATATTTTACTGCTAAGTTATGAGGATGAGGTCTAAAGATAATTATTCTTTAGGAGATGCTTATTGGGAATGTATGAGAATGAGTTCTTTAGGACGTTCGATTGTTGGGACTCTTTCAATTTGTACCTCGGAGAAGATTGAGAATGAATAAGAAGAATCTAGCGAGTGAACGAAATGTTTGGAAGAGGTGCCATGAAAACTTGTTGGAGCAGCACATGAGTATGTAGCTTATGTCAATTAAGGATTCATGAAATGAATTATCCCAACCGTAAATCAGACATTGTTATTAGAAGGGTATGCCAATGAATTCAAAGGCACTACTTGAAGGCATGTCATAGGGGTACATTATTGTGTTCGTCAATCAAAAGAGTTAAATGTTTGTTTGATAGGGAAGAATTGAACATGGAATGAAAAAGTTTAGTGGAAACTAGTAAGGCTTGGTTTATTGAAATCACTATGATGAAGAAAGACAAAGTATGATGGCAGATGAGCTAAGCAAATAAAGAACTGTAGATGTTGACCACATGGACGGTTGAATGATGGTAGAGGTGAAAAGTGTTTGAGATATATTTCAGATGTAGAATATTCTATAGGAAGTGTGGAAATTTGGAGGAATTAAGATTTTGTTGAATTGTTGAAGAAATTTGTAAAGACCAGGACGACAATCTTATCTGAAGGAAGAAAAGTTTAAGAGTATGAGGAAAGACAAAAATAAGATCAAGTTAAGTTGGATGATATTTTGAGATATGATGCACTATGGGGTGTACCGATTGTGGCTATCAAAGAAGAGAGCATTTTTTGGAAAAAGACATACAAGAGTAAGCTAAGTAATGATTTCGAAATAATGAAGATGTATTAAGGTTCGAGGTAGACATTTAAGGTTTGTATAAATGCAAAAGCGATGGAGTGAATACAATGTGTTTGACCTGTCATAATAAAAAGATTATCATCAAGCGCCAAATAAAGGACACAGCGAAATTGAGAAGTATCAGAATGAATGCTGGCAGCAAATAGAGGAAAATTATTTTCGGGTTTGTCCAGAGTTGCAAGGTATGTAAAAAAAAATTGACTAGTGAAATGTGAATTTGAGGTGTTAGGAATGAGATAAATATAGGTCTTAACCAGCGAATGAAATTCAAATTGGATTTTATTGGAGACGTGACTCTTGAAGTGAAGTACTAAGATGGAAGGAAGTTTGCATGTTGGAGGTGGTATTGTTTGGACATGTCGTCGAAAATATTTGAGGAAAACTTTGATCACCAATCGAATGTTGGGATGTGCTTATTAAAGTTATAATCATACCAACATTCTATTAAGAACACTGTTGCTTGGTGCAGTTATGCGACTAAAGAAAATCGAGGATTTACGGACAATGGAGAAATTAGGGAGTTTTCAGCGGTAATGAATGTTTTGTGCTCAATGTGTTAGTGTCAAACTTAGAGTTTCAGTTTGGGACCTAATGGATGTTTCGTACCAAGTGGATGTATATGAGGCTATGTGGCATAGTTTTGGGCGATTGTACTTCATCGATAGGAAAATAAGGGAAACTCAGTGGACCTTGAGAAGATTGTTAGACCGCTTGTACCTCGAGATAGCTTTAAGTCCAAGTTAGGTTAAGATGGTCTAATCCATCATCATGGTCGTTGACTACTTATTGACAAATTAAGGAACTGATCATCCCCAATTTCTTGTTGATAGTAGACAATATCATGTTTAGTGGGACGGGCGAGTCTTACCAGCTACAATAGTGCGTAAAGTTATTAAATGAGAACGAATAGACGACACTTTCTTCGAGTAGGCCAGACGAAACGAGTTCTAGCATGTATGGTGGGTTTGAGTGCAGACCTAGTGTGGCTACTACTCTTACTTTAAGTTTCGAGGACGAAACTTCTTTTTGGAGGGTAGTAATGTAAGACCCTTAATTTTCAAACTCTAATTTATGCCATTTTAGAATATTTGGTGTTAAATTGCTGAAGCATTTAGCCCAATTTTAATTCATTTTGTGAATTAAAATACCAAAAGCATACTTTAATAGAGTTTGTTATATGTTTATTATATATATGTTTTTTAGATCTAGTTAAAATTATTCGTCGAAGAATAATTTATTTACGGTACAAAGAATTTAATACCAGACAGTTCTGTTAAAAATATCTCTGGTTGCTGAAAATTTTACGTGTCGATTGAGCTGCAACGGGAATAGATATTTTTATCAATATAATTGGAGATGGGAGTGATGTGTGTAAGAGTTTCAATTATTTTTGGTTTGGTTTAATTTTAATATGTATTTATATATATATATATATATATATATATATATATATATATATATATATATTTGGTGAGGGAGTTAGTATTTTGTCGGAATTTATCGCGGTGCCGTAATCGATCTTTCGAGCTACCATCAAGGTAATGGCTCATTCCAAATTTTTAGCTTGCATATAGGACTCTATATGTGTATTTGTGGGGTTTGATTTTGATGGGGTTTATGTGTGAATTTGGGGAAAAGGAATTTAATGGGTTTTATGTGAGTTGTGGAAAAGAAATTGGTGGTTTATGTTTAAAAATTTGGAGTTTTGATTTGGTGCGTTATGGTTGAAAATTTTGGGAAAAAGAATTTGGTGGGTTTGAGGTGTGATGTTGTGAGAAATGAATTTAATGCATTATGTGGGTAAAATGGTGAAATTGAATTTAATGAGTTTTGAGGTGTGGGTGATTTTTACTTGGTATGGTTAATGTGTTTATGGGTAACTTTATGAATGTGTATATTTGCTTTATATTTCAAGATGTGGGAATTTGAATAAATGCAAATTATGTGTGTATTTTGATTTGGTATGAATTGATGACATTGTGTATGTGGTGATTTGAATTCAATATGATTTGTGAATTCAATTTCATGTGATTTGAGGATTGTATGGATTGAGTATGCTCTGTGTTAAATTTGAGAATCATTAGTGTTAAATGAGCATTAAAAATGGGGAATCTTTTAATAGCTGCATTTACTTAATGATTGTGGTGTCGAGAGTCAGAGTATGCTCATGCATTTCATAGTAGTGATAGTGGTGACTGGATGGGCCACGAGATGATTCCACGTGATTGGATGGTTCATCTTATCCGTATAGGGGATGATTCCACGTGATTGGATGGTTCATCTTACCCTTGCATGGATTATCGCGTCGTGCTAACTTGTGTGAGGTTGCACATTAGTAAATCGTGCTAGCCTGTGAGAGACTACACATTGGTAATTAAGACTAGTCTGTGAGAGGCTGTATAATTATAATTTACGCCCATTCGAGGAGGGTTTTGATGATATTCCGGAAACATGTGCATTGGCATATACACATTGCATTAGGGTGCTTGGCACGTGAGTCACGTTTGACATGTTATGATGTTTGTATATGCGTACTTGATTGTGATGAGTGATTTATGTTGTGTTGGTGTTTGTGATTGATTTAATTGGTGTTGAAAGTGTTGGAATGAATTTGGAAGTGTTGGAATGTTTTTGAAAGGGTTAAAAACTGATTTTCTGTTGTTTTGACAGGTGTATTCGACTACACTTGTGTTGTAGGCGAATACAGATGATTAAATTAGCTACTGACTTGATTTTTTTGAAGTGTATTCGACTACACAAGGTGCTGTATTTGAATACAGTTGAATGGAATGCTGTATTCGAATACAGACAGACTGTAGTCGAATATAGTAGTGTTGTCAGTGCTGTTTTTGCAGTTTTTCTGCCGTTTTCCCAAGTGTATTCGACTACACATAGGTTGTATTCGAATACAACAGTGCTGTTTGATCCAAAACTTCATTTTTCAACCTTGTTTATGCATGTTTAACATATGCAAACCCTTTCTAGATGCATGCTAAGTTGAAAGGTGATTTTGTGCATTTAAAATTGAATGCTACGTGGTATTTGTTAATTTCGGTTGGTGACCCTTTACAATTTGTGGAAATCTAGGTTTTGCCCTCAGATGAGAACTATGGTCGATCTAAGGCGTGGCACAGCGATGGGTTGGTTGTGTGACCAAAAGCAGGGGGCTTGATGCCGCTCGTGGATTCTCAGTACCCAGTCACCCTCAGTTAGATTAATGATCAGCTTAGGGTTGTAATCAAGAATTTTATTTATTTTCCCTTTCCTATTTCAAAGTTGTTGTTGTAAAAAGGGAACTTGTGTATTCGAAACAAAGCCTTTTAGTCGGTGTATATTTTACTTGGACACTTTAGATTTTTGTTCAAAACCATTCCCGTTGTTGTAATTAATGATAACCTTTGTCGTGGTGTTACGACTCAAATATTTTATCCAAGAGTATTTTCTTTATTTATGGATTTAACTTGGGATTTTTATCGATTTATTTAAAAAAAAAAAATACACTCGCGCTTTTAAAAATCGGGGTGTTACATCACATTAGTAGTATCAGAGCAAGTCGATCCAATCCGACCATGTGTGTCAAGTGTCCAACGTGTCTCCTTTGTGTTTTAATTGATTGTATGCAATTGTTGACGTGTGATTTTAGTACTAAGTTAGTCGTTTTCCTTGAATTGTTGAGGCTTATCAAAAGTTAGGCATGTTTTTCTTTTATGTTTGTATTTTATGCCCGTGCTTAATTGATTGAGTGAAGTTTGATGTTGTTTATGTGTATAGCCTTATGTGTCCATCTTATTACTAACTTGTTGTGATATTTGTTATTTGTTTAGTGGTGAAATAATCGTTGTTTGCTTACTGGGATGTATGCTTACTGAATTCTCTTAATGGCATAGGTGTAATTAGATGTTGCATTCTGGATTAACTATGTGTTCATGTTGTTACTATCATTCTTTTGCTATTATTGTTAAGTTACTACCCTCGGGCAATTCATTAGTAGATGTATAATTAAAAGAATTTTAACATCAATGAATGGAGTGAGAGTCAGACGTCAATTTCGCACTCTAAAACTGTGTTAAAGAGTCATTTAATTACACACGATTGCACGTAAATAATTATAATTATTGTAACATTGAGTAATTGACTACATGAGTAGGAGGAAGTAATTACCCCGCCGATTCATCGTTAATGAAAGACGTAACAATAACTTGTTATTATTATTGTCATCAATAATTATTAATCTCATTTGTCCCAATAAAATTATGTGTTCTATCTATATTCTCACTACGCAAACCAATATGTTAGATATTCATTTAGAATAAAAAAAAAGGTCAAGACAAAATTTGTACTTATGTTTCATTTGCAACAATACTTATTACATATGCTTGTGGAAAAAATAATCTGTAGTTGTTTGTGTCAATAATTTTAAGCTCATAGTTTCTCTACTGTTGTTGTCTCTGGCTGTAGGATAAATAAGAATTGTGGCCTTATTGTTTTTGGACTTTTATGAATACCTTGGAGAAATTTATTTTTGGTTGTCATTTTTGTGTGTGTTCATGGCTAAATCTTTGGTAATCAAAATATGAAACTAGTAATAGAAATGAGGTAATGTAGTAGTTGAGGAGCATGGTGCTTATGGATATTTTTGATTATGTGATTTTAATATTTATTGGAACTTTTGAAGGAAACAAATCAAAATCAATGATTGGTTGTTAACTCTATAAGAAAATGTTGTGTTGATTTTTAATTTGTTTAAGTTTTAATTATTATTATTATTATTATTATGAGTATTATTATCTGACATATAGTTTTAAATCATTTTGAATTGTTCAATAAGTTTCACTAGTCAAATTCTTTTATCTAGTGATCTACTTTATGAAAGTTTTTACTTGCAAAATTTGTACTGTCTATGTCACTCTTGTAAATAAAACAGAAGATAAAGTATGTAAGAGTTTCCTTACTATGTTTGACAATTGTTTTGTATGAATTCATTAGTGTGTAGACCTCACCTCCTTTATTAAAATATAGAAGTTAATATAGAGCTAGTTAAAACTAACTTAGTCGGTTAAAAAGTTGTTATTAAGTAGCTAATTTGTTATTTTCACAAGCTTTGTATATATAGAGCTTCTCATATACTCATTTAACATCTTTTTCGATTTAATTCAATATGAATTCTAAAGGTTTTTCCTTTCTAGCAAGCCCTCAAACTTGTTTTTCAATGAAGTGAATCTCCACCTATTTGATCTTATAATTTGTAACATCCTTTAAAGAAATTTTGCGACATTTGCAATATCTATGAACTGAAATTAGGCTTTTAAAGATATATTGTAAAAATGTCTAGTCATTTCTTTTGGTTTGATTATATGCTTATGTCCTATGAGACTAATATTCTCAATTTTATTCTAAATGTCTCCTTCTGCTTACGTGTTGTTTGATTTTAATTTTTGACATGCTAAACTCTGTGATGTGAACACATCTGATTTCTAACATAAGTAACTTAGGTTTAATTTCAAAGTTATCTTTAAATGATTTTGAAAAGTGTGATTTTCGTTGTAAAGCTAAAATAACAAAGAGTTCACATAAATCTGTAGTTTGAGAATCTGAGTCTTTAGATTTATTACACTCCGATATATGTGAACTTGATGGGACGTTAACTTGAAATGATTGCTCTGACTATACTTTTGTATATCAAATCAAAAATAAAAGTGAAACGCTTGACATGTTAAGGATATTTGTAACTGAAATTGAAAATCAATATAGTTGAAAGATTAAGATGTTCTAAGTATGATTCTATTTTGTTTAATGAATTTTATAAATTGTCTAGAATTATGCTTGGAACAACTGCACCATAACTGCATGAAGTGAATGGTAATGTTGTAAGAAAGGATAGAACTCTATTGAACTAGTTGTTGCTAGTAAGCTTAACTATAGTGCTGCATCTTATTGGTGTGCAAAAAATATATTACTTATTTGCTATGTTTTGAATAGAGTTCCTAAATCTAAAAACAAAACATCTTCTTATGAGATAGTGAAGAAAAGACAACCGAACTTTTCTTATTTTCAAACTTTGTGCTGTTTGGCTTATGTCAGAATCCCTGATCCCAAGCGAATAAACCTCCCCAGTAGAGCCTATGAATGTGTATTCATTGGGTATGCAGTAAAGAACAACGCATATATGTTTTATGACCTAAATGCAAAAGCGATCATAGAGTCAAATGAGGCTGACTTCTATGAAAATAAATTCCCTTTCAAATGGAGAAATAGTGGGGGCAGCGAACCAAGTCATGTTCCCGTGACAAGAAGCACTGAAAGCAACAAACAAGGCGAAACACTCGAAGAAGTAAGAGAGTCAGAGTTGCTAAAGATTATGGACCCCATTATACGACCTATTCCTTATGTTATTTTAAGCAACTTAATTATTTTTTTAATTTGTTGTTATAAATTTGACAAAGAATAAAATAGCAAAATGGGAGGAAAATGTGCTCTACTTGGAATTTGAAGACATGGTTTTTTACTTGATATGCTATGTTAGGGTTTATATTTCCACCATTAATAATCATGTCATGTCATTTTGTAAATTGTCTTTATTTTGTTCTCACCCTCCAACTATTATCCATATGTCCAAGGCTGTCAAATGATTTTCTTATCAATGCAAGCTTTGAAATTTATTGCTTAAACTTTATCATATTCTTGTGCAATAACACTAACGCTATTTCAGAAATCTTGTATCAAGAGTATAAGTTATCTATAAAAATATCTAAAGATGAATATGAAGCTAATCTTACAAATTGTCAACAAGTTTACGAGGGAAGATTGTAGAAATTTTATTATTAATTTAAATAATGATTATCCATAATGTCCAAGCCTATCAAATGATTTTTTTTATCAATGCAGGCTCCGAAAATTATTGTTCAAGCTTTATTATATTCATGTGCAATTTCAATAACGCTATTTTTTTAGAAATCTTGTATCAAAGGTATAAGTAATCTATAAAGATATCTAAAGATGAATATCAGACGAGTCTTGCAAATTGTCAACCAGTTCTCGAGGGAAGATTGTAGGTATATTTTACTAATATTTTAGTTAATGATTATATTATATTAGATTATATTATTATTATGTTAGAAAATACCTTTATTTAATTATATTGGCTATATTACTCTCTTAATTTCTTAACTAATTTTCTGGTTTCACTTTGGATATTTAATTATTTTTTGTTCCGCTTTGGTCCCTTAATTATACTTCCGTTAGTCAATTCGGTAATTTCGGTTAGTTTTTGCTAAAAAAATACTAACTTTTGTTGACGTGTCACTTAGAAAAGAAGAAATGGGACTAAACTTAAATCAATAGTGTGATTGGTTGAGAAAAGAAAATCACAAGAGAAAGTTTGAAAAAAGAGAAAGAAATAATTAATTTTATCTTGTTCATATTTTATGGTCTACTTTATTTAGTTTATTATTAATTTTTCAGGGTTTTTTTTTAATGTGGATGATTAGTTTATTAAAAACACAATCTTTACCCACTCACCTTCTACCCAATCTCTATTTTCTAGTCGGCTATAACATCTCCGTGTAAAAGTCAGATCTAGTATTTTACACACAAATTTCATTCAACCAAAGTTCACTACGCGAAAAGACGCTTTTTACAGCGCTTTTTTTAAGTCATTTACAGCGCTTTTTTAAAAAGAAAGCACTATAGTTACCAGCGCTGTAAAAGGATACAACAACGCTTTTGTTTAAAAAAAAAAGCGCTGTAAAAAAGGTGGATATATTGTGCGCTTGTTATACGCCTTTTACAGCGCTTTCTACAAAAGCGTTGTAAATCCATATAACAATAGATGCTGTATTATGACCCTTTTTACAGCGCTTCGTCAAAAAAACGCTGTAAAAGGTGCACTTATATAGATGCATTGTTATGCACTATTATGCACCTATTACAATGTTTTTTCACAAAAGCGCTGTAAAAGGTGCACTTATATAGATGCATTGTTATGCACCTGTTACAACGTTTTTCCAAGAAGCGCTGTAGTAGGTGCACTCAATAGATGCATTATTATGCACTATTTTGCACCTATTACAGCGCTTATTCAAAAAAGCGCTATAGTAGGTACATTCTAATGCACCTATTACAGCGCTTTTTTGAGAAAGCGCTGTAAAAGGTGTTTTTTTTTTAAGTCTTATTAGATAATATGCTGTAAATTTTAGAAGCTCTTTTTTAGAAAGCGCTTTTTTTAAAAGCGTTGTCTTTTAATCCAGAATCAGTTCACAATTTTTATTCCAAAATCATTTTCATCTAGAATCATTTCACAATTAGTCAATAGTACGTACACAACAACAACAAAACAGCACTACAAAACACACAAGAATCAGTACACAACAACAACAGATTCACTATATTTTAAAATGCACAAATATGCACAAATATTCACACACAATCAGTTCATAATTATATATTCACAACAGCTCAGAACTACATATTCACACAACTATCTATTCATATAACTATCAGATATTATATTCACAAACAACACACCATATCCCTTGCAGCTTGCCATTTCCCAGCAAATCAAATAATATTCATTTCAAGCACATACTGACACCAGTTTTCCTTTATCTCTGTTAGTTCTTTTTTTCAGAATACGTTGGACTGGAATCGCCAAAGTACTGATATAAAAATTGAAATAAATAAGTTAGAATCAAATATAAACATAGTTTATATATGAAAATCAAATAATTAAAATATCGTACCGTTTCTGGGATTATAATTTGATTTTTATCAACAATCTCCATCATGAATCGCAATACATAGTACCCACAGTCGATGTTGTTAGTTTGATGAGGGCACTATAAAATAAAACATATAAGTCAATAATTATTTAATTGTGTATTGATTGTAAGTGAAATTTAAAAGCATATATTTCAAACCTTTATTGGAATCCATGTGATGTTATTTGACTTTAGCTTCGACACTGTCGCACCTCTTTGAGCTCGAAAAACTTGTAAAGCACTATCGAATAAATAAATGTGATTATAAATAAATGTCATCTTAATATATATATATGCAAAAAATAAATGAATATTACTTACGTGTCGAACAAAGTCTTTATCTCGGGGCGATTGTTGTAATGGCCGTGCAAGGGATCTAGGTAGTATATAACTTCAGAGGTCGCATTGATTGCAATTAGCACCCAATGTGCCCTACAACAACAAAAATTTAGTTTACACAACTAATAAATTAAGATCTCATAAATTAAAAAAGATATAAATATAGAATATATAATTACGTACGCTGAATTATATGGTGGAAGAAATAACTTATCCTTCTCTTTATTTCCTAATAGTATATCTAAATTGTATTTATTTACATTCGCTGGATCGTGTTTAAGGATTGAAATCTTATGCGGAGACAAGAATGAAAATCTATTCGACAATCTGCGCGCGCACACGAACTTCTCATACAAAAACCTTCAATAAAAATTTCAAATTAGATTAATTACCAATAAATTAAATTAATTACAAATAAATGCGATGAAAAGTAATTTTTACCTCATGTAAATGCTCAAAACAGTAGCACTCAGCTTCTTATGGTCGAGAATTTCGTATATGTGCTCTTTTTCAAAAAATTCTTCATACGCGTCTCCAAATAGATCTTTATCCATGCTTATTATTCGTGAATCGTCGCTGCCCATATTTTTTTTTGCCTGTATGTCAGGAGAAGACCCATATGGAGCAAGTCGTGGCTGACTTATTTTAGGAGCAGGAGCAGCAACTGATTTTACACGATCCAGTTTTTTAGCAGCAACAACTTTGGCCGCTTTATTACCCTCCTGCTTTTGCAGTTTGCCAGTTTTATTACCCTCCAATTTTTGAGGTTTGCCGGCTTTATTTTTGCCACGAACATCCAGTCGTGGTGCGGCAGCTGGCTTGCTGTGCGGGTGGTTTATTAGATTGAATCTGAAAAAATGAGGTTAATCAAATTGTTAGTTTATTGAATCAGAAAAAATGACAAACCTTATAGACTTTGTTTGAATCTAAATAAATGTGAAATTAAAGTTAACATTGGAAAAAATTCAGCAATTAAATATAATCAATTAAACATACATTTCAATTAATTAAACATACCTTGTCAAAAGATGTTTGGGCCATGCCACGTAGCTGCCAATTGCTTCGCCCAAATAATTCAGATCTGCATCGTTGTCCGGTACAGGCAACGGTGCATTTGGTTCCAAAGCAATAACTAGCGATACTTTGACATGGCCCGCAGGAATTGGTGTGTTGTGCAATACTTCGCCCGGAGCATTGCACAATGTTCCCTTTCCGACCTTCCGATGAGTAGGGGAGGATAAGTATAGAAAGCATGGAGTGACCCCCTAAAATCAATGGTTAATACATAAGTATGTGGAACAATTAACTTTAATGAATTTCTTATTTTATTAAGTAATTAATTACCTCAGGAAGACTGTTGACACCAACGTTGCAACTTCCTCGTTAGATGGATTTTGACGCTTCTCTTGTGAAAAATAACTTCTAGGAGTTACGCCAAATCCTTTGCCCCTCACGCGGCCGGAATATTCAGGAACATTAAACACTTTACCTAATATGTCCCTGCAACTTGCCTTGTTGTCCTCTTGATTTTCCGATTCAAGATTCGCATAAAATACACATAGGATTAAAAAGATAAGTTCAATAACATTTTTAAAATACAATATTAAAAATATTAAAGTGATAAATATACTTACACAAAGTTCTATTACTTTAGTACATTTTCGTTATCAACCACTCCGTCTTTATTTACACGAGCTTCCTTCCACATTATATGACGACCCAACGGTTGATCGGGTTGGGTGTCTTATAGCTATTATCGTTAAGATCATAAACAAAATATTAGTTAGATAGTATAGTTTATAATATACCACATTAATTAAATAAAAGTGATGTTTAATTACTTACAACTTTTTGCTCTAGACGAGCATATCCCAAACAAGAAATCTCGTATGGGTGGGGAATAATTTTTGCCCTCTCGCGATTTGTCTTACTAATATTCTAAATAAAAAAAATAACAGTCTAGTAAAAATTTAAAATACGCTATGAATATGAATAATAAAAATCAAATGCTAATAAATGAATCACTTACAACAAATGCGGGGTCGGAACGTTTTGATACGAATGCGCTCCATTCCTCATTTGATATATAATGTTTATATATTTTTGGAGCTTCCGCATTCGTATTTCCTTCACGGTCTTTTAAATAGCAATTAGAGAGGTGAGATCTAAAGCCCCGGTGTATTTCCCCGACAACTCTGAGCACATAGCTCTTTCTCACCTCATCAAGAACAAAAACTGACTGCAAACCAAATATATAGTTTGAGTAAAATACTTCAAAGCAGTATATTGTAAAAATTTATAAGTAATAGGGTGGAGTAAAAAAATTACCTGTATATCAGCCTACAATACATCTTTGGCATCCTTCAATGCCTTATCTCTCTAATCATCTATTGTGATTGGTATATTTTGACGAACAACAGCTCCAATATAACTAACAAACATGGAACTGTTGGGGTCAATTGGTTGACCACTCTCATTCC
Source organism: Cicer chorassanicum (assembly GCA_037974735.1). Lineage (NCBI taxonomy): Eukaryota > Viridiplantae > Streptophyta > Magnoliopsida > Fabales > Fabaceae > Cicer > Cicer chorassanicum. The sequence goes on along the minus strand of JBBPBP010009779.1, from coordinate 60,253,231 downwards.
ATCCAACCTAATAAACTCATATAGTAAGTACCTCAATATATTAACAGCAAACAAGGTAAACAGCAAACAAAGTATCGTATAAACAACAGAAACAGAAAACAACAAAGTATACCTCATATTTTTGCCCAGTACTTCTTGCTTTTATAACATTTTGCATTATTGTTGCACCACGTTTGACTTCATTTTCGTAAGTCTTAGTGTTTCCAACTTCTTCATTTTGACAATCTAACCCCTTGTTGGTATCCATTTGTCTACAACAACCAGTTCAACATCAACATATATGCAGTTCAGTTCAGTTCAACATCAACAAGCAGTTCAGTTCAGTCTAAGTACGTATCAAAATAAGTTAACATGCATTTTAGTGAAACCAAAAACTAATAAATACAATATCTGAAATAGCTCTTTTTAATGCTTAGGGTTACGGGTTCACAGACGAACGGTGCAGAAGACGATGAAAACGAGGACGAACGATTACGAACGATGGTAGGGTTACGGGGTTTGCAGACGAAAACGAGGATGAAAACGGGATTACTTGATGTTTATGATGTTTACGTACGATCGTAGGTGTAGGATGAGAGTAAGTAATGAGGAAGAAACAAGGAAAACTGAAACTCTCGTAGGGTTCGTAGGGTTTGCAATGAGAAGGAGAACGCAGATGAAACTGAAAAATTTACGTAATGAACATGAAACTAAAGAGGTTTACTATTATATATAAAACCCTATTACAGCGCTTTTTTGAACGAGCGTTGTAATAGGTCTCATCATTTTATTTTTTAAAATCCTATTACAGCGCTTTTTTATAAGCCTTTTAAAGCGCTTGTGAAAAAGTGCTGTAAAAGACCTCCTTATTTTTATTTTTTTAAAAGCCTTTTAAAGTGCTTCTACAGAAAGCGCTTTAAAATGCCTCTTTGTTTTATTATATGCAAACGCTTTGTGACCCTTTTACAGCACTTATGAAGAAAGCACTGTTAAAGGCCTCCCTATTTTATTTTTTAACCCTATTACAGCGCTTTTTTAGAAAAGCGCTCTAATAGGGTTTTATATATGAAATGACTCTTTGTTTTACCATGTCCAAAGGATGTGTGAACCTTTTACAACGCTTATGAGGAAAGCACTGTAAAAGACCTTCCTATTTTATTTTATAACTCTATTACAGCGCGTTTTTATAGAAGCGCTGTAATAGGGTTTTATATATGAAATGACTCTTTGTTTTATCAAAGGTTGTGTGTACCTTTTACATCGCTTATTAGGAAAGCGCTGTAAAAGGGTTCCTTAAATTATTTTTTCATGAGCCCTCTAATAATTTATTTTCTTCCAAATTAGTTAAATTATTTTTTCATAAGCCCTGCAATAATTTATTTTCTTCCAAAATAGTTAAATTATTTTTTCTTCCAAATTGTGTTTAACTGATCAGGTCAAGTTCAAGCTAAATTACATGTACATAGCTTGAACTTAAATTGTTTTTAAGTTCAAGCTAATTAGTTAAACTGTTTGAACTTGAACTGATCAGGTCAAGTTCAAATAGTTCAAGCTAAATTACCTGATCAGGTCAAGTTGAGTATACAATTACATACAATATAAGCTGAAAATTACAAATTAACAGTTCAAGCTAAATACCAAAATGCTTAATTATGGCATATCAAACAATTAAACACATTAAGATGCCCTTCTTCTTTTCTTGGTGGGATTCACATTTGTTTGTCCATTAATGATACGAAACGATGGATTAATCCAAATTCCCTCATCATGATCATATCTAAGATATAAACCATCATCAGTTGAACCAATTTCATGTGGTTGTGATGTTGCAAAGAAAAGATCATTACCAACATCTTCATCATTATTGTTATCATCACTTATTTTATTGGTCGATAGGACAACGGACCATTTATCATCAGCAGGATCAGTGACATAAAACACTTGTTGAGCTTGCGACGCTAAAATAAAAGGATCATCTTTGTATCCCACCCTATTAAAATCGACAAGCAAAAACCCTGACTCATCAATCTGAACGCCATTATTATTATCGACCCACTTGCAACCAAATATGGGAACACGAAACATTGTGTAGTCTAGCTCCCATATGCGCTCGATAACCCCAAAATATGATAAATTTGCATATATTGGGTTCTTGTCTTTTGCACTTGAGATATGCATCGCTTCAACTACGAGAGTGACTCCGCTATTTTGCATAGTTGTTTGATCATCTTGTTCTTTGGTATAAAATGTGTAGCCGTTAATTACGTAACCGGTGTAAGAAAAGACATGTAAACTCGGACCATTTGCTAGCCACCTCAATCTCTGTGAAATTGATCCGGGGTCTACATCAAACTTTGACTTTATGTGATTTTTTAACCATGTTATGAAACTTCGACTGTGCTCTCGAGTTATCCAATTTTGATTCCTATTCATGTTCAAACTAGATAATTGATCCATGTGTATTGTAACATACGGCTGAACCTCATCGTCATTGTGCAGAACATGCAATTGTGCCTGCTCCCATTTTGTCCTTGATATAGTCATTATTCTCTTTCCAATTATCCTTTCTCCTGATAATCTTCCCGAATGACGAGACATGGGAAGCCCTATGGATTCAACATTCGATAGATATTCAGTACAAAATTCAGCATTTTCTTCAGCAATGTACCGTTCAGCAATACAACCTTCTAGTCGACTTCTACTTTTTACGTACCCTTTTAATATTTTCATATATCGTTCTATCGGGTACATCCATCTCATATAAGTTGGCCCACAAAGTTGTGTCTCCTTAACAAGATGAACAGTAAGGTGAACCATTATATCAAAAAACGAGGGCGGGAAGTACATTTCAAGCTCACACAAAGTAACAACAATTTCCCTATGAAATCTTGGTAATTTATGAGGATCGATCACTTTACTACAAATTTCCTTGAAGAAGAAACATAATTTAGTTATGGCTCGGTGAACTTTTTCAGGTAAAATTGAACGTATACCTATTGGTAGCAAATGCTCCATTAGAATATGAGCATCATGGGTCTTCAATCCTTTTAACTTCAGGTCTTTCAAACAAACTAAAGTTTTAATGTTTGAAGAGTATCCTTCTGGAACTTTAACTTCGTGTAGAAATTTACACAAAACAATTTTTTCCTTTCTAGATAGAGTATGAGCGGCTGGAGGTAGATATGTGCGATTTCATTTCTTTAAGGGACCCAATTCATTTCTTATTCCCATATCAACCAAGTCCAATCTTGCATTGATGCCATCCTTAGACTTTTCTAGTACATTGAGTAACGTACCAATAACACTGTCAAATACATTTTTCTCAATATGCATCACATCGAGAAAATGTCTTACATACAATGACTTCCAATATGGCAATTCAAAGAAAATTGACTTTTTCTTCCACCCAGTTTTGACCAGGTCTTCCGCAAAAGGTTTGCCAAATTTATTGGTCAAACCTTATACTTTCTCAAGTATTTGATATCCAGTCAATGCTACGGGAGCTCTATCTTCCTCTGATTTTCCATTGAATGCATTTCTCCACCCACGATACTGATGATTATAAGGTAAAAATCTACGATGTCCAAGAAATACATTCTTCTTACAATGTTTCAACCGCATCCAATTTGCACTCTCTTCACATATAGGACACGGACACTGACCTTTAATGCTATATCCTGATAAATTACCATATGCTGGAAAATCATTAATGTGCCGAACAACATAGCCGTCAAATTGAAACATTCTTTCTTATACCCGTTATAAACATCCACACCTGTCTCCCATATAATTTTTAAATCTTCAATTAAAGGAGCCAAGTATACGTCGATATCATTTCCCGGTTATTTGGGTCCAGAAATTAACAGAGACAACATCATAAACTTACGCTTCATACATAACCATGGAGGTAGATTATAAATCAACAAAATCACAGGCCACGTGCTGTGTGAGATGCTTTGAAGACCATGTGGATTCATTCCATCAGTAGAAAGTGCAAGGCGTAGATTTCTCGACTCTATCCCGAATTCAGGATACTCGTGATCAATTTTTGCCCATTGCGGAGAATCTGCAGGGTGTCGAATTTTTCCATCTCTAATTCTTTCATCTGCATGCCATGTCAAGTGTTTTGAATCTTCTTCACTGCGATACATGCGCCTAAATCTTGATATTATAGGAAAATACCACACGACTTTTGCTGGAGTAGATTCTTTCTTCTTATATCGAGAGACATTGCATTTCAGACACACCTTTAGTAATTCATATTCATTTCGAAAGAGACTAATGACTATATCAAGGACAGAATGGGAGCAGACACAATTGTATGTTCTGCACAATGATGATGAGGTTCAACCGTATGTTACAATACATATGGATCAATTATCTAGTTTGAACATGAATAGGAATCAAAATTGGATAACTCGAGAGCACAATCGAAGTTTCATAACATGGTTAAAAAATCACATAAAGTCAAACTTTGATGTAGACCTCGAATCAATTTCACAGAGATTGAGGTGGCTAGAAAATTGTAACGCCCCAGATTTTTAATCCAAAACGTTACTTAAAAAAATACTTATTATTTAGAAAAGTTTACGATTTTTTTTTGAATACTTAGCATTTATTCGTTTAAATAATTAGTAAGAAACACGTTATTTAATATCATTAAGAAAATATTTATTCAAAATTTAAAACAAGTAAAGGCAATTATTCCTAACGGAAGGGAACCACTCCGTATTTCTAAAATTCTAGTACATTTTAAAAGTTTGTGACAAAAGATTAAAAGAACTTAGAAATATTGCGACAACTCTATTATTACAAAATTGTCTCGAAAAACCCATTTTTACCCAACGTTCGCCGCACATCAATAGTCATTAACTACTCTTGAATCTCCTCGAACTCATTAGTACTAAAAATGTTGTTGTAAGGGTCAGTTTTATTCCATCATCCACATCAAACCAAAGCTAAACATATGAAAGAATAACACAAAACATATAAAAGTAAAAACTTCCAATTTAAAAGAAAAAATGCGCAAACCGGTAAATTGTATATCAAACATATGCATAGTGCATGCTCCTAAAACTATATGATCCAAATATCAACCTGCCACTAAGGCAACTTCCACACATACAGGTCACCCATACCAATGGGGAAATCAAAAATGCCACTAAGACAACTCCCACGAAGATGCATATGCCATGACATGATGATATAGTATCAAACATATATATACTCCCACACAACCCACTAAGGATCATGTCATATGCATTCAAAATTACTTTTCAAAATCATCTCTTATTCACATATCACTAAGAACACATACAACACATCCTTATCATGAGTATCACATAATCATAGACAAATAATCATAAAAATTATGACTTTCACCACATACACATAAAAATAGAAACTTTATATCATATAGGCCATAAAAATTAACACTTTAACATATATGACAAGAAAATTCAAACTCCAATTCATATACATAATAAAAGTTAAAACTTTATCACATATAAGGTAAAAATTCAAACTTTATTTCATATTCATCGTAACACTACAATTTTATCACACATAGCATAAAATTTCATACTTTATTCCATAGAAGTCATATATTACAATTCAATCTCAATAAAAATTGGGGTTTTATCATTTTAATCCATTAGTCTACATTTATTCATTTTAAAATAGAAGCAATCACGACTATTTATTTCATGTCATCCAACCAACGGCCTAACTCTAATTTGTGTGGGGAAAAGCCCTTACCTTGGTCGCTTTTCTTCCTAGTACAAAGCTTTAAGCCCCACGGAGTTGTTCACAAGGAAAAGAAGTTCCAAGCTTTGGATACACGAAGAAAATGAGGTGTGAGGTCATGGTGGCTAGGGTTTCAGTATTATTTTTTGTTTATTATTAGTGAGTATACAGAAATTGTGGACTTAAGGGAAATTTAAAGTGGAAATTGTGGTTTAGAAAATGTTGGGCCTAAATGAAGGATAAGAGGGATAAAATGTCACTCTTTTTTTTTGTTAACCTTGATCATAAAAACCAAGCCACAAACACATAGCCCACTATTATACTCATTCAAGTGGGTTGGGTCACACTAAGCCTCAAACCCTTAGTCCAATTTCTTCTTGCACTAGAAAACACATCTACATATAATATATCTCTACTTATATATATGTATATATTTGAACTCCCCATATATTTAAATAATTCTTATTAATAACTTTATCAACTACAACAAATCGAACAAGGCAAATAATTATCACACATAATTTAATAATGAATAATATTGATAGGTTCCAATTATTTTTAAATAATAATTTTGAGGATGTTACAATACTCACCCCCTTAAAAATAGTTTCGTCCTCGAAACAAGGCAGACATTCTAATTATAACCTTACGGTTGTAAGGAAATATTTTATTCACGTCTATATAGTAGGTTTAGGTGACACACTAAGTCGTGCACTAGAGGGGTTCCCAGGAAAGAGAGGTGGGTCAACGGACCACTTAATAACCAAGTCTTTCCTTGGCCACAATCCCGCTAATACAACTTTTTACGATATTACCTTTTTTATATAACACCCCGGCCATTACCGTTACCGGCGATGCACCGGCGAATTACCTTTTTTATATAACACCCCGGCCATTACCGTTACCGGCGATGCTACCTCACGGTCTTCTCGCTCCCCCCTTTCCCACCGTGAAATCTAGTTTTTGTCTTCCGTGGGATTCGAGCCCGGTACCTAGGGAATAAGTACCGCCTCTACACAGTCCCACTACCAATTGAGCCAACAGCTCAATTTGTAGTGGGATTGTGTGGAGGCGGTACTTATCCCCCAGAAAACCGGGCTCGAATCCCACGGAAGGCAAAAACTCGTTATTTCCACTGGGTGGTGAGGGGGGACGAGAAAACCGTGAGGTAGCATCGCCGGTAACGGTAATGGCCGGGGTGTTACATAAAAAGTAGCCTTTTTTGATACACCCCGACTAGTAGCTCAATTGGTAGTGGGAATGTGATGAGGCGGTACTTATCCCCTAGGTACCGGGCTCGATTCCCACGGAAGGCAAAAACTCACTAGATTTCCAAGAGGGAAAGGGGAGAGCGAGAAGACCATGAGGTAGCATCGCCGATATCGCTGGAGGGTCGGGGTGTTACACAAATGGTCCGAGTTTACATGTCTTTTCTTACACTTGTTATGTAATTAACGGCTACACATTTTATACCAAAGAACAAGATGATCAAACCACTATGCAAAATAGCGGAGTCACTCTCGTAGTTGAAGCGATGCATATCTCAAGTGCAAAATACAATAACCCAATATAGGAGCTAGACTATCATATTTTGGGGTTATCGAGCGCATATGGGAGCTAGACTACACAATGTTTCGTGTTCCCATATTTGGTTGCAAGTGGGTCGATAATAATAATGGTGTTCGGATTGATGAGTCAGGGTTCTTGCTTGTCAATTTTAATAGGGTGGGATACAAAGATGAGCCTTTTATTTTAGCGTCGTAGGCTCAACAAGTGTTTTATGTCACTGATCCTGCTGATGATAAATGGTCTGTTGTCCTATCGACCAATAAAATAAGTGATGATAACAATAATGATGAAGATGTAGGTAATGATCTTTTCTCTTCAACATCACAACCACATGAAATTGGTTCAACAGATGATGGTTTATATCTTAGAGATGATCATGATGAGGGAATTTGGATTAATCCATCGTTTCGTATCATTAATGGACAAACAAATGTGAATCCTACCAAGAAAAGAAGAAGGGAATCTTAATGTGTTTAATTGTTTTTAAGCCATGTAATCTGAACAAAGTTCATGTAATTTAATTGTTTGATCTTCCATAATATAGCATTTTGGTATTTAGCTTGAACTATATGTAATTTTCTGCTTATACTGTTGGTAATTGTATACTGACTTTCTGCTTATACTGGAAATTTTTCTTGAACTTGAACTGATCATCCCAATATGAGCTGATCATGTAACTTAGCATTGATATAAATATAGGTATTATTTGGAAGAAAAAAATATTATTTTGTAAGAAAAAATTATTATTTGGAAGAAAAAAAATAATTAAACACAATTTGGAAGAAAAAATAATTTAACTAATTTTGAAGACAAAAATTATTATTTGGAAGAAAAAATAATTTAACTATTTGGAAGAAAACAAAATTATTTGGAATTTTTCTTGAACTTAACTGATCATACCAAAATAATGAAGTCACACAGCCCTTGGACATAATAAAACAAAGAGGCATTTTATATGTAAAACTCAATTACAACGCTCTTTTGAAAAAGCGCTGTAATAGGGTTTTAAAAAAATAAAATAAGGAGCTCTTTTAAAGCACTTCCTTCATAAGCGCTCTAAAAGGGTTACAGAGCATTTACATATAATAAAACAAAGAAGTCTTTTATATATAAAAACCTATTACAGCGCTCTTTTGCAAAAGCGCTGTAAAAGGGTCACATAACGTTTGCATATAATAAAACAAAGAAGCCTTTTATATATAAAACCCTATTACAGCGCTATTTTGCAAAAGCATTGTAAAAGGCTTTTAAAAAATAAAATAAAGAGATCTTTTAAAGCACTTTCTACATAAGCGCTGTAAAAGGGTCAAATAGCGTTTGCATATAATAAAACAAAAAAGGCTTTTAAAGCGCATTGTATAAAAGCACTGTAAAAGGGTATTAAAAAAAATAAAAATAAGGAGGTCTTTTACAACGCTTTTTCACAAGCGCTTT
>JBBPBP010009779.1:60179504-60239504 GCA_037974735.1 Cicer chorassanicum | reverse complement strand
ATAAACTAATTATATGAAAAATGGATTGAACTTTAAGGATCACAAACGTATTTTCCTCTACAAAATTATTGTTTCAATTTTTGAATTGGTGTTTTGCTTCCAAGTTATAGTTAGAATTCAAGTTCATTATATCTCCGCTCAAAAACATGGTGTCCAATTAATGGAGGTGAAACAAGTCTATATTTCATTAGGTATCTCTTAACTTTCCAATCATACTTTTGCTTTGATTTCTCAAATGTACGTCATGATAACATTTATTCTTTTATTTCCTACTAATAGAACTTATATATATTTATAAAACATAATATTTTCTTCAAACAAGAAGCCAAGTTCTAACTGCCTATTTGATTATCTATTTAAACAACAACAAGCCAGAAAATTCGCACCCAGAGCACATGCTCCCATCACATACCCTTGACTAGTGCAAAATCCATTGCAATCATGATATAGCTCACATTTTTTAAAACATTTCGTCAGCGTAAATGCATAAGGCATGCCTATCAAGACGAGAAATATTAGTGTAATAGATAATTAATGTGTATAAGAGTAATAATATATGGCCGAATCGAACTCTGTTTTGCAAAATTTGTCTACATACCTATTGAGAATAAAAGAACTACAACAAAAGCTGTCATGATAAACTTTTGATTAGTAATCATTGTATTTTGTTCTCACCCTCCAACTATTATCCATATGTCCAAGGCTGTCAAATGATTTTCTTATCAATGCAGGCTCCGAAAATTATTGTTCAAGCTTTATTATATTCATGTGCAATTTCAATAACGCTATTTTTTCAGAAATCTTGTATCAAGAGTATAAGTAATCTATAAAGATATCTAATGATGAATATCAGACGAGTCATGCAAATTGTCAACAAGTTCTCGAGGGAAGATTGTAGGTATATTTTATTAATATTTTAATTAATGATTATATTATATTATTATTATTATGTTAGAAAATACCTTTATTTAATTATATTGACTATATTACTCTCTTAATTTTTTAACTAATTTTCTGGTTTCACTTTGGATATCTAATTATTTTTTGTTCCGCTTTGTTCCCTTAGTTTTTGTTAAAAAAATACTAACTTTTGTTGACGCGTCACTTACGGTAGAAGAAATGGGACTAAAATTAAATCAATGGTGTGATCGGTTGAGAAAAGAAGATTACAAGAGAGAAACAGGTAAGAGAATGTTTGAAAAAAGAAAAAGAAATAATTAATTTTATATATTTTATGGTCTACTTTATTTAGTTTATTGTGTAGGAATTAATTTTTTTTTAATGTGAATGAATAGTTTATTAAAAACACAATCTTTACCCACTCACCTTCCACGCAATCTCTATTTTCCAGTCGGCTATAACATCTCCATCTAAAAGCCAGATCTAGTATTTTACACACAAATTTCATTCGACCAAAGTAATTAACTACTAATTTTTGTCTGAACTTAGTGGCACATTCCTACGTCAGCAAAATTTTAGTGGCACGTTCTTGCATCAATAAAATTTTGTTTTTAACAGCATGCTTCATTTACTAGATAAACTATAACCTTTGTAGACCTCTACACTCAATATCAAATATGAGTTGTATTAATTAAAATATATTATCAGTTTCAAAGGTAAAACTAAAACTAGAAACAAGCTTCCTTTCTTTTCAATATTCGCAAATTTGTGAGAATTGAAAGAGGTGTGGGTCCCACGGGAATTTGATTTCTCTTAACAAATTCTTTGTTGTCCCAAACTGGAGAAATGCTTTTTATCTACCTTATTTCTATCGCATCTATTTCTCGCGTACCAAATGCACCCTAAAAGATAAGTTAAGGGACCAAAAATAAAACATAATTTTTCCTTTTTTTTTTTCTCTCTTCTACTTCTCCAATTTAGAAATCATGCTTTTTGTAAGACCCTTAGTGTTTAAACTCCAAATTATGCAATTTTAGTGTGTTTGGTGTTGAATTGCCGAACCATTTAGCTCAATTTTATTTTATTTTGTGAATCAAGTACCAAAAACATATTTTGTTAGAGTTTGCAATATGTTTAATATATGTATATATTTATATATATATCTATATATATAGAGAGACCCGATTAAAATTATTTGTCGGAGAATAATTAATTTACGTTACGAAAAAATTTAATACCGGACAGTTTTTTTTTTAAAAAAAAATGTCACTTGTTGTTAAAAAATTCATTTGCCAATTGAGTCGTGATGTGTGTAAGAGTATTCAGATATTTGTGGTTTTGGTTTTAACAATATATATATATATAAGGAAACAGAAAGTAGAAAACATTTTCTCATGCGCTCGCGAGTCCTTTTCTTGTCTAGATCTAAGCTTCTCCAATTGGAGGGAAAGTTACTCCTCTCCACACTATGGTGCTTGTGAGCTAACTTTTGAGGTGTCGACGCGAGCAAGTGTTTTTTCCGTATTTGATCGTAGTAGCGGAAACGGTTGAGAAAGCGATAACGAAGGTAAGGGCTCCTTCCAAATTTTTAGTTTGCATATAGGACCCTATATGTGTGTTTGTTGAGTTTGTATTTTGTGTGATGTATGTGTGTTGGTGGAGAATTTAATTTGAGGTGGTTTTTGTGTGAATTGTTGAAATTTAATTTGAGGTGGTTTATGTGTGAATTGTTGAAATTTAATTTGAGTTTGTTTATGTGTGAATTGTTGAAGTAAATTTGAGGTTGTTCAATGTGTGAAATTGTGGAGATTGAGTTTGAGGTGATTAAGTATTCATAACTGTTAATATGTGCGTTATGAATTTTATTGAGGAAAAATGTTTTGAGTATGCTCTGTGATAAGTTTGAAAAAAATCATTAGTGTTAAATGAGTATTAAAAATGGGGAATCTTTTAATAGCTACATTTACTTTGTTACAATGTGATGATTGTAGATACATGCTCTGTTGTTGTTTGATATTATGCCGTAATTGTTAAGTGTTATTGTTTGACTTTACAACGCGAGTGTTAAATGATTCAGAACCATTTAAAAACTCCAAATCTGCATTATTTTGCAGGTGTATTCGGCTACAGGTGGTGTGTAGTCGAATATAAATGAGTGAATTTTGCTACTGAATTGTCATGTCATATTCGGATACATCCTGTCTCATATTTGCATACATATGTTCAATTTTAGCTACTGACTTAGCACTTATGTTCGGCTACAATATGCTGTATTCGAATATGATAGTGCAGTTTGTCAAAAACTTCATTTTTCAACATTGTTTATGCATTTTTGACATATGAAAATCCTTTTGATGACTATGTTAAGATGAAAGGTTATGTTGAGCATTTGAAATATAAGAGTTTTTTGCTAAATGATTATTTGTGAATTTCGGTTGGTGACCCTATACATTATTGTGGATCGGGCTTACGCCCCAGGTTATTAGAGTTTTGAGTCGTGTTGGAATTGCAACGACGTCGAAGGTGTGGCAAAGCGATGATTTTGGATTTGTAATCGAAAGCAGTGAGGCTTGATGCCGCTCGTGGATCCTCAATGCCTAGTCACCCTCAGTTAGATTAATGATCAGCATCGGGATTTATTTAAGAATTTTATTTATTCTCCTTTTCTTATTCCAATGTTGTTGTCGCAATGGAACTTATGTATTTGAAACAAACTATTTTAGTCGGTTGTATATTATGATGTAATTATTTTTGACTTTTCTCGTTTGTGTTACGACATGGTACTTTATCAATTTATTTTTCAAAAAAAAAATACTTGCGCTGTTCAAAATCAGGGTGTTACACTTTTCGTCATTGTAATCATTTTTAATTTGCAATTTTTCATATCTTAAAATGTCTTGCAATTCTCAAAGTCAATCAAATTTTCCCCTTTTAATAAAATTTTACCCTCAAAATTTGAGAACTTACCTATGGAAAGAGATAGTGTAACAAAAGAGGCAATAAGAAGGATCATCTTGAGAGGAAATTCAAGAAAGGAATGATGGTGGAGAGAATGTTATAAACCATAAGATGTTCTTATGATGAGTGGGTCTTGGACTCAGGATGTAAATTTCCTATGATTCCAAGTAGATTAGATTCAAGAAACTGATGGGGAGAGTCATCATAGTGAATAATACAGAATACAAGGTTGTAAGAATTGGTTCCATGGATTTGGGGGTTTAAAAGTGGTATAAGGAGAGTACCATAAAAAATGAGACGTGTCCCCTCACCTCAAGAGAAATCTAATATCCCTTATGAATATTGGAGGAGACTGGTTGTTTATACCAAACTGGACATGGTACATTTAAAATAATGAAGATTCCATAATAAGGATCAAGGTCATTGTAAAAATCGCACTGTTAAAAAATCGGGGTGTTACAATTTTCGTCATTGTAATCATTTTTAATTTACAATATTTCATATCTTAAAATGCCTTGCAATTCTCAAAGTCAATCAAATTTTCCACCTTTAATAAAATTTTACCCTCAAAATTTGAGAACTTACTTACGGAAAGAGATAGTGTAACAAAAGAGGCAATAAGAAGGACCATCTTGAGAGGAAATTCAAGGAAGGAATGATGGTGGAGAGAATGTTGAAAAAATGCAAATTACATCAGAATATTACTAAATTATTGATGTGGTATTGGTAACCATAAGATATTCTGATGATGAGTCGGTCTTGGACTCAGGATGTAAATTTCCTATGATTCCAAGGAGATTGGATTCAAGAAATTGATGGGGAGAGGTCATCATAGTGAATAATTCAGAATATAAGGTTGTAAGAATTGGTTCCATGAATTTGGGGGTTTAAAAATGGTACATGGAGAGTACCATCAGGAATGAGACGTGTATCCTCACCTCAAGAGAAATCTAATATCCCTTATGAATATCGGAAGAGACTGGTTGTTCATACCAAACTGGACATGGTACATTGAAAATAATGAAAGTTCCATAATAGGGATGAAGGTCACAAGAAAGTGGCACTTATGTCCTAGATGGAAGTATTATATTTGGAGATGCATATACTATATTACCCAATTTGGAAATACAAATATGTGGCACCAAAGATTAGAACACATGAGTCTTAAGGAGCAGGTAGATTATGAGTAAGTAAGGGTTCTAAATTGAGACAACAATGGAGAGTTGTCCTCCTGTGAACACTGTGTATATGTCAAGTTGCATAGGAACAGCATAATGTAACCAGAGGCACTTTGAGGCTTGTTTAAGGTTTTAAGACAATGCAACACCAGAAGGATCATGTTGCAGATTAAGACACATGCTTAGAACATGTCTGCTAGACTTTATTGACGACTAAGGTGAAAACAAAAGAAGGAATGTATTGTCCAACTTAAGTATGTCTATACAATTTTGGGTTGGAGCAGCTCACACAGTATACTTTTACATCAGTATAAGTTCATCAACAACCATAATCTTGAAATTCCACCAGATCTTTGAATTTGTAGAGTTTCAGACTATAGTCACCTTAAGGTTTTTGAGTGTACTGCATATTATTATGACAAATGGGAAATTGGGACCTAAAGTAAAGAAGGGATATTTTTTTGCATGTTATGATGACGTGAAGGAATACATAATCTGATGCATTGAAATAAAAGGTGTGTTATTGATAGCTTTTCAACAAATGTACTAAATCGTTGCAAGTGATAATAAAATGGTAGTACCGAGTGTCGGTATCAAGGATTGCGTTACACTATCAAGTTGCGTTTAGTTACTAAAATTGAACAAAAAATTACCGAATTGATTGAAATTATATTTGAAACTAACAAGAGTAATAAATTGAACTTTTATAATAAGAAGAATGTCAGGGATGAGTTTCACTTCGAATCCAGCCATGGTTTCTAATTTGATCCTAGCTACCATAGGCTTGAAAAAAAATCTAGTTAGCAATCATATTTCGGCAAACACATACACTTTTGGAGGACTTTCAGGTTGTAATGAGGCTTAGGTAAGGGTAGGACATTTTGGGATAGTAGGTTTTATTACTTGGAGTTAGGTAGACATTTTCAAATTATTCTTCCTTTTTTTTTCCTTCACATTTTCATTGTGAAGATTCTCAAACATTGCCAAAACAACTAAGAAGATATTATTCATCAAAGTACACAAACTGATATTTTTCTTTATTATTTTTTTAATTTTTTTAGTTATATATATATATATATATATATATATATATATATATATATATATATATATATATATATATATATATATATATATATATATATATATATATATATATATATAGAACTACCATCCCATGAGCAACCCCAAACTTAGAACATTACCAAGACGAGACAAAAAATTTCCTACCTAACTCCAAGTAAGGTGATTTAATTTTAGTCAGGACTTTGGCTTATAATGTGGCTGGTAACCGAAAGAAAAGGGCAAGGGTCAAAGGGGCAAAGGGGCTAGCAAAGGATAAAATTTGCATAGGATAGTTAGGAAAGCTCAAACGACCAAACAAAATTGTCTCAATGTATGCATAAATCACAAGTGATGCGAGTAAGAATTTGTTCAAATTCTGAAGGTATAACACATGTCTAAATAATCCCACAACAAAGAATTAAAGTGTTTAGGCTCAAAAGCTCACAACTAGGATAATAAGAGAGAGTATGAACTATCTAAATGATGTTAAACATGCCAGTACAAAATTTATTTATTTTAAAAAAAGGGCAAGTGAGACTTGAAGTTATTACAAATTCTTCATCATAGTGTAGATTCAAACACAATTAAAAAGAAACAAATTCAAATAACAAAAATAAGATTGAAAAAAATAAAAGTTACCTCTACATATGTGTTGCCTCCCACGAAATGCTTCTTTACAGTCACTAGACTGACGCCTCAACCATTGTTAAGGTGGCATATATATGACAAAAAGAACACATCAGCTTTCTTCTCACCAAGGAATACATATTTTAAGTGTGATGGCAATTGTTTGAGCTCAACCTGTGGCATATCTTTATATTTCTGTACAAGCTTTTCTTCATTCCCTTTCAACTTCTCTCATCTAGTATGAAAGCGAGAAGAGTAAGATGGAGATGCTTCTAACATGGCTAAAACATCTTGACTATATGTAACAACATCATGGGATAGGCATAACACCCTTTCTAAAAGCATAGTAGGTACTTGATGTTTAATTTGGGTTTTAACTTAGAATTTTCTAGGCTTGATTTGTCGATTAATGAAGATGATGAATAAGATGAAGAATCTTAATAAAATATAATTTAGGATTTTAAATTTTTATAATATTGATTGAAAAAAGAAATTGTTGATTTGGATTTGATATTACAATAATATTATGGGAGCTCCATCATCTTGACTAGACACGTCGGTTTTTTTACAATTAAAGGAAGGAGTACGACATGTATGCTTTGAGACTTAGATTTAAAAGGTCAATTCAGGAAAAACAAAAACATAAACTAATAACTTGAAAAATGGATTAAACTTTAAAGATCATAAATGTATTTCTCCTTACAAAATTATTGTTTCAATTTTTGAATTGGTGTTTCGCTTCAATGTTTTAATTAGAATTCATGTTTGTTATATCTTCGCTCAAAGACCAAATATTATGTCCAGTTTATGGAGATGGAACACATCTATATATCCTTAGGTATCTCTTAATTTTCCAATCATACTTTTGCTTTGATTTCTGAATTGTACTTCATGATGACATTTCACGTTTTATTTCCGACTAATAAAACTTACATATATTTATAAAACACAATATTTTCTTCAAATAAGAAGGCAAACTCTAACTTCCAACTTTATCAACAACACCTTTGAAACAACAAGCCATCATCCCATCAAAAGCACATACTCCTCAATCATAGCCCTGACTAGAGCAAAAAGATTGACAACCTCTGTAGACCTCTATACTCAATTTCAAATATGTGTTGTGTTTAATAAAATGCACTATCAGTTTTCGGGGTAAAACTGGAAACAAGCTCCATTCCATTACTTTCTTCGCATATTTGTGAGAATTGATAAAAGCATGGGTCCCACTGGAATTTATCTTTCTTAGAAAATTCTCTATTGTCCCAAACAAGTTAAATGATCTCTCTCTTTCTCTCCTCTACTTCTATCGCACCTCTTTCTTGCGTACCAAACACACCCTAAAAGATAATTTAAGGGACCTAAAGTGAAACATAACTTTTCCTTATTTTTTTCTCTCTCTTCTTCTTATTCTCCAATTTAGGAATCATGATTTTCCTCTTTGTAATCATTCTTAATTTGCAATTTTTCATACCTAAAAATATCTTGCATTTCTCAAAGACAATCATTCAATCACCAACATCTCTAATTAGTTACCAAGATCAAAATTCATATTTAACCTTACTTATTGGATTTCATGGCATCCTTACTTGCTATTCTTTCTCTTTCTCTTTCTCTTTCTCTCTCTCTCTCTCTCTCTCTCTCTCTCTCTCTCTCTCTCTCTCTCTCTCTCTCTCTCTCTCAACCTCTCTCTCCCCTACTGAACTAGTGCCTTAGTTTTTTGCTTTTCATTAACAACAACACACGTTATGTTCATTTTACCCAAAAACCAACATAGATTAGTAACAACAACACCACATTTCACTAACAAAATCCCGAGTCAACAAATAAACAACAACACCATTCATTTAATAAATGTAATATTATTTAAAAATGAATTAATGGTATTGTTTTTATTTGTTGAATTATGATTTTTTTTAATCAAATGTGTTGGAACATGAAATATGTTATTGTGTGAATTTAAGAATTTTGTTGAAGTCCCACATTGGAAAGAACTTGTTTTTGTAAATTCAAGTGGAAAGAAACATGTTTTTTAAAATTCAAGTCCCACATTGAAAAGAAAATTTTTTGAACTCCCACATTGGAAAACTCTCCTATTTTGAGTAGTTTTCAACTCTTAATTTGCTAAAGTCCCACATTGATTAGAAATCATATGTGAGTTTGTTCCATCACTATATAATGAGTTTCAAACTATTGTGAAAAACACACCAAAGTTGGATGCATTTCCCAACTTTCTCTTTTCTCTTTTTTTTTTATTCTACTCGCCTAATTTTCGAACAACTTCTCCCCTTTCTTTCTGTCGCTTTAATATTTTAGAGCGGTTGTTATGCCACAGTCCCTTCGATTTTTAAAGCGGTTGTTATGTTGTAGTCCCTTCATTTTTAGAGCGGTTGTTAAGTCGTAGTTCTTTCATTTTTAGAGTTGTTTTTATGTCGCAGTCCCTTCGTTTTTTAGAGCGGTTGTTATGTCGTAGTCCCTTCGTTTTTTAGAGCGGTTGTTGTGTCCTAGTCCCTTCGTTTTTAGAGCGGTTGTTATGTCGTAGTTCTGTCGATTTTTAAGAGTGGTCATATTTTTAAATGTCATATTAAGAGTGGCTTAACTGCCATATTGAGGGTGTAATTTTCGAACGATTTTCTACGGTGCAATAGAACTCCGATACAGTGATCTGAGCTGTTTTATCCTGGGGGCTTCGTGGTTGATAGTCTGCCTTGCACAATTTGGGCAATACCGCGAAACATCTTAAAGAGAGCGACCTAGTCCGCGACTCAACCCAGTAATATCTTCGGTGGCATAAATTGTGATTTTTAAACAGTTTTCCGAAACTCAAAAACAACAATTTTAAGACATCTCTTTTTGCGATGTCAATCGAAGAGATTACTGGATTTGGTTATGTTGCCTCTTATTTCAATAAATTGTTTCAGCTTGAAGCAAATAGAAAAGGATAAGAAAGCTGGAGAATTAACCCATGAGAGAATAATGATAAGAATTATATTCTTAATGGACTTGCTGATGATATGTATAACTACTACAGTTCCAGCAATACTACTAGAGATGTTTGAGATGCTCAGAATAAGTATGCTGTGAGCTGTTATTCAGAGTATCAGATGACCGATGACAGATCCGTGGAGGCTAAAGATAACTCACGAGATCATCTATTAAGGTACTTTCTAAAGGAGCTGTTATAGTGGATCATGTACGCACTGATGAAAATTTAGCAGACCCTTTGACGAAAGGATTAGCTAGAGAGAAAGTCCTAAATACATCCAAAAGGATGGGACTAATGCCTATAGATCAATGAATCACTTATGATGGTAACCCGACCTAAAAAACTGGAGATCCCAAAAATTAGGTTCAATGGGTAATAACAAGTCATAGTGATATGAGCTGAACATGCTATATTATATATGAGAGAAGCATAATTCCTGAAGCGATATAAGGATGAGATAATAGAAACTCTTAATGAGATCTATACTCTATGTGGAGTGCAGTACCTAGCTACAGGAGTACTCTTGATAGGCTCACCTATGTGAATGTGGAAGTGAGGGCCGCTTCCTATGGAATTTCGAGGCAGAATTCCTAGAGCGTTCACTATATTGGGATACATGTGCATGCTTTAAATGCACGGGCTTTTAAGAATACACCCAATGAAAAGGTTGTGTGTGGGTTTGATGTCAGAGATAGAGTTCAAGACTACGAGTCACTCTTGTTGAATCTGAATCTTACTTGCTTTGCAAAGGTTCAAGTCAAGAGACACCTTTGTTTATGTACAATCTTATAGAAGCGTTTGACGCTATTTCAGAAACATTCTTTTAAATTCAAGTGGGGGATATTTGGAACATAAAATATGTTATTGTGTGAATTTAAAATTTTTGTTGAAGTCCCACATTGGAAAGAACTTGTTTTTGTAAATTCAAGTGAAAAGAAACATGTTTTTTAAAATTCAAGTCCCACATTGAAAATAAATTTTTTTGAACTCCCACATTGGAAAACTCTCTTATTTTGAGTAGTTTTCAACTCTTAATGTGCTAAAGTCCCACATTGATTAGAAATCATATGTGAGTTTGCTTCCATCACTATATAATGAGTTTCAAACTATTGTGAAAAGCACACCAAAGTTGGATGCATTTCCCAACTTTCTTTTTTCTCTCTTTTTTATTCTGTTCGCCTAATTTTCGAGCCACTTCTCCCCTTTCTTTCTGTCCCTTCGATATTTTAGAGCGGTTGTTATGTCGTGATCCCTTCGACTTTTAGAGCGGTTGTTATGCCGTACTCCCTTTATTTTTAGAGCGGTTGTTATGTCGTAGTCCTTTCATTTTTAGAGCGGTTTTTATGCCTCATTCCCTTTTTTTTAGAGCGGTTGTTATGCCGTAGTCCCTTCGTTTTTTAGAGCGATTGTTATGTCGTAGTCCCTTCGTTTTTAGAGCGGTTGTTATGCCGTAGTTCCGTCAATTTTTAAGAGTGGTCATAGTACCATATTGCGAGTTACTTTAAATGTTATATTAAGAGTGGCTTAACCGCCTATTGAGGGTGTAATTCTAGAACGGTTTTCTACGGTGCAATAGAACTCCGATACAGTGGTCTGGGCTGTTTTATCCTGGGGACTTCGTGGTTGATAGTCTGCTTTGCACAATTTGGCCAGTGCCTCGAAACATCTTAAAGAGAGCGACCTAGTCCGCGACTCAACCCAGTAATTTATTCGGTGACATAAATTGTGATTTTTAAACAGTATTCCGAAACTCAAAAACAACAATGTTTTATTGTTAACAATCTATGTTGGTTTATAAGTAACATAATTTGTGTTGTTGTTACTGAACAAGCAAATGAGTAAGACATAGGTTGCAGTAGCAAGAAAAAGAGAGAGAAATAATTGAATTCAATAAATAAGGTTAAAAATGGGTGTGGATTTTGAACTTGGGTTATTAATTAGAGATGTTTGTTTGAATGACTGACTTTGATAATTGCAATACATTTTCATATATGAATTATGGAGGATGGATCAATTCTGCTTGACAACATTCAAACATGTCAAAATCGATTTTACAACTTCAATATTGAACTCCTCCAAAATTGAAACAAAAATGAACTAAGAAGAAGAAAATGATGAATTTTAAATTGGAGAAAGAGAGAAAAAAAAGTAGTTAATATTTTTTTTTTTAATTGTTTAAATCAATAAATAAAAGTGACATAAAAATCATCATTAAGAAAGGAAAATAAGTAATAAGATTGTGATTTTACCAGTACTCTATCTTGACAAATGATTAAATTCTAATTATTACAATACAAAAATCATTGTTTATATAGTGAATTAACTATTATGATGTTTGCAACAATGTATATTATTTGTATGTGTTTGTTTTACATATATTATATCTTAAAGATGATTTCAATGTCCACCATTTGTGTATGAGTTTGACGTGGTTTGGTACAAATAAGTCCCATTTGCTAGGTCATTTCTAGATTGATGAAGATGATGAATAAGATCAAGAATCTTAAAAAATTTAAAAATCTATACGTAGATTAAAA
The DNA here is from genome assembly GCA_037974735.1 of Cicer chorassanicum. Lineage (NCBI taxonomy): Eukaryota > Viridiplantae > Streptophyta > Magnoliopsida > Fabales > Fabaceae > Cicer > Cicer chorassanicum. The sequence goes on along the minus strand of JBBPBP010009779.1, from coordinate 60,227,253 downwards.
ACATGGACCACAACATGTAAACTTTAAGACTTAGAGTTAAAGGATCAATTCAAGATGAAAAAAAATATAAGCTAATATTTTGAAAAATTGATTGAACTTTAAGGATCACAATCGTATGTTCCTAATTTTTGAATTGGTGTTTTGCTTCCAATTTATAGTCAGATTTTAGGTCCATTATATCTCCGCTCAAAGACCAAATATTGTGTCCAAAATATGGAGGTGAAACACATCTATATTTCATTAGGTATCTCTTAATTTTCCAATCATTCTTTTGTTTTGATTTCTCAATTGTATTTCAGGTTAACATTTATTGTTTTATTTCCTACTTATAAAACTTACATATATTTATAAAACATAATATTTTCTTCAAACAAGAAGTAAAGCTCTAACTTCCTAGTTTATCAACAACATCTTTGAAACAACAACAAGCTATAAAATCCACATCCATAGCACATGCTCCCATCACAAAGCCCTGACTAGAGCAAAAAGCTTGACAATCATGATATAGCTCACATCTTATTTAACCTTATTTATTAGATTTCATGAGAGAGAGAAAGAGAGAGAAATCCATAAGTAAAGTTAAAAATGAGTGTGAATTTTGATCCTTGTGTTATTAATTAGAGATGTTGGAGTTTGAGTGATTGACTTTGAGAATTATAAAATATTTTCATATATGAAAAATTGTAAATTAAGAATGATTAACAAGAAGGAAAGGACGAATCCTAAATTGGAGAAGAATAAGATAGAGAAAAAAAATTAGTTAATTATTAGTTTTACATGTTTGAATCAATTATAGAAGTGACATTAAAATCATCATTAAGAAAGGAAAACAAGTAATAAGATTGTGACTTACCACTCCTCTTTCGTGAATTCTTAATATCACAACACAAAAACCCTTGTTTATATCGTGAATTAATTTATTGCATGACTAGCATATGAAATTAAACATGTCATGTTACAATATTATAATAATGTTTATGACAACATAAATTACTTGTACGTGTTTGTTTTACATGTACTATATCTTAAACACGATTTCAATGCCCACCCTTTATGTTTTAGTTTGGCGTTGTTGGGTAAACATATGCCATGCATGCTACATGTGATGCTTAGAGTCCTGAAGTTGATGTCAAACAATTTTAAAGATTTTTATTTAGTATTTATGTGGAATTGACAACCATATTAGAAATCATTTCACTAGAATATATGTTCCCACTCTAATGGATGATACTAACGGGATAATTGTTTTATTTGTGAAATTATTTCCAGATTGTGGGTGTGTATTTTGTCTTGATTGTAGTGTCATCATATTTTATAAAAGGATTTTTGAAAAGTCATTTTTTTCATGGTTTTCAATTTTAACTAAATAAAATACATTTTTTAAAATATAGTTTCATGATTTTGGATGTCAAAGTTAAGATGGAAATGCATTCATAATGTTTTTGAAGTAGCAAGTCCAACTCAACAATTATAATTTTTTTTATCATAATTAAATATATTAAGGTTTTTCTCTTTATCTGTAACTTCTTCATAATTGTTAACTTCTTTAGCCGACAAATTAAAACCTAAAATATCGTAAATCTCAACCCAAATTCAAATCAAATAAGTTTTTCAAATTAGTTCAGATCCATTAATTTGACACCAAGAAAATAACAACTCCACATTAGTCATTACGTTTTCTTTTTTCTTAGTTATTTCTGCCATTTATGTTTTCCTTTTTCTTGATTTTTAAGAATTCTTTTTATTTCCGCACCAACTCAGAATTACTTTTTATGAATTCGTAATACGATCCAATTTAGCTTGTGTTCTATTCATTCAATAATTTCACGGGTTATTATTGGGAAAAGGTGTTACCATTAGCCTCCTTTAAATCGTTCTCGGCGACTCTTGTAAATTCTTATAGATTGAAACCAAGTAGTGAAAGTATTATAACTTTTGTCAAAAATTTTAACCTCTACTTATATGTCTTCCTAAAAATGTTCGAAACAACACATGCATTTTCTAGAATTTAATTTTAAGTTTAAAGAAACCTAAAAGATGTCATTGATTTTTAATTTGGGTTTTAATATAGAATTCTCTAGGCATTGATTTCTAGATTGATTAATAAAATGAAGAATCTTAATAAATATAATTTAGGATTTTAAATTATTATATTATTGAATGAAAAAATTATAATTTGTGGATTTGGATTTCAAATTACAATAATATTATAGAGGTTCCATCGTTTGACAAGACATGTTGGTTTTTTTTACAATTAAAAAAATGACTACGAAGTGTATGTTTTAAGACTTAGATTTAAATAGTCAATTTAGCATAAACAAAAACATAAACTATATTGAAAAATTGATTGAATTTTAAGAATCACAAACGTATTTTTCACAACAAAATTATTGTTACAATTTTAGAATTGGTGTTTTACTTCAAAGTTATAATTAGAATTCATGTCCATTATATCTCCGCTCAAATACCAAATATTTTGTCCAATTTATGGAGATGAAACACATCTATATTTCATTAGATATCTCTTAATTTTTCAATCATACTTTTGCTTCTATTGCTAAATTGTACTTGATGATGTTTTCATGTTTTATTTCATACTTATAAAACTTACATATATTCATAAAACATAATATTTTCTTCAAACAAGAAGGCAAAGTCTAACTTCCAAGTTCATCAACAACATCTTTGAAACAACAACAAGCCATCATACTCCCATCAAAGGCACATATTCCTCGCACATAACCCTGACTATTGCGTTGTTGTAAATCCATAGGCCATGCCTATTAAGACGAGTAATATTAGTGTATTAGATAATTAATATGTATAAGAGCAATAATTTATGATCGAATCAAACTCTATTTTGAAAAAATTATCTACATACCTGTTGAGAATAGAAGAACTATAACAAGACTGTCGTGATAAACTTTTGATTAGTAATCATTGTATTTATCTTCTTCCTCTTCTTCCATCATTTTTTGTAAATCAATAAGTACATTTTTCATGCATGTATAAGTATATATAATAAACCTAATTATAAAAATATAATAAATAAAATACATATAAATATATAATTATTTTTATTTAATTTAATACTCATAATATCATATTTAAATTATTTTAATATAAATAATATTAATTATTTTTAAAACAAAATCTCCAGTCAAAAAAAGACCAAATTTCCTTTTTAAGAGTACATTATCTTACTTTACCAATATAATGTTTTATATGTATATATATATATATATATTAATTTTGTAATTTGAATTGAATTAAGCTTGTTTTTTTCTTTGCTTAAAACAATAACTTTTGACCGCCCATTCTTTACAATAATATTATTTACAACAAAAACAACAATGATAATAGTAGTAGTAGTAAAAATGTGCTCTACTTGAAATTTCAAGACATGGTTTTTTCCTTGATATGCTATGTTAGGGTTTGTATGTTCACTGTTAATAATCATGTCATGTCATTTTGTAAGTGGTCTCTTTTTGTTTTCACCCTCCAACTATTATCCATAATGTCCAAGGTTTTCAAATGATTTTCTTGTGAACGCGAGCTTTGAAAATTATTGCTCAAACTTTATCATATTCTTGTGCAATAACAATATCGCTGTTTCTGAAATTTTGTATCAAGAGTATAAGTTATCTATAAAGATTTCTAAAGATGAATATTAGGCGAGTCTTACAAATTGTCAACAAGTTGTAAGGGAAGATTGTGGGAGGAATATTTTATTAATATTTTAATTAATGATTATTCATAATGTCCAAGGTTGTCAAATGATTTTCTTATCAACGCAGACTTTGAAAATTATTGCTCCAGCTTTATGATCATATTCTTGTGCAATTCCAATGACGCTATTTTTCAGAAATTTTGTTTCAAGAGTATAAGTTATCTATAAAGATATCTAAAGATGAATATCAGACGAGTCTTGCAAATTGTCAACAAGTTCTCGAGGGAAGATTGTAGGTATATTTTATTAATATCTGGTTTCACTTTAGACATCTAATTATTTTTTGTTCCGCTTTGGTTCTTTAATTATACTTCCGTAAGATAATTCGTTCATTTTCATTAGTTTTTGCTAAAAATCATTAACTTTTGCCGACGTGTCATTTAGGATAGAAGAAATGAGACTAAAATAAAATTAAGGGTGTGATTGGTTGAGTGAAGAAAATGAGAAAAGAGATATAGATAAAATAGAGTTTTAAAAAAGAGAAAGAGGTAAAAAAAATAAAGTATATTTAATATATTATTTGGTATAAGAGAAACAGAAAAGAAATAGAGAAAAGAGAAGTGTTGATTGCTTTTAAAAGTACAGAAATGCTCCCCAAATCTGCTTTTTATGTTACACATCAAAATTAATTTAGTTTTTTTAGCTGAAATCAAATGATTAGTTTGCTAAATTACTTATTTTGAATGATTTCAAATAATTATTTTGATTATTAATTAATTTTAACTTGTTGATATTTTATTTTTTATTTTATTTATTTTATTATTAATTTTTTGCGGTGAATGAGTTTCTTTTTTACCGTGGATGAACAGTTTATTAAAAATAAAGTCTTTACGCACTCAACTACCACCCGATGTTTATTTTCTAGTCGGCCATAACATCCCCAGGACACCATACAAAAAAACCTTGCCTTTCCTTGGTATAAAAGGTAGATCCAATATTTTACTTAAAAATTTCATTCAAACAATGTTACTATTTACTAATTTTTGTCTAAACCTAGTGGCACATTCCTACATTGGCGAAATTTTATTGGCATGCTCTTACATGGATGATTTTTTTTTTTGTCACAGCATGTTCCATTTACCGGAAAAACGACGACCTTTGTAAATATCTATACTCAATTTCAAATCTGTATTGTGTTTAATAAAATACACTATCAGTTTTAGGGGTAAAACCAGAAACAAGCTTCCTTCGTTTCCTTTCTTTGCATATTTGAGAGAATTGAGAAAGACGTGGTTTCCATGGGAATTTTATCTCTCTTTGTAAATTATCTATTGTCCCAACCTCGTTAAATGCCCTCTCACTTCTCTTCTTCTATCGCACATTTTTCTTTTGCATCTATTTCTCGCATACTAAATACACTCTAAAAATTAAGTTAAGTGACCTAAATTGAAACATAATTTTCCCTTGTTTTTTTCTCTCCCTTCTTCTTCTTCTTCAATTTAGGAATTAGATTTTCCTCTTTGTAATCATTCTTAATTTGCAAATTTTCATATCTTAAAATGTCTTGCAATTCTCAAAGCCAATCATTCAAACACCAACTTCTCTAATTAGTAACCAAGATCAAAATTCACACCCATATTTAACCTTACTTATTGGATTTCATGATTTCCTTATTTGTTATTCTCTCTCTCTCTCTCTCTATCTCTCTCTCTCTCTCTCTCCCTCTCCCTCCCTCTCCCCCATTGATATAATTAGTGTCTTACTCTTTTGCTTTTCATTAACCACAACTCTAATGGGAATAAACACAGAAACACAATAACAAGTAATATGCATCGGATATAATATTCCTCCAACTTGTAAGAACCAGTGAGGAGCAACAACAAGTATATATGGCAGCAAATTAATCAAAATAAAAGATCGTAAAGAACACATATATTTTAACATGGAAACCATTCAATGCAAGGGTAAAAACCACAGATCGTCCAAACCAAAGAAATAGCTCTAGTATAATCAAATAAGGGTAAAAGAAAGTCTCAAAATGATACACAAATTGTGACTACAATCAGCCAAAATAAGAAATCACTAAAGCTTACAAATGAAAAGTAAGAAGGAAAATCCCCAAAAAACCTACTGATGCACGAGCACTATTCCTCCCTTTCCAAAAGTCGTTTCACCGATCCAACCGTTGTAAACGAGGATCTAAATGTTGCAAACCTGTTGTCCAAGAATAGCCCGATCCAACGATTAACGAATGCGCAATCGATATTTTTCTAAGACTGATTTGATAAAATCAGGAATAAGGTTTACTCTTCTCTTTTCTCTTTTGGTGTCCACCTTTCTTTCAAAATAGTCTCTCTTACAACCCTAATCAGACCCTTTTCCACTTAAATAAGTAAGACATATGAGCTACAATATTTGGGTATTTCTCCGTATAGGAAGGGAGCCCAATACCCAACATATCTCCTCTTCATAACTATTTGGAGATAATCACCAAACCGGAGATACCACAAGAAGTTTCAATCTTCCCTCTTGGTAATGATTTAGCTTCCAAAACATCACGTATCCAATGATATCTCACATGAATGTGTTTGGACCTACTATGAAATGTTGAATTCATACCAAGATGAATAACACTTTGACTATAAACAAATAATACATATTTGTCCTGAATAAACCCAAGCTTTTGCAAGAATTTCTTCCACCAAATCAACTATTTTCATGCTCCGATAATGGCAATGAACTATGCCTTAGTTGTAGACAATGCTACATATTTTTGTAATCTGGACTGCCAAGCCACAACTCTCTATGAAAATTTAATCATATAGCTTGAAGTGGACTACCACGAGTCAATATCACCAACCATATTTGAGTCGGAGTACCCCACCAAAACAGGTTTGTCCCCATGTCTTTCACGGCAAAGGACTCGCCCAACTGCTTCTTTAACCTGCTAATCTTGGAAATATTTTTTATCAACTATAAGTATGTCATCAACATATAATAACAGGATCATGAAATCATCGTTAGAATTTTTTTAACAAATACACAATTGTTAGAAGTAGTCTTCATGTATCCATGGTCACACATAACATACTCAAAAAAATTGTATCACTGCCTTGGAGCTTGTTTCAAACCGTATAGACTCTTTCTCAGTCTACAGACATAGTCTTCCTTTCCTTCAACAAGAAAACCATCAGGTTGCTTCATGTAAATATCTTCCTCGAAATCACCATGAAGGAAAGCCATTTTTACATCCATTTGCTCTACCTCTAAGTCAATAGTAGTTGCCAAACTCAACACAGTTCTAATCGATGACATTTTTACCATAGGTGAGAAAATCTCATTAAAATCAACACCCTGTCTTTGACAAAAACCTTACACCACTAATCTCGCTTTATACCTCGGAGACTTCGAGTTACTCTCAAGCTTCACTCTATGGATCCACCTATTTTCCAAAGCCCTTTTGCCTTTTGGCAACATCACCAAATCATAAGTATGATCCTCATGCAAGGATTTCATCTCATATGCATCCAACCACTTTTGACTTTCTTCACTATCCATGGCCTCTCGAAAATACTCAGGTTCTCCTTTATTAGTCAAATTCACATACTCATCAAAAACATACCTTATAGATGGTTTTCTTTGCCTCTTAGACCTCTTGAGTTGGGTTTGAGATGATTCAGAAGCATCACTAAGATTTTCATTGTGTGACAAATCATGATCTTCAATTATTGGAATACATACTTCATCTCTAAGCTGATGATCATCAACACAATTATGTGTCTCATCATTCTGAACATTACCATTAGTAGTATCCAAATCAGGAATAGGTGACTGAACTGGATCACCATCAACCAAGATGTTATCTATCTTAGGTGTAGTCTTCTCCACCTTATCAATGTCTTCAATAGTTTGGTCTTCTTAAAACACTCCATCACGAATTCTGATAACCTTTTTCTCTATAGGATCATATAACTTGTAGCCAAATTCATCCTCACCATAACCAATGAAGATACACTGCTTTGACTTTGCATCCAACTTGGATCTTTCATCCTTCGGAACATGCACAGAAACCTTGCAACCAAAGACTCGCAAACGATCATACTTGAAATTTTTGCCAAACCATACCTTGTGTCGTACCTCACTATTCAAAGCGACAGTAGAAGTAAGATTAATAACATGCACAACTGTCTACAGTGCCTCACCCTAATAAAGTTTAGGCAACTTAGCTTCATAGAGCATACACCTCACTCTCTCAACAAGTGTTCGATTCATCCTCTATGCTAAACCATTAAACTAAGGAGTTTTAGGAGGAGTCTTTTCATGTGCTATACCCTGTTGTTTGCAATTGACATCAAAGGGTCCACAATACTCACCACCATTGTCAATCGGAACATGTTTCAACTTCTTGCCTGTCTACCTCTCAACCAAAGCATGGAATTCTTGAATTTCTCTAATACTTGGTCTTTGATCTTCAAAGCATAAACCCATAGTTTCCGGGAACAATCATCAATAAAGGTAACAAAGTAAAGTGCACCACTAAAATATTTTAACTATAAAGGGTCACAAACATTAGAATGTACCAACTGCAGCATCTCTGAATTTTTAGAGGGAGGATGTCTTTTGAAGGATACTTTAGTTTGTTTACCAATCTTGCACTGAGAACATTTCTCCAAATCTACATTCTTCAATCCTGAAAGCATATCCTTGATGGCTAAACAATTTAACCCTTTTTCATTGAAATGGTTAAGCCTTCAATGCCACAAAGATGATTCCATATCCACGACATTCACAATGTCATTAGCAACCAAAGCTTTTGTCCAATATTATTTACTAATTTTCTCCCCTCTAGCCACAACCTAGTTACCTTTGTTGAGTTTCCACTTTCCAAAAACAAAATGATTATCAAAACCATTATCATCAAGCATATGCTCAGAGATCAAATTGAAGCAAACATCTGGGGCATGTTTGACTCCTTTAAGGAACAATTGTATTCCCATGTTGGTTTGCAAGCATACATCACCAACACCGTTTACCTTAGATACACCATCATTTCCCATCTTCAAAACACCAAAGTCACTTGAAGTATAAGATGTGAATAACTTCTTCCTCGATGTAACATGTAGTGTAGAACCACTATCAATTATCCACATGCTCTCATCAGATACAAGATTAACTGACTCATAGTCACTGAGAATAACAAGATCATCACTAGTAGCAGTAGTAATACGATTATCATCGCAACCTCTTTATTTCTGCTTACCCTTCTTGCCTTTATTCTTCCTTTTCTACAGAAAAGAATTTTTCTGTATATGTCTTGTTCTATGACAATAATAACACTCCACATTTTTGTATCTAGACTTGACTTGCTTCTGTTATCTTCTCTACCACTCTTCGGTTCTTTTTTATGACTTATCCCCTTATTTTTAGTGACAAGAACTTCATATTGAGATGAAGAACCTTATGCCTTCCTTCTCATCTCCTCATTCAAAACTCCACCCTTAGCTATTTCCAAAGAAACCACACCTTTAGGAACTGAACTCGTTACAGAAACCTGAAATGTCTCCCAAGACTATGGTAAAGATAACAATATAAATAGTCCCAAGAGCTCATTCTCAAACTTGATACCCATTCTTGACATTTGATCAATGAGCACTTGAAATTCGCTCAAGTGGTTTGAAATGGATCTTCCCTATTTTTACTTCAAACTTATGAAACTATTCAGTAAGAACAATTTATTATTCCATGATTTAGAGGCAAATAAACTATGTATCTTATCCCACATAGTTTTTTCAATTTGTCTCATCAACAATATCACTATAAACATTATCTTCTAAATATTCCCTAACAAATCCACATAACTGTTGATATTCAAATTCCCATTCTTCAGTAGATTTACCATCTAGTCTTTAAGAACCCAAAATAGAAAGATGCAGTTTCTTATTTAAATAACAAATCTTTCATCTTGCTCTTCCATAAATGGTAACTAGTACCATTCAAGCATACCATCTCTATATTCATATTTGCTTCCATCCCTCAAGTTAAGTTAAATAACCCTTTAACCAAGATCTCTGATGTCACTCTGATAGGAATAAACACAATAACAAGTAATATGTAGCGGATATAATATTCCCCCAACTTGCAAGAACCAGTGAGGAGCAACAACAAGTATTATGGCAGCAAATTGAACAAAATAAAATAACGTAAAGAATATTGATGGAAAACCCCTCAATGCAAGGGTAAAAACTACAAGTCGTCCAGACCAAAGAAATAGCTCCACTATAAACAAATAAAGGTAAAAGAGAGTCTCAAAATGATGGACAAATTGTGCCTACTATCAGCCAAAATAAGAAATCACTAAAGCTTACAAATGAAAAGAAAAGTAGGAAAACATTCAAAAAAAATTGTTGATGTGCGAGCACTATTCCTCCCTCTCAAGATAGTGTCCAAAAACAGCCCGATCCAACGGTTAATGAATTCGCAATCGATGTTGTTTTGAGACTGATTTGGCAAAATCGAGAATAGGGTTTACTCTTCTCTTTTCTCGTGGTGGCCGCCTTTGTTTCAAAATAGTCTCTCTAACAACTCTAATCAGACCCCTCTCTACTTAAATAAGTAAGACACATTGGTTACAATATTTGAGCCTTTCTCCACATAGCAAGGGAGCCCAATATCGAACAACCACAAGTTATTTTCATTTTACACACAAACCAACATAAATTATTAATAACAACAACACATTTCCCCTAACAAAATCATGAGTCAACAAATAAAGCACAACACCATTCATTGAATCAATATAATATTATTTAGAAATCAATTAATGCTATTGTTGTTTATTTGTTGAATCATGATTTCGTTAATCAAATGTGTTGTTTTTAATAATCTATGTTGGTTTATGATAAAATAATTTGTGTTGTTGTTACTGAAAAAACAAAGAAGTAAGACAAAGGATGCAGTACTGAGAGAGAGAGATAAAGAAGTAATGTAATTCGATAAGTAAGGTTCAAATGAGTGTGAATTTTGATCTTCGATTATTAATTAGAGATGTTGGTGTTAGAACGATTGACTTTTAGAATTGTAAGACATTTTAATATATGTATAATTGAAAATTAAGAATGATTAAGAAGAAGAAAAGGAAGAATCATAAATAGGAAAAGAAGAAGAAAGAAAAAAGTGCTAAATAAGTTTTTACTTGTTTGAATTTGCTAGTGCAAATTAGCGTAGCTACAATCCTCTAGATTATATTTTGATGATAACAAAAACAAACAAATAAAGAACAATTATCCCCTAAATTTATTTTCTAATTGTGCAGATTAAGTTAAAAAACAAAGACTTATATTAATGACTATCTATTTTATGGTAGCATAAAAATACCAGTAAGTTAGAGATCATAATCTAAGTGTTTCTAAACACAAAGAATATTATCACCTAATAAACATATAACTACGTTTACCAATAGAGCAAATCATAATATGGCAATAAGAAGTATTGCGATATACAGTCTGAGTCAAAGCATAAATGGAAAAAGGAATGCTCTGATGGAAGTAAACGCTATGAAATAATAAGCTTTGAAAAAGTCAAGGTTTAGAATATTTGATGCTTTAAAGAAAACAAATCTATTTATCCTCTGGTCAACATCTTGAATCTGTTAATTGTCTGAAAGTTTTTGTGACCTCTTTTGTTAGTAACATCCAATGTGATCTACCCTCTTAAATTGAAAATATACAAAATCAGTCTTGAAGATATATATCGATACATATGCATTTCTAGAATTTAATTTTTCAGTTTAAAGAAATCTGAAAAATGTAATTGATTTTTAATTTGGGTTTTGACTTAGAATTTTCTAGGCTTTGATTTCTAGATTGACGAAGATGATGAATAAGATGAAGAATTTTAACAAATATAATTTAGGATTTTAAATTTTTATCTATTGATTGAATTTTTTTTTATTGATTTGGATTTGATATTACAATAATATTAATGGCGCTCCATCATCTTCACAAGAATGAAAAAAACATAAAGTAATAATTTAAAAAATGGATTGAACTTTAAAGATCACAAGTGTATTTCTTCCTACAAAATTATTGTTTTAATTTTTGAATGGGTGTTTTGCTTTAAAATTATAATTAGAATTCATGTCCATTATATCTCCGCTCAAAGACCAAATATTTTGTCAAATTTATTCAGATGAAACACATATGATGTCATTTCACGATTTATTTCCTACTAATAAAACTTACATATATCTATAAAACATAACATTCTCTTCAAATATGAAGGCAAATTCTAACTTCCAAGTTTATCAACAACATCTTTGAAAATTGACTTATCGTGACACACAAAGTGTGTCACTAAATGTTAAAAACTGTAGGTAAAGGTCAATAATACTTTGAGTGACACCCAAATCAAGTGTCAATTTTAAGGGGGCGTCCTGCTACACTTTGAGGAGTGTCACTCCATGTTCTGACGATTGTCACAAATGTTTTTTATTTCTACCTACAATAATGACTGTCACTAAAACCTAAAAAATATAAATAAAGAATTAATCTATGCCTACGGTATTGTCTGTCACTAAAACTTAAAAAAATATAAATAAAGAACTAATCTATTCCTACGGTATTGTCTGTCACTAAAACTTATTATTATTTATTAAATTAAATTAAATTTATTTTATCTCCCTACTAATTGTAATTCTAAATTATTAATACCAGTAAATTAAATTAAAAATTTCTAATTTATTTTTATTAACTAATGTCATTGAAACATACAATAAAATATAATTTAATTTTACTAATTCTATTAAATGCAAGATTTTCGTGGTAAACTTGGAATATTAAGCTAAAATAGGAAGAATACGTGTCAAAATGACTGAAAGATATAAACAAAATTAAGAAATAAGAATTCAACCACAAACACCTCACCAACAAACCAAACCCTTTTTACAAGCAACTAATTAAGAGATGATGATGAACCAGAACGTGCTTCTACTGAAAAATGTGGAATATGGTGCATACAAACATCACCCAAGTGAATAATAACTTCAGCTCATATCCATTGATTGAAGTAGCTGAAGAAATTGTTTGAGGCCTGAAACAAGAAAATCAACATCAATATTTAACAACATTCGCGCTTTTTTTTAACTTAGGGTAATTGATAGAAAAGGAAGGATTATCGAACATACTTTTGCAAGTGTTGAAGGGCGCCGCAGAAAAGGGCGTTGTCGGGAATTGGAAACTTGGTCTTGTTACTAGGCTCTGGGTTGACAACCCTGATGTATGTTTCTTGACCAAGATACCATGAGTCGAGGTTTTCTGTTCTTAGATTCCAAACTCCAACATTGTCGAGGGAGACCAAAATCGCCGTCCATGCTACAAGATAAACCTACATGGGAAAAAAATCAGTTGTGTGCTTAAAACTTGTAAGAATCATGATATAGTAGTAGTTAGTTATACTAAGGTCATATGAAAAAGACATGTAAAACTCAATAGTAAGTTGTTAGATAAAGTGGTTTATTGATGTAGTACCATAAATTATTTTTTGACCAAATGAACTAGATTTCATTCTCAATACCTCAATCTTTAAGAACCAAACAAAAATTAATGATTAAAATGAGGAGGGTAAATGAGTCAGGTCGAGCCAAGCACTTGAAGCATGAGTCTGGCTCAAGTGTGGCTTGTTAAAAAAGAGTGTAGTTTGAATATCTTAAAAATTGAGTAAAGCTTAGCGCTTGTTCAATATTGAATGAAAGCCCCAATACATTAAAGTGTGTATCATATGATTCCATATCAAACACGTAACTATTCACATATCAATGTCACAATTCATTGGTAGTTTAAAATGGGGTTTGTTATGATCATAAAATTAATCAAGTGATATGAACATATCAGGTTTTAATGAGGCATTTGACAGTTCACGAAAACGTAAAAGTTTAACTACAAAAACACGTCAATGTTTGCGAGGAGCTACATATATTTTAAGACAGAAAATATACTTGTGCTGTAGTACGAGCTATTCCGTCCCACTTGTTATATGTACCTCTGCTATTCTCAGACCAATCACCAAAGTCCATCCTACAGACGAAGAATCAATTTGTAAGCATTAGTGGCTGCTGAACCAAGTAAAAGTGTTACATCATGTAAGGAATTAAATTTAAAAAGATAAGGAACTTGTCATTACCCTACTACAAAAAATGCATATCCATTCAAGTGATAGGTATGCATCTTGGTGTCATTGCTCTGCAGTATCATTTCCATAAATCCTATATAACTTCCATTGATTACTGACGCTTCTGCCCGAGGAGGTCCAGTTAGAGGATTCGAGGGAAAATCGAGCTTGTACACTCCCTTTAATTTGAATTGGTCAACAAGCCTGATTGGAGTGGTAGGATTTTCATAAGAGATTCCACTAAGTGTTGCTCGCCGCTTGCCATCAATTTTCACTGGTGCCTTATTTTTTAATACATAAATTTTCACTGAGCATGTGTTTGCAACTGCAGGACAAGATCAATTAATGTACTAATTAAAAGGAACTCATCTGCAAGATCAATTAAGTAATGACCTGGCCAGTGATGTAGCTGGAAGCTTGATTAAGGGCCAAGAATTCCACCAGTCCAACAACTTCTTCTGGTTGACCATATCGTCCTGAATCCAATGCGAAAATAATAAGTTAGGTAGTTGACATCTCAATAAATTACAACTTTAATGAAATATTTCCTGTGTTCACCTAATGGAATTGTCTCCAAAATCTTTTTCTCAATGTCTTTTCCTAACTTAGCAGTCATGTCAGATGCAATAAATCCTGGAGCAACGGCATTAACCTTGCAAGAAAAACGGTTTTAGCTATACTCATCAATTGATCTTATCAGGAAGAAATGCATAATTTTAGAAAATTACAGTGATGCCTCTGCTAGAATATTCCTTTGCAACAGTTTTTGTCAGGCCAATTACTCCTGCTTTTGCAGCAGCATAATTGGCTTGTCCAACATTGCCAACCAAACCAACAACTGATGCAATATTGACTATCCTTCCCTGCAAAAACACAAGTATCAACATTTGAAAGCAGAGAGCTTGGCAACAGATAACTGTCATCTTGCAAGTCATGAAATAAAGGGAGCAATGGAATAACTACTACAAAAATTAGAATTAAACTTGGGCATTACAAAAAATAATTATTGACAAAAAAAACTTATACTGTAGGAGCAATTAATGACTTTAATAGTCCATTATTCCTAAATAGGAAAACTTATTACTCCAAGGATTCCTATAAAAATAATCATATAAAAGGAAGGAAAAAAGAATAAATTGTTGTCACCTTCTTGTTCTTCATCAACGAGAAGCAAAAACAAGAAGCAAAAACAACAAACCTTGTCATTTTGTTGTAATGTGCTTTTATCATTGGTTTTCCTAGAGCTATTGTTTGATTCATCATTAGTGTTTTCCTCTACAATGTTTTCTTTGTGTTTTTCACGATTCTCATTTACATCACAACATGCACATTCCAGGAATTCGAGTTAAGAGTTGGAATATAAAGAGTGAACATCAAAAACAGAAATGTCTCAAAGCAAACGTAATGATTATCCACATATCAAGTCTAGAGGAGATAAAATTGCAGGACCTGATGTACCCAGGCTTTAAATAATGTTTCAAATAGGCTTTGTTAGCATGTCTTATAACAAACATATGAAGTGTGTGATTTGACAATTAGCAACTGTAACTCTACTCTCTGCTTTGGATGGAAAACTGACATCAAAAAATAAACAAAAACACAGATACCACTGAACTCTAACAATTGTAAAGAAAAAACTAGAACAATTATATAAGCAAATAATACTAGAAAGTAAGGGAACCTTTAACATATAGAACACATATTGAAGGATTTAACATCAATGATATTGCAGTAACTACAGCAATGTACAGTATATAACATAAGAGTTAAAAACAAAATCAACAAGGTAATTATGGAGTATGTTGACTCACCCTGAAAAGTCTGTATTTGGGCTCATACTTCTTAGCCTTCTCAACTGAATCGTAAATCAAACCAAAACCGGTTGATTTGCCGCCTCCAAAATGAGTACGGAATTTGAAGACAAAAATAGTGTTAGGGTCCTTGACGTCATACAACTTTGCCAACTTTTCCTTAAGCTCAGCCTACATACCACTCACAACACATCAATAAATCAACAAACACTCAATAATATGAGATTATTATTCCTAATTACTAACCACTTAACAAACAAATTTTAAATTGCTAACTAAAAATAATGAAATCGTCATAATATTTGTTGATTTAATTGAAACTATAAAAACATAAATGAAAGTACCTTGGAAACATTTGGTCTCTCGGGATGAATGGCTTCAACGACCTGTATTAAAAGGCAATTAACAGATTAGAATCTCCATTTAACCAATCAGATAAGATAAAACTAAGAATTAAAGAATTTCCTGCACATATTGATATTCAGATCCAACAAAACCACCATTATTCAGATCCATTTAACCACTCATCAATTGTCAAACAAAGAAAAAGGCATCCACTTATTGCACCTGTTCCACTTTTTCTCTGTGTTCACATCCACTTCCAGCCATAACCACCTTTACAGACCCCGGCTGAAAAGTTTGCCTACCAGCTTGCTCATAGGGTTTGCTAGCTTTATCTTTCCTTTGATGGGATGGCGCTGAAAAGCCTTTCACAAACTATAATTAATCAGTAAATAGCTACTACTCTTAATTAACTCTTAACATTAATCTGAGAATTAAGGAACAAAATTCCAATAAGAACCTTAATTACAATTGACCTTGCAGGTCCATCACATCGGACCTCAAAACACAATCCTCCACTGCAAAGAAACCTGCAATCTGTGCAAAGAACGTTTGTTGCGATTCAAGAAAAGGCGTCATCCATGATACCTGAAAATCTGAAGTCAACTGAAGCTTCCGATTCTCAAAATAATATTGCTTAATCCGATCCTCTAACCCTAATGTCTGATGAATATGATAAGCTTTATACAACGGAGTCAAATCAAATCCTAAAACTCCACCGCCGTTACCATTTCCGTTACCATCATCTCCGGTTCCCGCAGAGATTGCATCTTCATCCTCTTCCTCCAAAGCATAAATGCAATCCCTAACACTGAGCCTACTCAATTCCTCCGCTTGGCGCTGTTTGATTCTAGGAATCTCTTCTCTCTGTCTTGCCGATGAAGCTTGACCAATTGCCAATTAACCTAAATTGCGACTCACAACATGGATCTCAACTAACCAGTCACCAAACTCTTTGTTCACTTTTCTCTCTATGTAAGAACAAATCTATGGAATCTTGTTCTCAAGCATCTTCTTTAGAGTCGACGATGCCGTTTTATCCAAGAAATTTCTCTCGATTGTATCAACGCACTTGAGCGCCATGTAGAAGTTGTCACCGGAAAGGTGACAGTTAGCGCGGGAGCAAACTTCAGTTGTAGTTACTCATAGATTAATGTACCGTAAAAGTGTTACGGTACTACTACTATATACATTCATATTCTTACATGGTTAATATGCCAAATTAGCACCAAAGTTGAAAATTCAAATCAGGTAAACTAACATGATGGAGTTTCTATTACCTTCCAAGCCGTTGCACGCAAACCTCCTCCATCAGGAATTCCAGTGCTAGCAATTCTTCGCAATTTTTCCAAATTAATCTCCCTTCATGAAAGCTACATTAATAAATAAATTAAAGTGGAAAGAATGAACAAGAAATATCAGAAATTAGAAGAAACCCTAACAAATAGTACACAATCAACACTTCATTTCAATTTTTCATGACCTAATTAATTTAATCAAAACACAAGCACAACTCCAACCTCATATTCTAGTTTCGATCTCTTCTCCTCCAACGAAATGGAAGTTGCAACTGCAACAGCATGTTTATTCGGTTTCTGCCGAATTCTTTGATCCTTATCGTCTTTATCACCATCGATAGCTTCGTCACCGTCGTCGCTCTCTCTGTGAAACTCAAATGCGCCGGGTTTAATCGGCTCCAGCTCTTTGCCGAACTCAACTTCAAACCTCTCGATTTCGTCCAATCCGGAGGCCATCACCAAGCTTCCAAGCTGGTCGGGAAAGATCGTGCCAGGCTTGTCAGGTGCTGGAAGCTTGAGCTTGCCTTTGAGCATGGCGGATGAGTTAGTTGAAATGGTGGGAAGTGGAATTTGGAAGAGCGAGAGAGAATCATGATGACTGGGATTGATATCAAACTAAGTCTACTATGAAGAAGAATGGTTGTTAGGGGAGTTAACGGTTGAATGGTAGGTAGGTGCCGTTAGGAATTAGACTACAACTGATTAATCTGCAAGGTTAACGTTCTTCGAAACGTTTCACGTTTCGACGAAGGAGTCAAGGGAGGAAAGGAGAGGACGAGCGACGGATTGGAGTTTGGAGTAGGAATCCGAGAGTGATGATTTGAGGGATTCGACGTCGGAGAGAAGGGATTTGAGGTCGTCGACGGCGAGGATGAAGTCTTGGTAGTGTGCTTTGTAGACTTCTTCGATCTCGGATTCTTTGGAGCGGGCGAAGTGCTTGAGGTGGTGTTGGAGGCTCTCTGGTTTGCCGGAGCGATTTAAAAACGATTTCAACCTAACTGAATTGTGGAAAAAATGGAAAAAATTCTTGAGAGGGAAGTAAGGGAAATGAGTTTAATGAAACCTGAGATAAATGGTAACAAAGGGAAAACCATTTTCTACTTTTATTTTTTTGAAGATTTTTGTGCATTTAAGTTTTTTTACAAAAAGAGTATAATATTTTTAGAAATAGTGACACCTTAACTGTAGTTAAAAGTAATTTTAGTGACAGATAAAAAAACATCACAAAATGCTGAATCTAAATCACTTCGCTGGATTTTCACTTACTCGTGAATCCCTAAATCGCTGAATCTGAATCGTAAATTGCTATAGCATAAGAGAAATCCGATTGAAGATGAATATGTATTGAAGAGGAAATCGATTAAAGAGGAAATTGAAGGAATCAATTGAAGAGGGAATCAAATTTTTTTTGATAATTTATGAGATGAAATAGGGAAAATTGAGAAGAGCTTCAATCATTCTTTAACCTTTTGAGCAAATTTGAGAAGAAATATGGAAAAAAAGTTTCTGGGATCGAAATGGGAGAAAGGGAATACGATTGTTAGGTGAATTTTGAGCAAATTTGAGAAGAAATAAGGAAAAAAAAAGTTCTGATATCGAAATGGGAGAAAGGGAATACGGTGAAATGAAGTCTGGGTCAACGAGGCATTATTTTTTTTTTTTGTGAATATTTGAGTTTTTGTTAAATTAATATAATGTAGTTACATGAAATAAGAATAGGTGACACTCAGTCTGTAGCTAAAAGTAATTATAGTGATATATAAGAATAGGTGGCACTCAGTCTGTAGTTAAAAGTAATTATAGTAATATATAAGAATAGGTAACACTCAGTCTGTAGCTAAAAGTAATTATAGTGACCAATAAAGAGATATCACTAAAAGTTGAGTGTCACGATAGGTCAATTTTTTTGTAGTGCAACAAAGATTACAATGATAAACTTTTGATTAGTAATCATTGTATTTATCTTGTTCCTCTTCTTCAATGATCCTTTGTAAATCACTAAGTAAATGTTTTATGCTTGTATAAGTATATATAATAAACCTAATCATACAAATATAATAACTAAAATACATAAATATTTACTTTTATTTAATGTAATGACTCATACTATCATATTTAGATTATTTTAATATAAATAATATTATTTATATACAAATCAAA
Source organism: Cicer chorassanicum (assembly GCA_037974735.1). Classification (NCBI taxonomy): domain Eukaryota; kingdom Viridiplantae; phylum Streptophyta; class Magnoliopsida; order Fabales; family Fabaceae; genus Cicer; species Cicer chorassanicum. The sequence goes on along the minus strand of JBBPBP010009779.1, from coordinate 60,207,808 downwards.
TTTTCCGGTCAAAAAAAGACCAAGTTTCCTTTTTACGATAACATTATGTTACTTTACCAATATAATATTTTATATATCTATATGAATTTTTCCCTTTTAATTGAATTACACTATGCTTTTTTCTTTCCTTGAAACAATAATTTTTTGACCCCCGTTTTTTACAATAATATTATTTATTATAATAATAATAATGATAAAGATAATAATAATAGTAGTATAATAATAATAATAATAATAATAATAATAATAATAATAATAATAATAATAATAATAATAATAATAATAATAATAATAATAATAATAATAATAATAATGAGAGGGAAAATATGCTCTACTAGAAATTTGAAGACGTATGGTTTTTTCCTTGCTATTTTAGGGTTTGCATGTCCACCATAGATAATCGTGTCATTTGTAAGTGGTCTTTTTTTTGTTCTCACACCTCAACTATCTATTATAATATATTAAAATAGACTCACAAATACTATTGTGACACATCATTCAATGTTTTGTTATTTCATTCAACTATTTTCAACTCAATAAAAAATTTATGTGGCACATCTAAAAAGCTCTCTCTGATCTTCCCTCTTCCACCCTCTTTATTATTCAACATCCAATATATTATAACCTATTGAAAATGACTCCCAAATACTATTTTGACACATCATCCAATATTGTGTCATTTCATTCAAATATTGGTACCTCAACAAAAATTCATGTGGCACATCTAAAAGGTAGCTTTCATCCTCTCTCTTCCGTCTTCCTTATTATTCCACTTCCAATTTGCTTTAACACACATTTTACTACTATTATTATTACTATTTAGTATCTAATATTATATATAACTATTCATGTACCATGAGTTACAAATTAAAGTACAATTAATATTAGTTAATCGACTGCTCCTCCATCATTGTTGGTAATAATTTTTCTATGGTTATAACTCCAATTAATATGTTGGTCCTTTTAAACGCTTAAATATATAAATGACAATAATTTGTGGAAGTTATTATGTATCATATATGTTGATGCTTATTTAGAAATGAGACACATAAACTTTGGTCTTTATGCAACTTTTCTATTATAACTTGTGTTAGATTGATTGGTGACAATTTTGTAATTGCTTGCATCTAGTTTGTGGTTCTTTTTTATGTTCATTTTACATATATTTAGATCAGCGAAACGTGTGAGAATTTTTACTTGTTTTTACTTTACATTTTTGAGTTTTAATTCTATTTATACTTATAATATGTTATGATATCTTTATGGTCAATTGTTGCGTGGGTAGACATTTTGTGCAAATATTTTTGACCAAATTGTTGCGTATGTTATGTGTCATCCAATATATTGTTTAGATATACGCCGAAATGTGTTTTTAACACCAACACACCTATTAAATTTCAGTGATAGATAAGTTATGGAATATTATATGATGACAATTATATTATCTTTCTCATCTCATCTTTAGACACGTTCAGTCAAATAATGTAGCCATCTCTCTCAAAATGTAGCACATAACTCTCTAAGTTTCCTCGTATAAATAATAATAAATACTTAATGTCTATATATCCCATATTTTTTGTTTCTACAATTGTTTAATTTTCGCTAACTAAATATTGCTTAGTGTCAACATGGCAAAAACAAAATCCTGTTTTAATGCAAAAAAAAAAAAAAAAATAGCTCAATTAAAAAACATGTTTCCTTCGACTTGAATTTACAAAAACAAATTCTTTCCAATGTGGGACTTCAACAAAAATTTTAAATTAACACAACAACATACTCTATGTTCCAACAATCCCCCACTTCAATTTAAAAAATGTTTCTGAAATAGCATCAAACGCTTCTATAAGATCGTGCATAAACAAATGCGTGTCTTCACTTGAGCCTTTGCATAGTAAGTAAGATTCAGATTCAACAAGAGTGACTCGTAGTCTTGAACTCAATCTCTGACATCAAACCCACACACAACCTTTTCATAGGGTTTATTCTCAAAAGCCCAAGCATTAATGGCCTTGCACGTCTATCCCAATATAATGAACGTTCTAGGAATTTTGCCTCAAAATTCCTTAGGAAGCGGCCCCACTTCCACATTCACATAGGTGAGTCTATCAAGAGTACTCCTGTAGCTAGGTACTGCACTCCATATAGAGTATAGATCTCATTAAGAGTTTCTATTACCTCATCCTATTATCGCTTCAGGAATCATGCTTTTCTGATTTATAATAGCATGTTCATCTCAAATCACTTCACAACTTGTTATTACCCATTGAACCTAATTCTTGGGATCTCTAGTCTTTTAGGTCGGGTTACCATCATGAGTGACTCTATAGGCATTAGTCCCATCATTTTGGATGTATTTAGGACTTTCTCGCTAGCTAACCCTTTTGCAAAGGATCTATTAAATTCTCATAAGTGCGTTCATGATCCAATATAACAACTCCTTTAGAAAGTAACTCTCTAACACCGTTGTGCTTACGACGAATTTGTCGTCTCTTATCGTTGTAATAACGATTCTCAATCTTCGCAATAACCGTGGTACTATCTTAGTGGATCAACACATCTGTCATATTAGTAGCTAGTGTTATCATTTCAGACTCCAAAGTAGACTGTTCCAATATCGTCTGTTCTTCAATTTCCAAGATACAACCCCACTAGCTATACTAAAATATAGCCACTGGTTGCTTTGGAGTCATCTGATAAAATGTTCCAATTAGCAACACTGTATCCTTCAAGGACGACGGGAAATCTTTGATAATGTAATCCGAGACTCATGGTTCTTTTAAGGTATCTCATGACTCTTTCGATAGCGTGCCTATGCTCGATACTAGGTCTACTAGAAAACCTGCACAACAATCCCACGACGTAGGCAATGTCGGGTCTAGTACAATCAGTGGCATACCTGAGGTTGCTAGTGATGCTCGCATATTCAGTTTGTGTAACACCTTCACCAATTTTCTTGAAAAGTTTCACACTTAGATCATGTGGTGTGCAAGCAGGTTTACAGTCAAAGTATTTATATTTCTTTAGGATCGTTTTAACGTAGTGAGACTGATCCAAAGAAATTCCATTTTCTGACCTAGTAATCTTGATTTCAAGGATTACATTCGCTTCTCTGAGATCTTTCATATCAAAGTTGTTACACAACACTGATTTCACAATATTAACAGCATGAATGTTTGAATCAATTATGAGTAAGTCGTCTACATAGAGACATATGATAGTGCAAATGCCATTTTCAGATTTGTAGTAAATACATTTGTCACTTTCATTCACTTTAAACTCATTCAATATAATTAAGTTATCAAACTTTCCATGCCATTTCTTCGGAGTTTGTTTAAGACCATACAGTGATTTATCTAACTTACAGACCTTGTCTTCTTGTCCTTGAATTACAAAACCTTCAAGTTGTTCCATATAGATTTCTTCTTACAGGTCACCATTTAAAAAAAATCTGTTTTAACATCCATATGGTGTATCACTTGGTTATGAATAGCCGCAAGTGACATGAGTACCCTAATGGATGTTATTCCGATGAAAAACTGTCGAAGAAATCTATATTTTCTCTATGTCTAAAACCTTTGGCTACAAGGCGTGTCTTGTACTTATCAATAGATCCATTGGGTTTTAGTTTCTTTTTCAAGATCTATTTACAACCTATTGGTTTAATACTATGAGGCAAGTCTACTAAATGCCAAGTCTTGTTAGACTCTAGAGAATCCATTTCATCGTTTATAGCTTCTTGCCATAAATCTGCATCCAATGATGACAGAGCTTCCTTAAGATTTGTAGGATCCTCTTCTAAATTATAGGCCATATATTCGGGTCCGTAATCTTTAGCAACTCTTACTCTCTTACTCCTTCACGTTTTTGTTTCGCCTTGTTTGTTGCTTTCAGTGCTTCTTGTCACAGGAACTTGACTAGGTTCGCTGCCCCCACTATTTCTCGATTTGAAAGGGAAATTATTTTCATAGAAGTCAACATCATTTGATTCTATGATCACTTTCGCATTTAGGTCATAAAACCTATACGCTTTACTGTTACTAAATACCCAATGAATACACATTCATAGGCTCTACTAGTGAGTTTAATTCGCTAGGGATCGGAGATTCTGACATAAGCCAAACAACCCCAAGTTTGAAAATAACACAAGTTGGGTTGTCTTTTCTTCATTATCTCATAAGGAGATATTTTGTTTTTTAAATTTAGGAACTCTATTCAAAACATAGAAAATAAGCAATATATTTTTCGCACACCAATAAGATACAGCACTATAGTTAAGCATACTAGCAACAACTAGTTCAATAACAGTTGTATTCTTTCTTACAACATTACCATTCACTTCAAACAATTATGGTGCAGTTATTCCATTTATAATTCCAGGCAATTTATAAAACTCATTAAATAAATAAGAATCATACTTGAAACCTCTTAAACTTTCTACTAAATTGATTTTCAATTTCAGTTACAAAGATCCTTAACATGTCAAGCGTTTCACTTTTATTTTTCATTAGATATACAAAAGTATAGTCAGAGCATTCGTCAAACAAAAGTGATGAAATAACGTTTTCCATTTCTGGTTAACGTCCCATCAAGTTCACATATATCAGAGTGTAATATATCTAAAGACTCAGGTTCTCTAACTACAGATTTATGTGAACTCTTTGTTATTTTAGCTTGACTACAAAAATCACATTTTTCAAAATCATTCATAGATAACTTTGGAATTAAACCTAAGTTACTTGAGTTTGATCACATCACATAGCCTGACATATCAAAATTAATATCATACAACATGTAAGCAGGAGAAGACATTTTATTGATTTCAATATTCAAACAGAATGAGACATATTTAATTTCAACTTTTAATTTAAATATGCCATGAGTGACGTACCTTAATAGATGATCTCATGAGTTATCTTTAGAATTTGATGGGAGTGAGCCTCTATGGATCTTGTATCGGTCATCTGATACTCTGATATTTGAGGTATCAGCTCACAACATACTTATTTAGAGCATCTCAAACATCTCTAGCAGTATTGCTGGAACTGTAGTAGTTATACAGATCATCAGCAAGTCCATTAAGAATATAATTCTGATCATTATTCTCTCATGGATTAATTCTCCAGCTTTCTTATCCTTTTCTGTTTGCTTCAAGCTGAAACAATTTATTGAAATCAGAGGCAACATAACCAAATCCAGTAATCTCTTCGGTTGACATGGCAGAAAGAAACGTCTTAAAATTGTTGGTTTTGAGTTTCCGAAAACTATTTAAAAATCACAATTTATTCTATCGAAGATATTACTGGGTTAAGTCTCTTTAAGACGTTTTGCGGCACTGCCCAAGTAGTGCAAGGCAGACTATCAACCACGAAGTCCTCAGGATAAAACAACCCAGATTCACTGTGTCGAAATTCCAACCCACCATAGAAATTCGTTCTAGTATTACACCCTCAATATGGAGGTTACGGTATAACAACTGCTTTAAAAGCGAAGGGACTACGGCATAAAAACCGCTCTAAAAACGAAGAGAATATGACATAACAGCCGCTCTAAAAAAATGGGACTACGGCATAACAACCACTCGAAAAACGAAGGGACTGTGTCATAATAACTACTCTAAGAACGAAGGGACAATGGTACAAAACTGCTTTAAAATATCGAAGGGATAGAAAGAAACGTAAGAAGTGGCTCGAAAATTAGGCGAGCAAAATAAAAAAGAGAGAAAAGAGAAAGTTGTGAAATGCATCCAACTTTGGTGTACTTTTCACAATAGTTTGAAACTTATTATATAGTGATGGAAGCAAACTCACATATGATTTCTAACCAATGTGGGACTTTCGCATATTAAGAGTTGAAAACTACTCAAAATATGAGAGTATTACAATGTGGGACTTCAAAAAAATTTCTTTCCAATATGGGACTTGAATTTTAAAAAACATGTTTCCTTCACTTGAATTTACAAAAACAAATTATTTCCAATGTGGGACTTCAATTTTTTTTTTAAATTCACACAATAACATACTCTATGTTCCAACATGAGATCTATAAAATATTTTATAGTTATCTTTTAGGGACCATTTGATGGACAGGATAAGGAGACAGGATATGATACACGTATCCTATCCCTTCTCAATCCTTTGTTTGATGCAGCAATCGAATATGATACCGTAATCAAAATTTTTAAATAATGAGGTTGCATCATCATTTTGTTATCCTTAATTTGTGGTGGGTTAAAATAATCCGTTCTCAATCGGATATCATTGTTCGCGTTTCTCTGTTTCTCTAATCTCATCAAGTCGTGTTCGAGTCTGACCTGTGGCACTCTTCCATTTTTTATTTTTTGGCACTCTTCCATTTTTTTTCTTCATATTTGCCGTAATTTCTGGTTGGTGAATTTAGATTGATTTCTTTTTTTATGTTTTTATTGTTTTCTTATTTATTTTATTCTATAACAATATAAAAAAATTGATGAAAAATAATAATTATTTTCTAATGTTATGATAGTAAGGGCTTGTTTGATTGTGTTTTACTTATTAGTTTTTTAAAACTATTTTATAAATAAATTTTAAAATATTGTTTTTAAAAAGAAAATTTGAAAAAATTTGTTTGCTAACTTTAATTTTTTAAAACAGTCTTTGACTAGAGAATTAAAAAAACTGAAAAATAAAAAGTAAAACACCATTTATCTGTTTTGCTTTTTTTAGTTTTAAAAAGTATAATATTAAAAATAGTTTTTAAAAACAAGTAATCCAAACACATTGTTTAGGTTTTAAATTTTAAAATACTTAAATAGAGTTTTTGGGATTTGAATCAAACAAACTCTAAGTCATTCTTCAATTGTGATAGATAGAGAAATCACAATTTTTTCAAGTATATAAAATTACTTCATAAATTATTTACATTTTTATGATAGTGAGTCATTCTTCAATTGTGATAGATAGAGAAATCACAATTTTTATGATAGTGAGTCATTCTTCAATTGTGACGGATAGAGAAATCACAATTTTTTCAAGTATATAAAATTACTTCATAAATTATTTACATTTTTTAGCATTTTTGTTTATTTATAAAAAATTATATGAATGTTATTTTAAAAGAAAAAAAATTAAATAGATTATAAGGACAAATTTATCATTTTATCAAAATATAAATCATATCATCTTGTTATCTGTTGTGTATCAAACACTGAATAGGATAAACTAATTTTATCAAGTTTGTTATCATGTGCACATCAAACACAGGACATGATAACTCTTTATCTTACCCATATCCTATCCTGTCTCTATCCTGCTCCTTATCCTATCTTGTGTCTATCCTATCCGATCCATCAAACGGGCCCTTAAAGTATTTACACTCCATTTTTTATATACAATATTTTTAAAACAATCTAAAAAACTAGGATGTTGTCATCTCACGATTAATTTTGTTATTTAAGTTTTTTTAACACATCTATGCAATTCTACTCGTTCTAACAATCTTTCTTAGTGGTGATCAATCGCTCTACAAGTAGTGCCTTAGTAATAATAAAATTGAAACTCCAATATTTTTTAATTGGTTTAATAAATCTTATTATTGCATTACATTATTGTGCCTCCTCCAATTCTGGATTTGTAACTTTTTAAATGATTAATACTTTTTTTTTTCTTGTAACCATTTTCATACACCTTATGCAATTAGCTTTCAGATCGCACAAGCCTGCCACGAGAAAACCTTCTACATATGTATGAGTTTTCACAACCCTACTTTATCAACTCAAAAGAAAACCTCTTTGTAGCCCAATTATTTTCAAAGAAGTAGATAGAGTTGGAAAATACTTCTTTTGCACAAATAGTTTTTGAGTAAGTGGTATTTTGTAACATATTCTACCTATTTGCTCATTTTTCTCAAAATTTTGATTGTTGTTAGTTAGAGTATTGTTTTTGCAGCCATATTTGATCCCATCTACGGTATGAAAGTATAGTGGGTCCCGAAAAGACACATAAAATTAACCATATTCAGCTTCATAATAGTGTTATTATTGTGTTTTTGGGAGATTTAAAACTATGTGTTGTTTAATAGATAAAAGAGTAATGTTTAATATTTAGATTCAGAAACTATTTGTCGTTTATTTCTAACAGATGTTTTATATTGTCAAAAAATTTAAAAAATACTACCTATTTAAACTTTCTACATATGTTTTACTTCTACTCAAGCATACATACACGAGTTGTTTGTGAACATTTTCAAGTCAAGTTGTATAGAAGTCTCACACTCAAGATATTGGAATTTAGATTAGTCATTTTTTTGACAGAGTTAGAATGAAATGAATACCAAATGACAAAATTATATACATATTTTTCTAAAAATATTTTGACAATAAATTTAGATTTGTTCTTCCGCTTTTTCTAATAATATTTTTCTAATAAATTTAGATTTGTCACCCATGTCTTTCATGGCAAAGGAGTCGCCCAACTGCTTCTTTAACTTGTTAATCTTGGAAATATTTTTTTATCAACAATAAGTATGTCATCAACATATAATAACAGGATCATGAAATCATCGTTAGAATTTTTTTAACAAATACACAATTGTCAGAAGTAGTCTTCAGATATCCTTGGTCACACATAACAGACTCAAACTTTTTGTATCACTACCTTGTAGCTTGTTTCAAACCGTATAAACTTTTTCTCAGTCTACAGACAAAGTCTTCTTTTCCTTCAATAAGAAAACCACCATGTTGCTACATGTAAATGTCTTCCTCCAAATCACCATGAAGGAAAGCCGTTTTTACATCCATTTGCTCTACCTCTAAGTCAAGAGTAGCTTCCAAACTCAACACAGTTCTAATCGATGACATTTTTACCACAGGTGACAAAATCTCATTAAAAACAACACCCTATCTTTGACAGAAACCTTTCACCACCAATTTGGCTTTATACCTCAGATTCGAGTTACTATCAAGCTTCACTCTATAGATCCACCTATTTTCCAAAGCCCTTTTGCCTTTTGGCAACATCACCAAATCATAAGTGTGATTCTCATGCAAGGATTTCATCTCATATGCATCCAACCACTTTTGACTTTCTTCACTCTCCATGGCCTCTCGAAAATACTCAGGTTCTCCTTTATCAGTCAAATTCACATACTCATCAGAAACATACCTTATAGATGGTTTTCTTTGCCTCTTAGACCTCCTGAGTTGGGTTTGAATTGATTCAGAAGCATCACTAAGATTTTCATCGTGTGACAACTAATGATCTTTAATTATTGGAATACATACTTCACCTCTAAGCTGATGATCATCAACACAATCCTGTGTCTCATCATTTTGAACATTACCATCAGTAGTATCCAAATCAGGAATAGATGATCACCAACCAAGATGTTATCTATCTTAGGTGTAGTCTTCTCCACTTTATCAATGTCTTCAATAGTTTGGCCTTCCAAAAACACTACATCACAACTTCTGATAACCTTTTTCTCTATAGGATCATATAACTTATAGCCAAATTCATCCTCACCATAACCAATGAAGATACACTGCTTTGACTTTGCATCCAACTTGGATCTTTCATCCTTCGGAGCATGCACAAAAACCTTGCAACCAAAGCCTCTCAAATGATCATACTTGACATTTTTGCCAAACCATACCTTGTGTCGTACCTCACTATTCAAAGCGACAGTAGAAGTAAGATTAATGACATGCACCGTAGTCTACAGTGCCTCACCCGGATAAGGTTTAGGCAACTTAGCTTCAGATAGTATACACCTCTATGCTAAACAATTCAACTAAGGAGTTTTAGGAGGAGTCTTTCCATGTGCTATACCCTGCTGTTTGTAACAGACATCAAAGGGTCCACAATACTCACCACCATTCTCAATACGAACATGTTTCAGCTGCTTGCTTGTCTGCCTCTCAAACAAAGCATGGAATTGTTGAATTTCTCCAATACTTGGTCTTTTATCTTCAAAGCTTAAACCCATAGTTTCCATGAACAATAATCAATAAAGATAGCAACGTAAAGTGCACCACTAAAATATTTTACCATTAAAGGGCCACAAACATCATAATGTACCAACTTAAGCAACTCTGACTTTCTAGAGGGAGGTTGTCTTTTGAAGGATACTTTAGTTTGTTTACCAATCTTGCACTGAGAACATTTCTCCAAATCTACATTCTTCAATCCTGAAAGCACATCCTTGATGGCTAAACAATTTAGCCCTTTTTCATTGATATGGCTAAGCCTTCAGTGCCAGAAAGATGATTCCGTATCCACAACATTCACACTATCTTTAGCAACAAAAGCTTTTGTCCAATATAATTTAATAATTTTCTCCCCTCTAGCCACAACCTAGTTACCTTTGTTTAGTTTCCCCTTCCCATAAACAAAATGATTATCAAAACCATTATCATCAAGCATATGCTCAGAGATCAAATTGAAGCGAACATCTGGAGCATATTTGACTCCTTTAAGCAACAATTGCATTCCCATGTTGGTTGGCAAGCATACATCACCAACACCAATTACCTTCGATACACCATCATTGTCCATCTTCAAAACTCCAAAGTCACCTAAAGTATAAGATGTGAAGAACTTCTTCCTCGGTGTAACATGTAGTGTAGCTCCACTATCAATTATCCACATGCTCTCATCAGATACAAGATTAACTGATTCATAGTCACTGAGAATAACAAGACCATCACTAGTAGCAGTTGTAACACGATCATCATCACGACCTCTTTGATTCTGCTTACCCTTCTTGCTTTTATTCTTCTTTTTCTACAAAAAAAACAATTTTTCTGTATATGTCTTGTTCTATTACAATAATAACACTCCACATTTTTGTATCTAGACTTGACTTGCTTCTGCTATTTTCCCTACCACCCTTCGGTTCTTTTTTATGACTTATCCACTTATTATCAGTGACAATAACTTCATATTGAGATGAAGAACCCTCTGCCTACTTTCTCATCTCCTCATTCAAAACACCACCCATAGCTTTTTCCTAAGAAACAACACCTTAAGGAGCTAAACTCGTTATAGAAACCTGAAATGTCTCCCAAGACTATGGTAAAGATAACAATAGAAATAGTCCTAAGATCTCATCCTCAAACTTGATACCCATTCTTGACATTTGATCAAGGAGCACTTGCAATTCGCTCAAGTGGTTCGAAATGGACATTCCCTCCTTTTACTTCTAACTTATGAATCTATTCAGCCAGAACAATATATTATTCCCTGATTTAGAGGGCGATAAACTATGTATCTTATCCCACATAGTTTTTTCGATTAGTCTCATCAGTTGTATGATTATAAACATTATCTTCTAAATATTTCCTAACAAATCCACATAACTGTTGATATTCAAATTCCCATTCTTCCATAGATTTACCATCCGGTCTTTGACAACCCAAAATAGAAAGATGCATTTTCTTCATAAATAACAAATCTTTCATCTTGCTCTTCCACAAATGGTAATTAGTACCATTCAAGCATACCATCTTTACATTCATATTAGCCTCCATCCTTCAAGCAAGTTAAATAACCCTTTAACCAAGAGATCTAATGTCACTCTAATAGGAATAAACACAATAACAAGTAATATGTAGCGGATATAATATTCCCCTAACTTGCAAGAACCCGTGTGGAGCAACAACAAGTATATATGGCAGCAAATAGAACAAAATAAAATAATGTAAAGAATACTGATGGAAAACCCCTCAATGCAAGGGTTAAAACCACACACCGTCCAGACCAAAGAAATAGCTCCACTATAAACAAATAAGGGTACAAGAGAGTCTAAAAATGATTCACAAATTGGGCCTACTATCAGCCAAAATAAGAAATCACTAAAGCTTACAAAAGAAAAGAAAAGTAGGAAAACATTCAAAAAAAAACCTGTTGCTGTGCAAGCACTATTCGTCCCTTTCCAGATAGTGTTTCGCCGATCCAACTCGTTGAAAACGAGGATTTGAACTTTGCGAACCTGGTGTCCAAAAACAGCCCGATCCAACGGTTAACGAATGCGCAATCGATGTTGTTTTGAGACTTATTTGGCAAAATCGGGAATAGGGTTTACTCTTCTCTTTTCTCTTTTGGAGGCTGCCTTTCTTTCAAAATAGTCTCTCTAACAACTCTACTCAGACCCCTCTTCACTTAAATAAGTAAGACACATTGGCTACAATATTTGGGCCTTTCTCCACATAGTAAGTGTGACACCCTAAACCCCAAAATAATATATAATAATTTATAATAGAATTTTTTAACTTTAATTCGCAGAAGGTAAAACAAATACGTTTTTAAGGGAATAAAAACTTTGATAATTAATTTAAAATATCACGTTTCTCACAAATCAAAAGGAACACTTTAAACTTTTTTCTCCTATAAAATAGTGTAGTCTCCATAAAATTTGATTTAAGTATAATTACTTGATTCAATTCTAAAAACTTACTAGTACTTATATGGTTTTCATACAAAAAGTCATTTCAAATTAAATAAGTAAAATACAAATTACAACCCTTATTCCCGGTATCACCTATCAGAGTGGGGTTCCTCCCAACTTGAACTTCAAGATTCATTAACCTGTAACAACTGCGATTTCGCAAATGCAGGGCCAAGCCAGTCAAACACAAACAACGAAGGAGGTGAGTTTTGAAATCGTGTTAATAGTATAATATAAATAAGGAGAACATGCAATTAATCATAAATAAATTGTATCATTAGACAAACACTTTTCAAGGAAAAACATAACATTATAAAGTCAAAGCCAAGGGAAATCAATACCTTTCACAATAACATCAAATCATCTACGAAATTATCATCGCACACAATACATATTAATCACAACAAACAATCACACAAAAATGCAATTATATGCATGAGCTTAGACTCTACTTCACAATGTGGTACCATTCTAACTCTGAAGTACTTGGTTAGGAGGCCATGATACTATGCCACCATTCTGGTGGACGGACAATTCAAATTGGCCTTGTCCTCATAGATCCCCTCAACTCAACCCGAGACACATATACGCGACAGTCGAGGTAAACGTGTGTTGCATGGTAGCTCCCGACATTTGGAGTGCTACCTCCAAGTCACCTAGGAATTCCCCACCCGAATACCTCCAAGGTCTAACAATCTTGCCTTAAGGCTCAACAGCAGACCGCCACGATCAGGCTCAATTCAGTTGTACTTCCCCGAAATCGCTAGGCTTGTTAGGCCCTACCTATATGATGACAAAATAATCTCCACTTCACAAATTCTCAATATTTATTTTCTCCCCTCGTTGGCCTATGATACTCCATTAAGACCGTCATCTCAAACACAAATTTAGAACATGACTATCATCAATCGTAACTCATCACATAAACTTATCACAAATTTATGAAATCACAATTATTATTCATACATCATCATTATCACATAAAATTATCACAACACATCCATCTTTTATTATCAGATCACATAAACTCATCTAATCAAACATATATATAAAATTAATTCGACACCCAATATCACAATAATATCAAATACCACACATTTATAGAAATTAAATCAATCAACACCTTACAAATATTTCTATTCTATATTTTAATCTCACAAGTTCCATATTTTTGCATTAATTAATTTATCAGTCAAAGGGCTATTGCTGTACGTAGCAAGCCTCGAATGAATCGTTGGGAAATACGGATCTCACAATATATTATACTCATGAATTCAAACGCTCTCTCACCTCTTACCTTATTTAGACGCTTTCTCAAACACAAAAATCAACAGCGACTGCATATCTTCAACGTACAACGAGTGAATCCGAATAAATGGCGAGTTCACAAAATCATCGAGACGTGACTGATAAATTATGCAGAGCATGAAAATAAATGTTAAATAATTAATAATAATTTTAGGAACAAAAACAGAGTCAAAACGACGAGAGAAAAACTGCAAAAAAGGTCTCACCGACTCGTCGGAGAGCCGTAAGGGTGCGACGTCAACTTCACCGAAAAATACAAATGAGTGTTGCGTTCTTTCAAGAAGAAGAGGAAGTCTATCACAATTTTTATTTTTGTTAACTATTAGGGTTCACACATGGGTCAAACCCATTGGTCTCTTTATTTACTTTTTTGTTTTATTACTATTATTATTTTTATTTTGCTAAAACAAAATTAATAGTTACTTAATCTCATTTTTCTCATTTTTAATACTCCTCCAAATATCATTTAATTTTCAAAACATTACTAATATTTCATAACTAATATATGATAAATTAGAGTAATTAAAATAATTAACCTTTAAAAAAAATACATATTACTAACAATTGAAACTCTCATATTCAAAATAGTCACTATAATTATACTTATTTTTCAAAATACTCATATTAAAATACTACCATCATTAGAGAGTAGTCAAAATCACAAAATAAATAAATATAACATTGCTACTTTATATTAATTACTAAATCATAATAAATATATAAAATCGCAATGCCAAGTATATAAAAATAAAGGAAATCAAACACAATATTATTACTATCCCAAGTATAAATAACTAAAATATGAGATACTTAGAATTAATTAAAATATAAATATGTGCACATTTAACATTAGTCAAACATACAAGGAAATATCACATTAATTACGAACGTATATATACACGTAAAATCGCATAAAATCTTATTCTTAAAAATATGTACACTAAAATACTATTATTTTTAGCGAAATATCTAAGATAATAAAATATAGTATTTATTATTTATATCACTCATTTAGTCAAATGTGTACAAGATTAGCACGTCATAGAAAATACACATATAAAGAAAATTATTCAATATATATTCTAAAATAACTTTAACGCCAAATTAATTATTTAAAATTCTATTTTATTAATAAAATAATTTATTATAAAATTTGGGGTGTTATAGTCAGGGAGCCCAATATCGAACAAACACAAGTTATTTTCATTTTACATACAAACCAACATAAATTATTAAAAACAACAACACATTTCCCCTTACAAAATCTTGAGTCAACAAATAAAGCATAACACCATTCATTGAATCAATGTAATATTATGTAGAATTCAATGAATGTTATTGTTGTTTATTTGTTGAATCATGATTTTGTTAATCAAATGTGTTGTTTTTAATAATCTATATTGGTTTAAAATAAAATAATTTGCGTTGTTGTTACTGAAAAAACAAAGAAGTAAGTCATAGCATGCAGTACTGAGAGAGAGCTAAAGAAGTAATGAAATTCGATAAGTAAGGTTCAAATGAGTGTGAATTTTGATCTTCGATTATTAATTAGAGATGTTGGTGTTAGAATGATTGACTTTGAGAATTGTAAGACATTTTAATATATGAATAATTGAAAATTAAGAATGATTAAGAAGAAGAAAACGAAGAATCCTAAATAGGAAAAGAAGAAGAGAGAAAAAAGTGTTAAATAAGTTTTTTTACTTGTTTGAATTTGTTAGTGAAAATTAGCGTAGCTACAATCCTCTAGATGATATTTTGATGATAACAAAAACAAACAAATAAATAACAATTATCCCCTAACTTTATTTTCTAATTGTGCAGATTAAGTTAAAAAACAAAGACTTATATTAATGACTATCTATTTTATGGTAGCATAAATTACCAGTAAGTTAGAGATAATAATCTAAGTGTTTCTAAACACAAAGAATATTATCACCTAATAAACATATAACTATGTTTACCAATAGAGCAAATCATAATATAGCAATAAGAAGTATTGCGATATATAGTCTGAGTCAAAGCATAAAAGGAAAAAGGAATACAAGTCATTGTTCTAGTATAAGCTAGATCCTTTGATGAACAAAGAAAATAGAATCTTCTGAACAAATATCACAGTGACTCTGAAGAAACTACTATAGTTGTGTTTAACTCTAATGAACGCACTCTCAAACGCACCTCTAGTGAATCCGTTAATACAAGCAAAGATCTAGATGTTCTGCCTATGATAAGTGTATTAATCAAAATAATCGTCTGCGTTTGATAAGTGTGTCAAGCAAAATGATTGTATGCCTTTGAGAAATGTGTCAAGAAAAATGATTGTCTGCCTCTGATGAGTATGTCAAGAAAAATGATCGTCTACCTCTAACAAATGTGATAATCATTGTATCGTTTGACTCTGAGAAATTAACAACACTCTAGATAGTCAATGCTTTGATGGAAGTAAACGCTATGAAATAATAAGCTTTGAAAAAGTCAAGGCTTTGAATAGTTGACGCTTTAAAGAAAACAAATCTATTTATCCTCTAGTCAACATCTTGAATCTGTTAATTGTTTGAAAGTTTTTGTGACATCTCTTGTTAGTAACATCCAATGAGATCTACCCTCTTAAATTGAAGATATACAAAATCGGTCTTGAAGATATCTACCATCTTTTACAAAACGATTTTCGAAAACTCATTTTTCACAGTTGCTGATTTTAACTAAATCAATGATAAATATAAAAAATGCAGTTTCAAGATTTAGGGTGTCCTAGTTAAGATGCAAATGCATAATTGGTGTCCTAATTAGACTTGCATTTGCATCTTAACTAGGACACCCTAAATCTTGAAACTGCATTTTTTATATTTATCATTGATTTAGTTAAAATCAGCAACTGTGAAAAATGAGTTTTCGAAAATCGTTTTGTAAAAGATGGTAGATATCTTCAAGACCGATTTTGGTGTCCTAGTTAACAATGCATTTTTTATAAAAATTATAATTGGTGTCCTAGTTAGACTTGCAAATGCATCCATAACATTGTTGAGGTGGCAAGTCTAACTCACCAATTATAATTTTTATTTTTATTTTATCAAAATTAAATATATTAAGAATTTTCGTCTTTTTCTTTAATTTCTTCATAACGGTTAACTTCTTTAACCTATAAATATAAACTTAAGATATCCTAAATTCCCACCCAAATTCAAATCAAATAAATTTTTTAAGTTAGTTCAAATCCAATAATATGACACCAAAAAAATAACAATTCATCGTTATATTTTCCTTAATTCTTTATGCCATTTATGTTTTCCTTTCTTTTAATTTTTATGAATTCTTCTTATTTCCACCACCTCAGAATTACTTTTTTCGAATTTATAATTAGATCCAATTTAGCTTGTGTTCTATTCATTAAATAATTTCACTGGTTAATAAGTGGAAAAAGTGTTACCATCATTAGCCCATTGTCCAAAAGTTTCACCTCTTTTTATATGCCTTCCCAAAAATGTAGGAACAACATATGCATTTCTAGAATTTAATTTTTCAGTTTGGAGAAATCTAAAAAAATGTAATTGATTTTTAATTTGGGTTTTGACTTAGAATTTTCTAGGCTTTGATTTCTAGATTGACGAAGATGATGAATAGGATGAAGAATTTTAACAAATATAATTTAGGATTTTAAATTTTTATCTATTGATTGAATTTTTTTTATTGATATGGATTTGATATTACAATAATATTATAGGCGCTCCATCATCTTCACAAGAATAAAAAAAACATAAACTAATAATTTGAAAAATTGATTGAAGTTTAAGGATCACAAGTGTATTTCTTCCTACATAATTATTGTTTCAATTTTTGAATGGCTGTTTTGCTTTAAAATTATAATTAGAATTCATGTCCATTATATCTCCGCTCAAAGACCCAATATTTTGTCCAATTTATGCAGATGAAACACATATGATGTCATTTCATGTTATATTTCCTACTAACAAAACTTACGTATATCTATAAAACATAACATTCTCTTCAAATATGAAGGAAAAAAATAACTTCCAAGTTTATCAACAACATCTTTGAAACAACAACAAGCCATCATAGTCCCATCAAAAGCACATATTCCTCGGAAATAGCCCTTACCAGAGCAAAAAGATTGACAATCATGGTATTGCTCACATTTGGAAAAACATTTCGTTGTTGTAAATCTAAGAGGCATGCCTATCAAGACAAAAAATATTAGTGTAATAGATAATTAATGTGTATAAGGGTAATAAAATTATAATTAGAATTCATGTCCATTATATCTCCGCTCAAAGACCAAATGTTTTGTCCAATTTATGCAGATGAAACACATATGATGTCATTTCATGTATTATTTCCTACTAATAAAACTTACATATATCTATAAAACATAACATTCTCTTCAAATATGAAGGCAAATTCTAACTTCCAAGTTTATCAACAACATCTTTGAAACAACAACAAGCCTTCATAGTCCCATCAAAAGCACATATTCCTCGGAAATAGCCCTGACCAGAGCAAAAGGATTGACAATCATGGTATTGCTCCCATTTGGAAAAACATTTCGTTGTTGTAAATCTAAGAGGCATGCCTATCAAGACAAAAAATATTAGTGTAATAGATAATAAATGTGTATAAGAGTAATAAAATTATAATTAGAATTCATGTCCATTATATCTCCGCTCAAAGACCATATATTTTGTACAATTTATGCAGATGAAACACATATGATGTCATTTCATGTTTTATTTCCTACTAATAAAACTTACATATATCTATAAAACATAACATTCTCTTCAAATATGAAGGCAAATTATAAATTCCAAGTTTATCAACAACATCTTTGAAACAACAACAAGCCTTCATAGTCCCATCAAAAGCACATATTCCTCGAAAATAGCCCGGACCAGAGCAAAAATATTAGTGTAATAGATTATTAATGTGTATAAGAGTAATAAAATTATAAATAGAATTCATGTCCATTATATCTCCGCTCAAAGACCAAATATTTTGTACAATTTATGCAGATGAAACACATATGATGTCATTTCATGTTTTATTTCCTACTAATAAAACTTACATATATCTATAAAACATAACATTCTCTTCAAATATGAAGGCAAATTCTAACTTCCAAGTTTATCAACAACATCTTTGAAACAACAACAAGCAATCATAGTCCCATCAAAAGCACATATTCCTCGGAAATAGCCCTTACCAGAGCAAAAAGATTGACAATCATGGTATTGCTCACATTTGGAAAAACATTTCGTTGTTGTAAATCTAAGAGGCATGCCTATCAAGACAAAAAATATTAGTGTAATAGATAATTAATGTGTATAAGAGTAATAAAATTATAATTAGAATTCATGTCCATTATATCTCCGCTCAAAGACCAAATATTTTGTCCAATTTATGCAGATGAAACACATATGATGTCATTTCATGTTTTATTTCCTACTAATAAAACATACATATATCTATAAAACATAACATTCTCTTCAAATATGAAGGAAAATTCTAACTTCTAAGTTTATCAACAACATCTTTGAAACAACAACAAGCGATCATAGTCCCATCAAAAGCACGTATTCCTCCTAAATAGCCCTGACCAGAGCAAAAAGATTGACAATCATGGTATTGCTCACATTTGGAAAAACATTTCGTTGTTGTAAATCTAAGAGGCATGTCTATCAAGACAAAAAATATTAGTGTAATAGATAATTAATGTGTATAAGGGTAATAAAATTATAATTAGAATTCATGTCCATTATATCTCCGCTCAAAGACCAAATCTTTTGTACAATTTATGCAGATGAAACACATATGATGTCATTTCATGTTTTATTTCCTACTAATAAAACTTACATATATCTATAAAACATAACATTCTCTTCAAATATGAAGGCAAATTCTAACATCCAAGTTTATCAACAACATCTTTGAAACAACAACAAGCAATCATAGTCCCATCAAAAGCACATATTCCTCGGAAATAGCCCTTACCAGAGCAAAAAGATTGACAATCATGGTATTGCTCACATTTGAAAAAACATTTCGTTGTTGTAAATCTAAGTGGCATGCCTATCAAGACAAAAAATATTAGTGTAATAGATAATTAATGTGTATAAGAGTAATAAAATTATAATTAGAATTCATGTCCATTATATCTCCGCTCAAAGACCAAATATTTTGTCCAATTTATGCAGATGAAACACATATGATGTCATTTCATGTTTTATTTCCTACTAATAAAACATACATATATCTATAAAACATAACATTCTCTTCAAATATGAAGGAAAATTCTAACTTCTAAGTTTATCAACAACATCTTTGAAACAACAACAAGCAATCATAGTCCCATCAAAAGCACGTATTCCTCGTAAATAGCCCTGACCAGAGCAAAAAGATTGACAATCATGGTATTGCTCACATTTGGAAAAACATTTCGTTGTTGTAAATCTAAGAGGCATGCCTATCAAGACAAAAAATATTAGTGTAATAGATAATTAATGTGTATAAGAGTAATACAATTATAATTAGAATTCATGTCCATTATATCTCCGCTCAAAGACCAAATATTTTGTCCAATTTATGCAGATGAAACACATATGATGTCATGTCATGTTTTATTTCCTACTAATAAAACTTACATATATCTATAAAACATAACATTCTCTTTAAATATGAAGGCAAATTCTAACTTCCATGTTTATCAACAACATCTTTGAAACAACAACAAGCCTTCATAGTCCCATCAAATGCACATATTCCTCGTAAATAGCCCTGACCAGAGCAAAAAGATTGACAATCATGGTATTGCTCACATTTGGAAAAACATTTCGTTGTTAATGTGTATAAGAGTAATATTATATGATCGAATCAAACTCTATACCTGTTGAGAATAAAATAACTACAACACAGATATCCATGATATACATTTGATTAGTAATCATTGTATTTATCTTTACGATAACATTATGTTACTTTACCAATATAATATTTTATATATCTATATTAATTTTACCCTTTTAATTGAATTACACTGCTTTTTTCTTTCCTTGAAACAATAATTTTTTGACCCCGTTCTTTACAATAATATTATTTATAATAATAATAATAATAATGATAAAGATAATAATAATAATAATAGTAGTAAAATAATAATAATAATAATAAAAATAATAATAATAATAATGATAATAATAATAATAATAATAATAATAATAATAATAATAATAATAATAATAAAGAGAGGGAAAATTTGCTCTACTAGATATTTGAAAACCTATGGTTTTTTCCTAGCTAGTTAGGATTTGCATGTCCACCATAGATAATCATGCCATTTGCAAGTGGTCTTTTTTCTGTTCTCACACTTCAACTATCTATTATAATATATTAAAATAGATTCTCAAATACCATTGTGACACATTATTCAATGTTGTGTCATTTCATTCAAATATTTTCAACTCAACAAAAAATTCATGTGGCACATCTAAAAGGCTTTCTCTCTCTCTGATCTTCCCTCTTCCATCCTCTTTACTATTCAACTTCCAATCTATTATAATCTATCGAAATAGATTCCCAAATACTATTGTGACACATCATCCAATATTGTGTCATTTCATTCAAATATTGCTACCTCAAGAAAAATTCATGTGGCACATCTAAAAGGTAGCTTTCATCTTCTCTCTTCCATCCTCCTTATTATTCCACTTCCAACTTGCTTTAACACACATTTTACTATTATTATTACTATTTAGTATATAATATTATATATAACTATTCATGTGCCATGAGTTATAAATTAAAGAACAATAAATATTAGTTAATCGGCACTCGTTGCTCCTCCGTCATTGTTGGTAATAATTTTTCTATGGTTATAAATCCAATTAATATGTTGGTCCTTTTAAACGCTTAAATACATAAATTGCAATAATTTGTGGAAGTTATTATGTATCATATATGCTTATGCTTATTAAGAATTGAGACACATAAACTTTGGTCTTTATGCAAATTTTCTATTATAATTTGTGTTAGATTGATTGGTGACAATTTTGTAATTGCTTGCGTCTAGTTTGTGGTTCTTTTTATGTTCATTTTACATATATTTAGATCAGCAAAACGTGTGAGAATTTTTACTTTTTTTTAGTTTAAATTTTTGAGTTTTAATTCTATTTATAATTATAATATGTTATGATATCTTTATGGTCAATTGTTATTTTGTGCAAATATTTTTGACCAAACTGTTGCGTATGTTATATGAGTCATCCAATATATTGTTTAGATATACGCCGAAATGTGTTTTTAACACGAATAGACCTCTTAAATTTCATTGATAGATAAGTTATGGAATATTATACGATGACAATTATACTATCTTTCTCAACTCATATTTAGAAACGTGGAGTCAAATAATGTAGCCATCGCTCTCAAAATGTAGCACATAACTCTCTAAGTTTCCTCATATAAAGAATAATAAATACTTAATGTCTATATATCACTACGCGACAAAACGCATTTTACAGCACTTTTTTTAAGCCATTTACAGCGTTTTTCGAAAAAATAAGCAATGTAATTACTAGCGCTGTAAAAAGATACAACAGCGCTTTTTAAAATAAAAAAGCGCTGTAAAAAAGGTGGATATATTGTGCGCTTGTTATACTCGTTTTACAGCGCTTTTTTAAAAAAACGTTGTAAATCCCTGTAACAGCGCTTTTTAAATCCCTGCTGTATCGCTTCATATGCATGCACCTATTACAGCGCTTATGTGAAAAAGCGTTGTAATAGGTGCATTCAATAGATGCATTATTATGCACCTATTACAACACTTATCCAAAAAAGCGCTGTAATAGGTGCATTCATATAGATGCATTGTTATGCACCTTTTACACTGCTTTTTCCAAAAAGCGTTGTAGTAGGTGCATTCAATAGATGCATTATTATGCACCTTTTACGGCGCTTTTTCAAAAAACCGCTGTAGTAGGTGCATTCTAATGCACATTTTACAACGCTTTTTTGAGAAAGCGCTGTAAAAGGTGTTTTTTTTTTCCTTTCTTATTTTAGTTTTATTAAAAATGTTGTAAATTTTAAAAAGCGCTTTTTTAGAAAGCGATGTGTTTTAGTTTTTATTCCAAAATCATTTTCATCCAGAATCAGTTCACAATCATCTCATAAAAACAGTACACAACAACAACATAACTATATATTCACAACAATCAGTTCATATTTACAACTATATAACTTAACATATTTACACAATCAGTTCACAACAACACAGAACTACATGTATACAACAATTCCTTGCATATTCACAACAGCCCAGAACTACATATTCACAACTACCTATTAACAACAGCCCATAACTACCATATTCACAACAGAATAGAACTACCATATTCACAACAGCCCACAACTACATATTCACAACTACTTATTCATATAAATATAGTATTCACTATCATATTCGTACAACTACATATTCATATTCACAACTACATATTCACAACAGCACAGAACTACCATATCCCTTGCAGCATGCCATTTCCCAGCAAATCAAATAACATTCATTTCAATCACATACTGACACCAGTCTTCCTTTATTTCTATTAGATCTTCTTCAGAATATGTTGGACTAGAATTGTCAAAGTACTGTGCTATATAAAAATTGAAAATAAATAAGTTAGAATCAAATATATACATAGTTTATATATGAAAATCAAATAATGAAAATACCGTACTGTTTCTGGGATTATAATTTGATTCTTATCAAAAATCTCCTTCATGAATCGCAATACATAGTACCCACAGTCGATGTTGTTAGTTTGACGAGGGCACTATAAAATAAAACATATAAGTCAATAATTATTTGTGCATTGATTGTAAATGAAATTTTAAAAGCAAATATTTCAAACGTTTATTGGAATCCATGTGATGTTATTTGATTTTTGCTTCGACACTGTAACACCTCTTTGAGCTCGAAAAAATTGTAAAGCACTATCGAATAAATAAATGTCATTATTATAGCATTAACAAAGACATTATTTATATATATATATGTAAAAAATAAATGAATATTACTTACGTGTCAAACATAGTCTTTATCTCGGGGCGATTGTTGTAATGGTCGTGCAAGGGATCTAGGTAGTATATAACTTCAAAGGTCCCATTGATTGCAAATAGCACCCAATGTGCCCTACAACAACAAAAATTTGGTTTACACAACTAATAAATTAAGATCTCATAAATTAAAAAAGATATAAATAAAGAATATATAATTACGTACCCTGAATTATATAGTGCAAGGAACAATTTATCCTTCTCTTTATTTCCTAATAGTATAACTACAACGTATTTCTTTACATTCACTAGATCGTGTTTAAGAATCGAAATCTTATGCGGAGATAAGAATAAAAATCTATTTGACAATCTGCGCGTGCACACGAACTTCTCAATCAAAAACCTTCAATGAACTTTTCAAATTAGATTAATTACCAATAAATTAAATTAATTACAAATAAATGCGATTAAAAATAATTTTTACCTCATGTATCAGCTGATGACAGTAGCACTCAACTCCTTATGGTCGAGAAGTTCTTATATGTGCTCTTTTTCAAAAAATTCTTCATACTCATCTCCGAATATAGCTTTATCCATGCTTATTATTCGTGAATCGTTGTCGTTGCCCATTTTTTTTTTTGCATGTATGTCAAGACACGACCCATATCGAGCAAGTCGTGGCTGACTTATTTTAGGATCAGGAGCAACAACTGATTTTACACGTTCCAGTTTTTAAGCAGCAACTTTGGCCGCTTGATTACCCTCCAGCTTTTGCAGTTTGCCAGCTTTATTACCCTCCAATTTTTGAAGTTTTTTGGCTTTTGTAATGTTCAACTTTTCTATTTTTACCACGAACATCCAGTCGTGGTGCGGCAGCTGGCTTGTTGTGCGGGTGGTTTATTGGATTGAATCTGAAAAAATGAGGTTAATCAGTTTGTTAGTTTATTGAATCTGAAAAAATGACAAACCTTACAGAATAAATGTGACAAACCTTTTCAGGCGATGTGAGTGTTTCATTACTGAGAATATTCTTATCATTCCCTTTAGACTTTGTTTGAATCTAAATAAATGTGAAATTAAAGTTAACATCGGAAAAAATTCAGCAATTAAATATAATCAATTAAACATACATTTCAATTAATTAAACATACCTTATCAAGGGCAACAAGATGTTTGGGCCATGCCACGTAGCTGCCAATTGCTTCGCCCAAATAACTCAGATTTGCATCGTTGTCCGGAATAGGCAACGGTGAATTTGGTTCCAAAGCAATAACTGACGATACTTTGACATGGCCCGCAGGGATCGGTGTGTTGTGCAATACTCCGCCCAGAGTATTGCACAATGTTCATTTTCCGACCTTGCGATGAGTAGGGAAGGATAAGTACAGCACGCATGGAGTGACACCCTAAATCAATGGTTAATACATAAGTATGTGAAACAATTAGCTTTAATGAATTTCTTATTTTATTAAGTAATTAATTACCTCAGGAAGACTTTTGAGACCAACGTTCCAACTCGCATTTTCACTCTCCATTTGAATTTCACGTTGGGGCTTGTCCGCAAGTTGCTTGTCTTTATTTGTCTTCACCAAGAGGGCCAATTGCTCTATTAATACTTTGATCTTCTCTAATACTTCCTCGTTAGATGGCTTTTGGCGCTTCTCTTGTGAAAAATAGCTTCTAGGAGTTACGCCAAATCCTTTCCCCCTCACACGGTCGGAATATTCAGGAACATTAAACACTTTACCTAGTATGTCCTTGCAACTAGCCTGGTTGTCCTCTTGATTTTCCGAACTTTGTTCGAGATTCGCCTAAAATACACATAGGGTTAAAAAGATAAGTTCAATATCATTTTTAAAATACAATATTAAAAAATATTAAAGTGATAAATATACTTACACAAAGTTCTATTACTTTTTGAACATTTTCATTATCAACCACTCTGTCGTTATTTACTCGAGCTTCTTTCCACAATATATGACGACCCAACGGTTGATCGGATTTGGTGTCTTGTAGCTATTCTCGTTAAGATCATAAACAAAATATTAGTTAGAAAGTATCATTTATAATGTACCACATTATATAAAAGTGATGTTTAATTACTTTCAAGTTTTTGCTCTAGACAAGCATATCCCATACGAGATTTCTTGTATGGGTGGGGAATAATTTTTGCCCTCTCGCGATTTGCCTTACTAATATTCTATTTAAAAAAAATAACAATCTTGTAAAAATTTAAAATACGCTATGAATATGAATAATAAAACACAAATACTAATAAATTAATCACTTACAACAAACGCGGGGTCGGAACGTTTTGATACGAATGCGCTCCATTCCTCATTTGATATATAACGTTTATATATTTTTGGAGCTTCCGCATTCATATTTTCTTCACGGTCTTTTAGATAGCAATTTGAGAGGTGAGATCTAAAGCCCCGGTGTATTTTCCCGACAACTTTGAGCACGTAACTCTTTCTCACCTCATCAACAACAAAAGTTGTCTGCAAACCAAATAAAGATATAGTTTGAGTAAAATACTTCAAAGCAGTCTGTAAAAAATTATAAGTAATAGGGTGGAGTAAAAAAATTACTTGTATATCAGCCCACAATATATCTTTTGCATCCTTCAATGCCTTATCTCTCCAATCATCTATTGTGATGGGGATATTCTAACGAACAACAGCTCCAATATAACTTACAAACATTGAACAGTTGGGGTCAATTGGCTGACCACTCTCATTCCATCCCACCTAATAAACTCATATAGTAAGTACCTCAAATTATAAACAGCAAACAAAGTAAACAACAAACAGAGTATAATATAAACTGGAAACAAAAAAAATAGCAAACAAAGTATACCTCAAATTTTTGCCCAGTACTTCTTGCTTTTATAACATTTTGCATTATGGTTGCACCACGTTTGACTTCATTTTCGTAAGTCTTGGTGTTGCCAACTTCTTCATTTTGACATTCTAAATCTTTGTTAATATCCATTTATCTACAACAAGTTCAACATGCAGTTCAGTATAACTTCAACAAGTTCAACATGTAGTAGTCTAAGTACGAAGCAGTATAAGTTCAACATGCATTTTAGTGAAACAAAAAACTAATAAATACAATACCTGAAATAGCGCTTTTTAATACTTAGGGTTACGGGTTCGTAGGGTTTGCTTAGTAACAAAGAAGAACAAGAACAGCACAGAAGACGAACGAAGACGAAACAATCGTAGGGTTACGAGGTTCGCAGAAAAACGTAATAAGGGTTACTAAAAATATATGGTTACGTAATGAGAAAGAGAATGAAGATGAGGAGGAAACAACACAACAAGAAAACACTCATTTTGTGGCCAACTTATAAAATATTTTGTGGCTGAAAAAAGCCCTCACAAATTACTGACCGAAAAAGCCCTCACAAATACTAAAATTCAAATTTGTTGTTATTTGTGGCGGAAAAAGCCCTCACAATGGATTTGAATTTCAGCAGAATTTTATGAGGGCAAAAGCCCTCACAAAATTACACCGTTGGTCATTTGTGAGGGCTTAGGCCGCCACAAAATACACATTTGTGAGGGCAAAGGCCGCCACAAAGTCACTCGTTTGTGACTGCATAGGCGGCCACAAAGTCCTCATTTGTGACTACAAAGGCCGCCACAAAGAGCGTATAGTACCGTTGGCATTTATGGCTGCATAGGCCGCCACAAAATCCATCTTTCTGGCCGCAAAGGCCGCCACAAAAATTCATATTACCGTTGGCATTTGTGGCCGCTTTGGCCGCCGCAAAGGCCCAATTTTGTGGTTGTTTTTGCCGCCACGATGTTTCAGACTTCTCCTATAAATATAACCCTTCCTCTCATTTTTCATTTCTACCTTCTCTCTAAATTTTCTCTCCACCTTCTCTCTACAAATATTTTTTCTCCAACATTTCTCTTTTAGTTGTTTAATTTTGGTAAGTTGATAGTTTATATTTTATTTTTTAATGTTATTTTTTATTTGAAGTTATTTTTTTAATGAATATTATTTGTTATTTTTTTTTTATACAGTGGTGCTATTGTGGTGATTGCGAATAGCTGTTACTTGTTTGTAAGCGTCAAGTCAGACGCTACTCGGCATCAAGTACGTAATGCATTTTAAATATAGATTATTAATTATATAATTATTATTGTTATATGCTTTTTTTAAATATTTTTAGACTTAATATTTTATTTTAGAATGTAGATTAATATATTATTTTTAAAATTGAGTATAATATTATTTTGAAAATTTAATATTAGTAAGATTTGTTAAACAAATTACTGGTAAAATATTTAAATTGTAAAATTTATACTCAAATTAAAATGTAGTAATTTTTTAATTGTTGATGATGTGCTATTTTTTTATTATAGTTATTATTAGTATTATGATTTATTATGTTAGTCAAATATAACTATATTAAGAAATTGTAATTTTTTAGCAACAAATAATACTTATGAAAAACAAGATTTATAATAATGATCTAATCATAAAATATGTAATATCAT
>JBBPBP010009779.1:60165322-60179235 GCA_037974735.1 Cicer chorassanicum | reverse complement strand
TTGAGTTCGTACAAAAAATTTATATACTTTTACGGTCTCTATTTTTGTTTATAAGGACTTATTTTATGAAAAAGTTCATTAAATATAATTTAAAATTTTATTTTAATTTATATATATATAGTCTCTATTACGATTTATTATATTATTTGTAAATGCTCACTTAATTGATTTATAAAGTATGTCATAATTTTTTATTTAGTAATTTGTAGATGTAAATAATAATATATATAATGCTTTTGAAAAATAAAGCAATTTATATACAAAACATCGATCTTATTAATGATCGTGTAAAATTTATTTAATTTTCAGAATAAACATATATATATATATATATATATATATGTATATGTATATATATATATACACACACACACATATATATGGATATAGACCGTAGTTGGATGTATGATAGAAATTATCCCAAAAGGAAGGGTCTTAAACAACGTTTTGCTAACAAGGTTGAAGAGTTTCTCAATTTTGCGAGAGTGCAAAAAATTGTCGAAGATGAAGGGGGGATGAGATGTCCATGTTGTTTATGTCGATGTAGACGGTTTAAGAGTGAAGATGAAATAAGAGTGCATTTATATGAAGATGGATTTCAGTCTAACTATTGGATTTGGACTAATTATGGGGAGGAGACTCCAACAACGCCTAGTACTAGTACACGTGTGGAGAATAACGTAGGTCCTTCAAGTAGAACTAACATGTTAGGTGTAGATTATTATAACTATCAGCACTTTGAGGTGATGAATGATATGATTTCGGATGTTGTTGGGGTTAATTTGTCATTCAATGAAGATCAATATGACGATACTAATGGACTTCCAAATGAAGAAGCTCAAAGATTTTATGGTCTTTTGAAAGAGACAAATAAACCGTTGTTTGAAGGATCGCCAAACTCAAAGTTATCAATGTGTATTAGACTTTTAGGTCTAAAGTCTCAGTTTCATGTTCCTGATTTAGCTTTAGATTTAATTACTAAAATGATTCTCAATGCAACACCTGTTAGAGATGGTTTGCCGCAAAAATATTATGATGCTAAACGGTTAGTGTCAAAGTTAGGATTGGGTGTTAAGAGGATTGATTGTTGTGTTAAAGGTTGCATGTTGTATTATGACAACGAATTTGGTATAAAGGATGCCAACTTAGTTGAATGTAAGTTTTGTCAACAACCAAGATATCGCCAAAGAAATAACTCTAGGGTAGGTAGGGGAAAATCAATTCCAAGGAAAACAATGTTTTATCTACCTATTGTATCAAGATTGCAGAGATTGATTGCATCAATGCAAACTGCAGGAAAGATGACGTGGCATTATGAGAATAGAAGAAATTTAGGTGAGTTGCGACATCCGTCTGATGGTCAGGCATGGAAACACTTTGATCAAATGCATCCTGATTTTGCGTCAGATCCATGCAATGTAAGACTTGGATTATCCTCAGATGGATTTATGCCTTATATACAAGCATTGTCTACTCCTTATTTTTTTTTGGCCTTTTATTGTTACTCCTTACAATCTTCCTCCTATTATGTGTATGTCTGAACCTTATATGTTCTTAGCTGCTGTGATACTAGGTCCTTCAAATCCTACAACTGGTATTGATATTTTTTTACAACCTTTGATCGACGATTTGAAGAGGTTGTGGAGTGGTGTCTTGACATATGATATTGCTCGGGCACAAAATTTTATGATGAGAGCTGCTTTGATGTGGACCATTAATGATTTCCCCGCTTATGGGATGTTATCAGGATGGGGGACCCATGGTAAATTGGTTTGTCCTATTTGTATGGAAGACACAAAAGCATTTACTTTAAAATTCGGTGGGAAGGCATCGTCGTTTGACTCGCACCGTAGGTTATTACCTGTTGATCATGCATTTAGAAGAAACAAAGCTGCATTTATCAAGGGCTATGCAGAAAATCTAGGACCACCACTTAAATTGACATCAGAACAAGTTCAGAATAAAGTAAAAGATATGCCAAAGGTACAAGTTGTTAATGGTGTGGCTTGTAAACCACAAGGTTACGGACAATGGCACAATTGGACAAAAAGATGTATTTTTTGGGATCTACCGTATTGGAAAGATAATCTTTTGAGACATAATCTCGATGTCATGCATATCGAGAAAAATTTCTTTGACAACATATTTAATACTGTGATGAATGTGAAAGGGAAAACAAAAGATAATGACAAAGCTAGAAAAGACATAGCTATGTATTGTAGACGACCAGATTTTTTGTTGGTGGAGCACAACGACAAGACTCTAAAACCTCGTGCGAATTACACTTTATCTGCCGAAGAAGCCAAATCTGCTTATCGTTGGATCAAAGAGTTGAAAACGCCTGACGGTTATTGTTATAATTTGGCAAGATGTGCTGATGTAGAAAATGGAAGGATGCATGGTATGAAAAGTCATGATTGTCATATATTTTTAGAGTGTTTACTTCCTATTGCCTTTACTGCTTTACCGACACATGTATTGAACCCACTTATTGAAGTGAGTCAATATTTCAAGAATCTGTGTTCTGCAACGCTCATCGATGAAGATCTCATCAAGATGGAAAATGACATTCCGATGATTCTATGTAAGTTGGAGAAAGTATTCCCTCCTGGGTTTTTTGATTCCATGGAGCATCTCTCGGTGCATCTTGCAAATGAAGCTAGGCTTGGTGGACCAGTTCAGTATAGATGGATGTATCCATTTGAAAGGTAATATATGTATATATATATATATATATATATACATGATTTTCAATATATATATATATATATATATATATATATATATACATGGAGCTTATTGTACATCTCATTTATATTATAGGTTCATGGGCTATTCAAAACGGTCGGTGAAAAATAAAGCTAGAGTTGAGGGCTCAATTTGTTCATCTTACCTACACCGTGAAACAACACACTTTTGTTCTCATTATTTCAACAACGAAACATTGTCACCAGTGAACGGAAGAAATGATACTGATAGTGTTATACGTCACCCACATGCTTTATCAGTTTTTTGCTTGCCTGGTCATCATGCTGGTAGGGATTTTCCGATTTTTTGGCCAAGTGACAAAGTATTTAATGCGGCACATGTTCACGTTTTGATTAACTGCACTGAAGTTAAACCATACATTGAGTACATTTTAAATCCCTTTTGATCTTTAATATATTTAATTAAATTGTATTGACCATATGTAGTATTTTAATTTTGATAAACAAATATATGGTCATCAGGGCATTTTTAACTACAGGACAATCTTCTGTTGATATACATTCAAATTTCCCATCATGGTTTCAACAACAAGTACATCTCGAAGAACTAACTCCTATCAACATCCACTTGAGGCACTTATCTATGGGCCCGAGTAGAAGTTTCAAAGAATGGCACACTTATTTTGTCAATGGATACAAATTTCACACTGAATCTTGGACTGAAGGAAAGGAAACAATTAATAGTGGAGTTTGAATGAAAAGTGAGTCTGATAGTGGCGTAACAGAAGACTTTTACGGCATAATTGAACATATTTATGAAATTGACTATACGTTCCTAGATTATGTGAAAACAGTGGTGTTGTTCTACTTTAAGTGGTTTGATCCATCTAGCAGAGGAACTAAGATCAATTTGATATTCAACACTGTAGACATTCGTTTGAGCAAAAAATATCCACTGTTTGATCCATTTGCCATTGCCCATAATGTACGACAAGTGTATTATGTTCCTTATCCATCAACAATAAAAAACAAACAAGGATGGTGTGCTGCAATCAAAACAAGACCAACGAGTGGAATCGAAGAGGATGAAGCAGATCAAAATGAAGAAGTTGCATATCAAATGGATGAAATGGAAAATTTGGACCATGTGATTGGAGATGAGACTATTAGTCAACTTTGTCATGAGTGAAACGTTGGAGAAGAAGTTGATGAACAAGAAATAGAAGAATTAGAGAATGATGAAGGCGGTGACATAATTCACTCATCAAATGACGAAGACGAAGACAATTAATTAATTATATTATATATTATATTGTAATTTGAAATATGAACTGCACTTTTTATATATATATATATATATTTATGTATATTTATAACTTATTTATGTATATTTCTTTATTAATTTATGTGAATTTTACATACACATATATGTATGGATATGGACCATCGTTGCAATTTTGGCTTCTTTTGACCATCGTTTCTCGAAGCGTTTGTCATCTATGTTGGCGTACGCACGTAATAAAGGAGAGGAAAAACGACCAAATTGGATTGGTGAAAATGTTTGGAATGCTTTGGGGAGGAAATGGAACACAGATGCTTACAAACAGAAAAGAGAAAGAGCAAAGGTTAATAGAGTATCTGAGAGGGGTACCAGTACTCATAAGAGAGGTTCCATGTCTGCTGGAGAAATTAAATATTATATGGTAATTATTATTAATATATATCTATTAATTTATATTCAATTAATTATCAGATTTCAACAATTAAACTTGACATTTAATATTTTAGGAAAAACAACTTGGAAGAGAGGTTACTCAGGCTGAGATACATCGCTATCTTCATGTTAATCCTGAAACAAATGAGTATACTGATGGATTCTCACAAATGATTCAGGTAAATATATATTTAATTAGTATTTAAATTGATATATATATATATATATATATATATATATATATTTCTTTAAATATATACATTCTAATTATATTAATGAGTTAACTTTCTAAATTATTATACATTAATTAATTATTTTATTATTTTTTATACAGGAAAAACTTCAACAAGCCATGAAAGAATGAGATGATCAACAAGCTGCTGTTCCTCCTACTCAGCGAGCTGGTCCAGTGCTGCGGAAACAATATGAGACCGCAAGTTTTATGAACATTAGTGGTGGCAAGTACAAAGGACGTGTGTTGGGTGCTGGTAGTTTATCGTCAACATTTGTAACTGGTCCAACATTATATATTTAGACGGAGACGTCTTCTTCTTATGCTAGTACGGATCGATCTCATCGTCCGTCGACAGACAATGTTGACCAATTAAAGGAACAACGGATAATTGAGCAAGAAGAAAAGACACAGCAGCTGATACGTGCAGCAATTGAAAAAGTAAATGAAGAATGGACACAAAAGTTTCAAGAGCAGCATCAACAGTTTCAGCAGTTTCAGCAGCATCAACAATTTTTATTTTATTTTTAAAAAAAGTTACAGCGCTTTTGCAAAATAATTTTGTTTTCTTCCAAATAATTAGTTAAATTATTTTTTTTTCCAAATAATAATTATTTTCTTCCAAATTAGTTAAATTATTTTTTCTTCCAACTCATATTGGGATTATCAGTTCAAGTTCAAGAAAAATGCCTAGTATATAAGCAGAAAATTATATACAGTTCAAGCTAAATACCAAAATGCTCAATTCTGGCAGATCAAACAATTAAATTACATGAACTCAGCTCAAATCATTACATGCATGGCTTATAAAACAATTAAACACATTAAGATGCCCTTCTTCTTTTCTTGATGGGATTCACATTTGTTTGTCCATTAATGATACGAAACGGTGGATTAATCCAAATTCCCTCATCATGATCATCTCTAAGATATAAACCATCATCAGTTGAATCAATTTCATGTGGTTGTGATGTTGCAAAGAAAATATCATTACCAACATCTTCATCATTATTGTTATCATCACTTATTTTATTGGTCGATAGGACAACAGACCATTTATCATCATCAGGATTAGTAACATAAAACACTTGTTGAGCTTGTGACGCTAAAATAAAAGGCTCATCTTTGTATCCCACCCTATTAATATCGACAACCAAGAACCCTGACTCATCAATCCGAATCCCATTATTATTATTGACCCACTTGCAACCATATATGGGAACACAAAACATTGTGTAGTCTAGCTCCCACATGCGCTCGATAACCCCAAAATATGATAGATTTGCATATATTGGGTTCTTGTCTTTTGCACTTGAGATATGCATCGCTTCAGCTACGAGAGTGACTCCTCTATTTTGCATAGTGGTTTGATCATCTTGTTTTTTGATATAAAATGTGTATCCGTTAATTACATAACCGGTGTAAGAAAAGACATGTAAAGTCGAACCATTTGCTAGCCACCTTAATCTCTGTGAAATTGATCCGGGGTCTACATCAAACTTTGACTTTATGTGATTTTTTAACCATGTTATGAAACTTCGATTGTGCTCTCGAGTTATCCAATTTTGATTCCAATTCATGTTCAAACTAGACAACTGATCCATGTGTATTGTAACATACGGTTGAACCTCATCATCATTGTGCAGAACATACAATTGTGCCTGCTCCCATTCTGTCCTTGATATAGTCATTAGTCTATTTCCAATTATCCCTTCTCTTGATAATCTTCACGAATGACGAGACATGGGAATTTAGTACAACCATTATATAATGGTTTTTCTGCATCACTCAACAAGCTCTCAAACATTTTAGGACAATCACGAAGATCTTCTTCAACTGCTTTGGCAATCTCCTCCACTCGGTCCAGCTCATATGTATCTGTGTCGAAATCAGTTGAAGCATATGTATATGTGCGGGTGTTTCCATTTATTTTCTCACCATGTCTTATCCAACATGTATAGCTATGATCAATTTCATACCATACTAAATGTCATTCCAATTCATCTGCTCTAATGCGTTTTCCAAAACAACATTTTAAACAAGGACAAACGACTCTATTTGGATCTTTTGCATTCATCACTGCAAACTCAACAAACTCCTTCACTCCATTTTCATACTCTTTTGTCAATCAATTGGCAGACATCCATTTCTAATCCATTTTATATGACTTATATAAATGCAGTTACACAAATAATAAGCATGATTTCAAGTCTGATATATATGACCTATATATAGTACACATATCTAATATTGGTCCAAGATTGATTTCATAACAGAACATATCATAAGAACATATCTAATATCATGTAACAATTTCAAAACAGAACATATTTAATATGTAACAATTTATCAGTTTTAATTTGGTGACAACAACAAATAAATAAATAAAGTACCTGAGACAACGTTGATCAATTTGTTTTAAAGGAGGAGCAACGTAGATCAATTTGTAGATGGGCGCACAATAGAGGAGAGGAGGGTTCGCAAAGTAGAGAAGATGAGAGTTCGTAGTGTTAGGACAACGTATTAAATTTGTTTTAAATTTGTTTTTATTTATTTAAAGTGAATGATTTTTATTTAAAATGAATGATTTTACAACGCTTGTATAGAAAACGCTAATAGGTCATTTGATTATGTAATAGCGCAAGGCTTTTACAGCGCTTTAACAACAAGCGCTTTAAAAGCTATGTAACATAAGGTGGGAGCGCTACATTTTACAGCGCTTGTGTTTAAAGCGCTCAAAAAGCGCTATAAAAGGTTATGTGGAGCGCTTCAACAACGCTTGTATTTAATAAGCGCTGTAAAAGGCGTGCTATAAAATGTCATTTTTGACGTAGTGTATCCCATATTTTTGTTTCTACAATTGTATAATTTTCGCTAACTAAATATTGCTTAGTGTCATCATGGCAAAAACAAAATCACGTTTTAATGCAAAAAAAAAAAATAGTTCATTTTTAATGAGATCTATAAAATATTTTATAGTTATCTTTTAAAGTATTTATACTCCATTTTTTATATGCAATATTTTTAAAACAATCTCACAAACTAGGATGTTGTCATCTCACTATTAATTTTGTTATTTAAGTTTTTTTAACACGTCAATGCTATTCTACTCGTTCAAACAATCTCTCTTAGTGGTGATCAATCTCTCTACAAGTAGTGCCTTATTATTCCATTACATTATTGTGCCTCCTCCACTTCTGAATTTGCAATTAGCTTTCGGATCGCACAGGTCTGCCACGAGAAAACCTTCTACATATGCATGAGTTTTCACAACCCTACTTTATCAACTCAAAAGAAAACCTCTTTGTAGCCCAATTATTTTCAAAGACGTAGATAGAGTTGGAAAATTCTTCTTTTGCACAAATAGTTTTTGAGTAAGTGGTATTTTGTAACATATTCTACCTATTTGCTCATTTTTCTCAAAACTTTGATTGTTGTAAGTTAGAGTATTATTTTTGCAGCCATATTTGATCCCATCTACAGTATGAAAGTATAGTGGGTCCCCAAAAGACAAATAAAATTGATCATATTCAGCTTCATAGTAGTGTTATTATTGTGTTTTCAGGAGAATTAAAACTATGTGTTGTTTAATAGATAAAAGAATAATGTTTAATATTTAGATTTAGAAACTATTTGTCTTTTTTTTTATAGAGATCTTTTATATTGTCAAATTTTTAAAAAATACTACCTATTTAAAGTTTCTACAAATGTTTTACTTATACTAAAGCATACATACACCGGTTGTTTGTGAACATTTTCAAGTCAAGTTGTATAGAAGTCTCATACTCAAGACATTGGAATTTAGATTAGTCATTTTTTTGACAGGGTTAGAATGAAATGAATACCAAATGACAAAATTATATACATATTTTTCTAACAATATTTTGACAATAAATTTAGATTTGTTCTTCCAATTTTTCTAATAATATTTTTCTACTAAGAGAGCAACTAGAGTTAAATTAAAATTTTAGTTGCAACCATTTTTACTATGATTAAAACTACACTTATTTTGTCTTGCCATTTTTAATTTTACTTTTCACTTTGTATTCCCCATTTTGCGTCTTCATCTGAATATGCCAACTTAAATTAATTTCATTTTCAATCATTTTAAAATTGTAATTACATGACAACACGAGTAAAAAAAGAGCATGACTAATCTGATTTTACGGTAGATAATTACATATATTAATATTTATTAAAATACTTTTAAGATTTTTAATACTAAATATAATTTATGAACTTTGTTTGTAGGATTGTCTTCACTATGAGTTTATTTGAATTTTTTTTTTATTATGCATAAGAACCACGCATTTGAGAGAGTGATTTATTTTTTGACTGAACATTTGAAAGAGTGAGGAATGTTTAGCAATTAGTATTTCTTTAAAATAATATAGTAATTAGAAAGATGTAAATTTTCACAGATTAGTTATTAACATATTAATTTTAATAGATTACTTGGTCCATCATATAGATTAACTTTATACTTATTGCCACATTTTAATGCATAGATGTTTTTTACATAATACTCTTTTTATCTATTTTCTCATAATCTTTAATTAGTGAAGTGTGATATAAAACATTAAATTATAAATCGATTATAAATCAGTTGATCAAACATTTAAATACATTTTTAGAAGTTTGAAATCTTATTCATTCATTAAAAATATAACTAAAATTTTAACATATTAATTTAATGGGTAAAATTTAATATATGTATTAGTTGCAATTACGTTCTCTAAGACATTCTACAAATTCTCCAATGTTTGTTTATAAACCCATATATAATAATTACTCAAATAAACTCACATGGAAAACATATTCTACAAACAAAATCAATAAGTTATATTATTTTTTAAATTTTAAAATTTTATTCACAATAATACTAATATTAAAGTCTATATATCCCGCGCAACGTGAGTCATATTCTAGTTATCCATAATGTCCAAGGCGGACAAACGATTTTCTTATCAACACAGGCTTTGAAAATTATTGCTCAAGCTTTATCATATTCTTGTGGCATTCCCATAACGCTATTTCAGAAACCTTGTATCAAGAGTATAAGCTATCTATAAATATATCTAAATATGAATATTAGGCGAATCTTACGAATTGTCAATAAGTTCTCGATGGAAGATTGTTGGAATATTTTATAATATTTAAATTAATGATTATATTCCATTATTATTATTATCTAGGCAAATATCTTTATTTAATTATATTAGTTATTAGCTAAATTTATCTTTTAATGTCTTAACTTATTTTATGGTTTTATTTTGGTCCTCTAATTATTTTTTATTCCGCTTTGGCCCCTTAATTATACTTTTGTTAGTCCATTCGTCAATTTCCGTTAGGTTTTGGTAAAAAAAAACTTTAATTTTTGTTGACGTGTCACCTAAGGTAGAAAAAATGGGACTAAAATTAAGAGTGTGATTGGTTGAGAAAAGAAAATGAAAAGAGAGAAATAGGTAAGAGAGAGTTTGAAAAGAGTGAAAGAGGTAAGAAATAAAGTATATTTAATATATTTTTTTATATAAGAAAAAAAAATGAATTAGAGAAGAGAGAAATGTTGATTACTTTTAATTATACAAGAATAGCCCTCCAAGTCTTCTTTTATTAAGTTACACATCAAAATTAATTTAGTTTTATTAGCTGAAATCAAATGATTAAGTTACTAAATTACTTAATTTAATGAACTCAGTTAATATCACTAATTATTAATTTAAATGATTTCAAGTAAGTATTTTGATTATTAATTAATTTTAATTTCTTCATATTTATGTTTTATTTTATATAGTTTATTATTAATTTTTTGGGGTGAATGTTTATTTTTATGGTGGATGAATAATTTATTAAAAGCACAGTCTTTACATAACATCGCTAGGACACCATACCAAAAAACCTTGCAATTCCTCAATGTAAAAGTCAGATCTAGAATTTTACTCACAAATTTCATTCAAACAAATTTATAAATTACTAATTTTTGTCTGAACCTAGTGGCACGTTCCTAAATCGGCAAAATTTTGTTTTTAACAGCATGCTTCATTTACTGGATAAACCACAACCTCTTAAACCTCTACACTCAATTTCAGATCTATGTTGTGTTTAATAAAATACAGTATCAGTTTCATGTATAAAAATGGAAATAAGCTTCCTTCCTTTCCTTTCTTCGCATATTTGTCAGAACTGAAAAAGGCGTGGATCCCACATGAATTTGATCTCTTTTAGAAAACTCTATTGTCCCAAACTGGAGAAATGCTTTCTCTCTACTCTACTTCAAACTCTATTGTCCCAAACTGGAGAAATGCTTTCTCTCTACTCTACTTCAATTGCACCTCTTTCTTTCGCACCTATTTCTCGTGTACCAAACACACCCTAAAAGATAAGTTAAGGGACCAAAAGGGAAACATAATTTTCCCTTTTTTTTTTCTCTCGTCTTCTTCTCCAGTTTAAAAATCATGCTTTCTCTCTTCGTAATCATTTTTTATTTGCAATTTTTCATATCTTAAAATGTCTCTCAATTCTCAAAGTCAATCATTTAAACACCAACATCTCAAATTAGTAACCAAGATCGAAATTCACAACCATATTTAACTTTACTTACTGGATTTCATGACCTCCTTGTTATTCTCTCTCCCCCAATGAACTAGTTCCTTAGTTTTTTTTTTCTTTTCATTAACAACAAGTTATGTCCATTTTACCAATAAACCAACATAGATTAGTACAACAACAACAACACATTTCACAAACAAAATCATGAGTCATAAAATAAACAACAACACCATTCATTGAATAAATGTAATATTATTTCGAAATTAATGAATGATATTGTTGTTTATTTGTTCAGTCATGATTTTGTTCACCAAATGTGTTGTAGTTAAGAATCTATGTTGGTTTATAAGTAACATAATTTATGTTGTTGATACTGAACAAACAAAGTAGTAAGACATAGGTTGTAGTAGTGAGAAAGAAAGAGAGAAAGAAGTAGTTGAATTCAATAAGTAAAGTTATAAATGAGTGTGAATTTTGATATTGTGTTATTAATTAGAGATGTTGGGGTTTGAATGATGGACTTTGAGAATTGTAAGACATTTTCATATATGAAAAATTGTAAATTAAGAATGATTAAGAAGAAGGAAAGGATGAATCCTAAATTAGAGAAAAAGAAGAAAGAAAAAAGTAGTTAATTTTTATTTTTACATGTTTGAATCAATATATAGAAGTGACATCAAAATCATCCTTAAGAAAGGAAAACAAGTAATAAGATTGTGATTTACCACTACTCTATCTTGTTAAATGATTAAATTCTAAATACCACAACATAAAAACCCTTGTTTATATCGTGAATTAACTTATAGCTTGACTGCTAGCATATGAAATTAAATATGTCATGTTACTATATTATGATGTTTACGACAAAGTAAATTACTTGTAATTGTTTGTTTTACATGTATTATATCTTAAACATGATTTCAATTCCCGCCCTTTGTGTTTGAGTTTGACGTTGTTGGGTGCACAGACGTCCCGCATGCTACATGTGATGCTTAGAGTCTTGAAGTTGACGTTAAACAACTTTAAAG
The DNA here is from genome assembly GCA_037974735.1 of Cicer chorassanicum. Classification (NCBI taxonomy): domain Eukaryota; kingdom Viridiplantae; phylum Streptophyta; class Magnoliopsida; order Fabales; family Fabaceae; genus Cicer; species Cicer chorassanicum. The sequence goes on along the minus strand of JBBPBP010009779.1, from coordinate 60,167,004 downwards.
GTTTTTATTTAGTATATACGTGGCATTGACAACCATGTTAGAGGTCATTGCACTAGTATGTTTCCGCTCGAATGGGTGATACTAATTGTAACGCCCCAGATTTTTTTTTCCAAAGATTACTTAAAAATATTTGTTTTCTTTCAAAAACGACATAATTTATTTTCTGTAAAAGAATGTAATGCAATTTACTAAAATATTATTTAATTATTTATTTATTTGCAAAACTAATCTTCCAATCGTTATTCATTTACGCTCCAAAATAAAATAAATTATCTTTAAGTGAAATTCAAAAGAAAATAGATTGATTGAAATTAATGACAATTCAATTATTACTAGCGAATGAAAGCTCACTTCCACATTTCTATTTAAAGTTAATGATGAAGAGTAAATAACTTTACAATGTACCACGAAAATTTATTAATACAAAATATTATTTTTAAGTTAAAGTCCCCTTTTCCCACGCGCGTGCACCAAGCAAACATCATTCATGCAACTCTTTGAGGTCATTAGTACCTAAATGTTGGTGTAAGGGGTCAGTTCATCCCACAACAAAAATTAAACCAAATAATAAGTTAACAGCCATAAAATATGAATATAAAATTCTTGTGTAATAAAAGATTGAAATAAATTGATTCTTTAATAATTCACCAATATGTATTAAAAGTCATAAAATGCATCTAAATAAATCAAATAACAACTTACGTTAGAACAAATAATTAGATAAAACTAAAAATAACAATAAAATGTATGCAAGTTATGCATGCTCCTAAAAGTATATGATCCGGATATAACCAGCCACATAGGCGTCCACACAGAAGTCACCCATACCAATGGGGAAAATAAAACCAGCCACACAGACGTCCACACAGAAGTCACCCATACCAATGGGGAAAATTAAACCAGCCACACAGGCTTCCACAAAGATGCATATGATATGTCATGAAATGATAATGAACCATCCACTTAGATAATCACAAAGAGAACAATGTCCAACACACACATCACCAGCCACTTAGGCAACCACAAATATAACAATATTTAAAACACAAATCACCAGCCACTTAGGCAACCACAAAGATAACAATTTTTAAAACACAAATCACTAGCCACTTAGGCAACCACAAAGATAAAATATTCAAGGTTAAATTTTAATCACATATGACATCAAAGTTTTATTCTCATTGATACTTACAATCAAGAATCAGTAATTTTGTTATCCCAATATATAACACACAAACACGCAAACAAATGTCTTAAAGTCACAACTTTCATTTTATTAGTCTTTTAGGTATACTAATCATGGTTTACCACTAAACACATCATAAACATCAACTTAATCATGTTATCACAATTAAAGTTAAAATTTTCATCAATTCCCCCACGACTCATATATTATTCATAAAAATCAAAACTTTAAATTAAAAACATCCTAACGAACATATTACTCATTAGGTCATAATACAAATCACAACTTTATAATTAAGTACCCCTAGACAATACAAAAATCGTAACTTTACATCAAATATATGACAACAAGTATATTACTCATGTTATAATAATAAAAATCAAAATTTTATAATTAAGTTTATCAAGGCAAACATATTACTCATAAAAACAAAACATTATAGTTAAATTCTTTAAGGCAACCATAAAATCAACATTTTTCTTTTAAAACATCAAGA
>JBBPBP010009779.1:60147910-60164822 GCA_037974735.1 Cicer chorassanicum | reverse complement strand
GTTATCCCAATATATAACACACAAACACGCAAACAAATGTCTTAAAGTCACAACTTTCATTTTATTAGTCTTTTAGGTATACTAATCATGGTTTACCACTAAACACATCATAAACATCAACTTAATCATGTTATCACAATTAAAGTTAAAATTTTCATCAATTCCCCCACGACTCATATATTATTCATAAAAATCAAAACTTTAAATTAAAAACATCCTAACGAACATATTACTCATTAGGTCATAATACAAATCACAACTTTATAATTAAGTACCCCTAGACAATACAAAAATCGTAACTTTACATCAAATATATGACAACAAGTATATTACTCATGTTATAATAATAAAAATCAAAATTTTATAATTAAGTTTATCAAGGCAAACATATTACTCATAAAAACAAAACATTATAGTTAAATTCTTTAAGGCAACCATAAAATCAACATTTTTCTTTTAAAACATCAAGACATCATATCAATATCTTACAACCTATTAATTTAATATCTAGCCTAACCTTGCATGGGGAAAAGCCCTTACCTTAGGCGCTTTCTTTCTTAACACCTCTAAATTCGCACGAGAGATAGCTCATGAGGCAATGATGAATTCAACACGAATAGACATTGGGATTTACAACTTAGAAAATTATTTTGGGAGTGTACGAATGACAAATAGGTGTGACAGCACTAGGCCTAATAGAAATGTATGAATAGAAGAAGCAGTCGTGAGATCGTTAAAATAAGGGGGTTTCAATAGCTATTTACGTTGCAATATTACCATTTATTTCTTGTCTAAAATTGAAGTGCACTTAATTCCAAAATTATGCTACCAATGGTTACTATTTATTTAATTTTATTAGGTTCTTACAAAGCCAATTGCAATCATGTGTATTTATGTGTATGAGTTAATTAGAGTTAACTAGTAGAGTTCACCATATATTGTAGGGTGTCACACCACCCTTTTAATTAAATAAATAAATTAGAGGGTGTCACATCACATTTTTAATATTTTTTTTTGTATCCAATAGTTACAAACCAAAAATTGCATAGAGTTATTTTTGTAGAGCATTAAAATAAAATCATAATTTTGGTTTAAAGAGAGATGAATGGGATATAAAAAGGAGAGTAGTATTTTTGTTGTCCTCTCTTAATTGCACATAAAAACTCATAATTAAATTTATAAGCTTCATTTCAAAAATAAATTAAATGTGTTAAGAAGGAGAGAGAAGTGGGTGCATGATGTCAAGAATGAAGGAACGTAATTTATCTCTCTTTTAATTGGTTAAGAGACAAGGATATAAAGTTACATTATGACAAGGCAACCCAATGAATTGCCATAAAAGGAGAGTAAGTCACTATTTTTTTATTTATACTAAAGATCGATTGACCAAAAATATTTTCAAAACACTTATACTAGGTTTCACTAACTCTGCTATCTCCTAAATTGAATAATTATTTGGTCGAAAATAAACTAACAAACAATATAACCTCTATAAATTATAATTTAATTAAATAATTCAACTAGTATTTTATCAACTAAAATAAATCAAGAAAAACAAGAATATCACAGGTCACACATAACAAAATAAAACAAACATATCTAACACATCAATCTCATGATTATCGAAACTAATCAAATAAAAAAAAATACACAATAGTCCATTTAGGAAATAATTACGTCATAAATGGTCCCCATGTAATTGTCACGCCAAAACAATTCAATAAAAATAAAGGTTATATTTATTCCGGTAAAATTTAGTGTAACAAAATTTAATTTAATTTATTTATAATAGAATAATTATTAGTTAAATAATAAATCGTAACAATTATTAAAAAGGCACATTGGGGTGTTACAGTTAAAAACCCTAATTGGACAAGAATAAGCCTTGGGAGGACGAAAATGACCTAAATGTTCAACCAATGACACAAAATCACTTATTGGATGCATAAGATTGGTTAAAACCCTAATTGAACAAGAATAAGCCTTGGGAGGACGAAAATGACCTAAATGTTCAACCAATGACACAAAATCTCTTATTGGATGCACAAGATTGGTTAAAAACCCTAATTGGACGAGAATAAGTCTTGGGAGGACGAAAATAACCTAAATGTTCAACCAATGACACAAAATCTCTTATTGGATGCACAAGATTGGTTAAAAACCCTAATTGGACGAGAATAAGCCTTGGGAGGACGAAAATGACCTAAATGTTCAACCAATGACACAAAATCTCTTATTGGATGCACAAGATTGGTTGAAAACCCTAATTGGACGAGAATAAGCCTTGGGAGGACGAAAATGACCTAAATGTTCAACCAATGACACAAAATCACTTATTGGACGCACAAGATTGGTTAAAAACTCTAATTGGACGAGAATAAGCCTATTGAGGACAAAAATGACCTAAATGTTCAACCAATGACACAAAATCATTTATTGGATGCACAAGATTGGTTAAAAACCCTAGTAGGACGATAATAAGCCTTGGGACGACGAAAATGACCTAAATGTTCAACCAATGACACAAAATCACTTATTGGATGCACAAGATTGGTTAAAAACCCTAGTAGGACGATAATAAGCCTTGGGACGACGAAAATGACCTAAATGTTCAACCAATGACACAAAATCTCTTATTGGATGCACAAGATTGGTTGAAAACCCTAATTGGACGAGAATAAGCCTTGGGAGGACCGAAATGACCAAAATGTTCAACCAATGACACAAATGTACTTATTGGATGCACAAGATTGGTTAAAAACCCTAATTGGACGAGAATAAGCCTAGGGAGGACGAAAATGAACTAAATGTTCAACCAATGACACAAAATCACTTATTGGATGCTTAATATTGGTTAAAAACCCTAATTGGACGAGAATAAGCCTTAGGAGGACGAAAATGACCTAAATGTTCAACCAATGACACAAAATCACTTATTGGATGCACAAGATTGGTTAAAACCCTAATTGGACGAGAATAAGCCTTGGGAGGACGAAAATGATCTAAATGTTCAACCAATGACACAAAATCACTTATTGGATGCACAAGATTGGTTAAAAACCCTAATTGGACGAGAATAAGCCTTTGGTGTACGAAATTGACCTAAATGCTCAACCAATGACACAAATGTACTTGTTGGATGCACAAGATTGGTTAAAACCCCTAATTGGACGAGAATAAGCCTAGGGAGGACGAAAATGACCTAAATGTTCAACCAATGACACAAATGTACTTATTGGATGCACAAGAATGGTTAAAAACCGTAATTGGACGAGAATAAGCCTTGAGAGGACGAAAAAGACCTAAATGTTCAACCAATGACACAAAATCACTTATTGGATGCACAAAATTGGTTAAAAACCCTAATTGGACGAGAATAAGCCTTGGGAGGACCGAAATGACCAAAACGTTCAACCAATGACACAAATGTACTTATTGGATGCACAAGATTGGTTAATTCCCTAATTGGACGACAATAAGCCTTGGGAGGACGAAAATGACCTAAATTTTCAACTTATGACACAAAATCACTTATTGGATGCACAATATTGGTTAAAAACCCTAATTGGACGAGAATAAGCCTTGGGAGGACGAAAATGACCTAAATGTTCAACCAATGACACAAAATCACTTATTGGATGCACAAGATTGGTTAAAAACCCTAATTGGTCGAGAATAAGCCGTGGGAGGACGAAAATGACCTAAATGTTCAACCAATGACACAAATGTACTTATTGGATGCACAAGATTGGTTAAAAACCCTAATTGGACGAGAATAAGCCTAGGGAGGACGAAAATGACCTAAATGTTCAACCAATGACACAAATTTACTTATGGGATGCACAAGATTGGTTAAAAACCCTAATTGGACGAGAATAAGCCTTGGGAGGACGAAAATGACCTAAATGTTCAACCAATGACACAAATGTACTTATTGGATGCACAAGATTGGTTAAAAACCCTAATTGGACGAGAATAAGCCTTTGGAGGACGAAAATGACCTAAATGTTCAACAAACGACACAAAATCACTTATTGGATGCACAAAATTGGTTAAAAACCCTAATTGGACGAGAATAAGCTTTGGGAGGACGAAAATGACCTAAATGTTCAACCAATGACACAAATGTACTAATGGGATGCACAAGATTGGTTAAAAACCCTAATTGGTCGAGAATAAGCCTTGGGAGGACGAAAATGACCTAAATGTTCAACCAATGACACAAAATCACTTATTGGATGCACAAGATTGGTTAAAAACCCTAATTGGACGAGAATAAGCCTTGGGAGGACGAAAATGACCTAAATGTTCAACCAATGACACAAATGTACTTATTGGATGCACAAGATTGGTTAAAAACCCTATTTGGACGAGAATAAGCCTTGGGAGGAAGAAAATGACCTAAATGTTCAACCAATGACACAAAATCACTTATTGGATGCACAAGATTGGTTAAAAACCCTAATTGGACGAGAATAAGCCTTGGGAGGACGAAAATGACCTAAATGTTCAACCAATGACACAAAATCACTTATTGGATGCACAAGATTGGTTAAACACCCTACTTGGGCGAGAATAAGCCTTGGGAGGACGAAAATGACCTAAATGTTCAACCAATGACACAAAATCACTTATTGGATGCACAAGATTGGTTAAAAACCCTAATTGGACGAGAATAAGCCTTGGGAGGACGAAAATGACCTAAATGTTCAACCAATGACACAAAATCACTTATTGGATGCACAAGATTGGTTAAAAACCCTAATTGGACGAGAATAAGCCTTGGGAGGACGAAAATGACCTAAATGTTCAACCAATGACACAAAATCACTTATTGGATGCACAAGATTGGATAAAAACCGTAACTGGACGAGAATAAGCCTTGGGAGGACGAAAATGACGTAAATGTTCAACCAATGACACAAATGTACTTATTGGATGCACAAGATTGGTTAAAAACCCGAATTGGACGAGAATAAGCCTTGGGAGGACGAAAATGACCTAAATGTTCAACCAATGACACAAATGTACTTAATGGATGCACAAGATTGGTTAAAAACTGTAATTGGACGAGAATAAGCCTTGGGAGGACGAAAATGACCTAAATGTTCAACCAATGACACAAAATCACTTATTGGATGCACAAGATTGGTTAAAAACCCTAATTGGACGAGAATAAGCCTTGGGAGGACGAAAATGACCTAAATGTTCAACCAATGTCACAAATGTACGTATTGGATGCACAAGATTTGTTAAAAACCCTAATTGGACGAGAATAAGCCTTGGGAGGACGAAAATGACCTAAATGTTCAACCAATGACACAAAATCACTTATTGGATGCACAAGATTGGTTAAAAACCCTAATTGGACGAGAATAAGCCTTGGGAGGACGAAAATGACCTAAATGTTCAACCAATGACACAAAATCACTTATTGGATGCACAAGATTGGTTAAAAACCCTACTTGGGCGAGAATAAGCCTTGGGAGGACGAAAATGACCTAAATGTTCAACCAATGACACAAAATCACTTATTGGATGCACAAGATTGGTTAAAAACCCTAATTGGACGAGAATAAGCCTTGGGAGGACGAAAATGACCTAAATGTTCAACCAATGACACAAAATCACTTATTGGATGCACAAGATTGGTTAAAAACCCTAATTGGACGAGAATAAGCCTTGGGAGGACGAAAATGACCTAAATGTTCAACCAATGACACAAAATCACTTATTGGATGCACAAGATTGGTTAAAAACCCTAATTGGACGAGAATAAGCCTTAGGAGGACGATAATGACCTAAATGTTCAACCAATGACACAAATGTACTTATTGGATGCACAAGATTGGTTAAAAACCCTAATTGGACGAGAATAAGCCTTGGGAGGACGAAAATGACCTAAATGTTTAACCAATGACACAAATTTACTTATTGGATGCACAAGATTGGTTAAAAACCCTAATTGGACGAGAATAAGCCTTGGGAGGACGAAAATGACCTAAATGTTCAACCAATGACACAAAATCACTTATTGGATGCACAAGATTGGTTAAAAACCCTAATTGGACGAGAATAAGCCTTGGGAGGACGAAAATGACCTAAATGTTCAACCAATGACACAAAATCACTTATTGGATGCACAAGATTGGTTAAAAACCCTAATTGGACGAGAATAAGCCTATTGAGGATGAAAATGACCTAAATGTTCAACCAATGACACAAAATCACTTATTGGATGCACAAGATTGGTTAAAAACCCTAATAGGACGATAATAAGCCTTGGGACGACGAAAATGACCTAAATGTTCAACCAATGACACAAAATCTCTTATTGGATGCACAAGATTGGTTGAAAACCCTAATTGGACGAGAATAACCCTTGGGAGGACCGAAATGACTAAAATGTTCAACCAATGACAAAAATGTACTTATTGGATGCACAAGATTGGTTAAAAACCCTAATTGGACGAGAATAAGCCTAGGAAGGACGAAAATGAACTAAATGTTCAACCAATGACACAAAATCACTTATTGGATGCTTAATATTGGTCAAAAACCCTAATTGGACGAGAATTAGCCTTAGGAGGACGAAAATGACCTAAATGTTCAACCAATGACACAAAATCAATTATTGGATGCACAAGATTGGTTAAAAACCCTAATTGGACGAGAATAAGCCTTGGGAGGACGAAAATGACCTAAATGTTCAACCAATGACACAAAATCACTTATTGGATGCATAAGATTGGTTAAAACCCTAATTGAACAAGAATAAGCCTTGGGAGGACGAAAATGACCTAAATGTTCAATCAATGACACAAAATCAATTATTGGATGCACAAGATTGGTTAATGTAACGCCCCAGATTTTTTTTTCCAAAGATTACTTAAAAATATTTGTTTTCTTTCAAAAACGACATAATTTATTTTCTGTAAAAGAATGTAATGCAATTTACTAAAATATTATTTAATTATTTATTTATTTGCAAAACTAATCTTCCAATCGTTATTCATTTACGCTCCAAAATAAAATAAATTATCTTTAAGTGAAATTCAAAAGAAAATAGATTGATTGAAATTAATGACAATTCAATTATTACTAGCGAATGAAAGCTCACTTCCACATTTCTATTTAAAGTTAATGATGAAGAGTAAATAACTTTACAATGTACCACGAAAATTTATTAATACAAAATATTATTTTTAAGTTAAAGTCCCCTTTTCCCACGCGCGTGCACCAAGCAAACATCATTCATGCAACTCTTTGAGGTCATTAGTACCTAAATGTTGGTGTAAGGGGTCAGTTCATCCCACAACAAAAATTAAACCAAATAATAAGTTAACAGCCATAAAATATGAATATAAAATTCTTGTGTAGTAAAAGATTGAAATAAATTGATTCTTTAATAATTCACCAATATGTATTAAAAGTCATAAAATGCATCTAAATAAATCAAATAGCAACTTACGTTAGAACAAATAATTAGATAAAACTAAAAATAACAATAAAATGTATGCAAGTTATGCATGCTCCTAAAAGTATATGATCCGGATATAACCAGCCACATAGGCGTCCACACAGAAGTCACCCATACCAATGGGGAAAATAAAATCAGCCACACAGGCATCCACATAGAAGTCACCCATACCAATGGGGAAAATTAAACCAGCCACACAGGCTTCCACAAAGATGCATATGATATGTCATGAAATGATAATGAACCATCCACTTAGATAATCACAAAGAGAACAATGTCCAACACACACATCACCAGCCACTTAGGCAACCACAAATAAAACAATATTTAAAACACAAATCACCAGCCACTTAGGCAACCACAAAGATAACAATTTTTAAAACACAAATCACTAGCCACTTAGGCAACCACAAAGATAAAATATTCAAGGTTAAATTTTAATCACATATGACATCAAAGTTTTATTCTCATTGATGTTTACAATCAAGAATCAGTAATTTGGTTATCCCAATATATAACACACAAACACGCAAACAAATGTCTTAAAGTCACAACTTTCATTTTATTAGTCTTTTAGGTATACTAATCATGGTTTACCACTAAACACATCATAAACATCAACTTAATCATGTTATCACAATTAAAGTTAAAATTTTCATCAATTCCCCCACGACTCATATATTATTCATAAAAATCAAAACTTTAAATTAAAAACATCCTAACGAACATATTACTCATTAGGTCATAATACAAATCACAACTTTATAATTAAGTACCCCTAGACAATACAAAAATCGTAACTTTACATCAAATATATGACAACAAGTATATTACTCATGTTATAATAATAAAAATCAAAATTTTATAATTAAGTTTATCAAGGCAAACATATTACTCATAAAAACAAAACATTATAGTTAAATTCTTTAAGGCAACCATAAAATCAACATTTTTCTTTTAAAACATCAAGAAATCATATCAATATCTTACAACCTATTAATTTAATATCTAGCCTAATCTTGCATGGGGAAAAGCCCTTACCTTAGGCGCTTTCTTTCTTAACACCTCTAAATTCGCACGAGAGATAGCTCATGAGGCAATGATGAATTCAACACGAATAGACATTGGGATTTACGACTTAGAAAATTATTTTGGGAGTGTACGAATGACAAATAGGTGTGACAGCACTAGGCCTAATAGAAATGTATGAATAGAAGAAGCAGTCGTGAGATCGTTAAAATAAGGGGGTTTCAATAGCTATTTACGTTGCAATATTACCATTTATTTCTTGTCTAAAATTGAAGTGCACTTAATTCCAAAATTATGCTACCAATGGTTACTATTTATTTAATTTTATTAGGTTCTTACAAAGCCAATTGCAATCATGTGTATTTATGTGTATGAGTTAATTATGGTTAACTAGTAGAGTTCACCATATATTGTAGGGTGTCACACCACCCTTTTAATTAAATAAATAAATTAGAGGGTGTCACATCACATTTTTAATATTTTTTTTTGTATCCAATAGTTACAAACCAAAAATTGCATAGAGTTATTTTTGTAGAGCATTAAAATAAAATCATAATTTTGGTTTAAAGAGAGATGAATGGGATATAAAAAGGAGAGTAGTATTTTTGTTGTCCTCTCTTAATTGCACATAAAAACTCATAATTAAATTTATAAGCTTCATTTCAAAAATAAATTAAATGTGTTAAGAAGGAGAGAGAAGTGGGTGCATGATGTCAAGAATGAAGGAACGTAATTTATCTCTCTCTTAATTGGTTAAGAGACAAGGATATAAAGTTACATTATGACAAGGCAACACAATGAATTGCCATAAAAGGAGAGTAAGTCACTATTTTTTTATTTATACTAAAGATCGATTGACCAAAAATATTTTCAAAACACTTATACTAGGTTTCACTAACTCTGCTATCTCCTAAATTGAATAATTATTTGGTCGAAAATAAACTAACAAACAATATAACCTCTATAAATTATAATTTAATTAAATAATTCAACTAATATTTTATCAACTAAAATAAATCAAGAAAAACAAGAATATCACAGGTCACACATAACAAAATAAAACAAACATATCTAACACATCAATCTCATGATTATCGAAACTAATCAAATAAAAAAAAATACACAATAGTCCATTTAGGAAATAATTACGTCATAAATGGTCCCCATGTAATTGTCACGCCAAAACAATTCAATAAAAATAAAGGTTATAATTATTCCGGTAAAATTTAGTGTAATAAAATTTAATTTAATTTATTTATAATAGAATAATTATTAGTTAAATAATAAATCGTAACAATTATTAAAAAGGCACATATATAATATATATATATATATATATATATATATATGAAAATATTGGGGTGTTACACTAATGGGATAATAGTTTTATTTATTAAACTATTTCGAGATTGTGGATGGGTATCTTGTTTTGATTGTGGAATCATCATTTTACAAGGATTTTGGAAAACTCATTTTTTCATAGTTGCCAATTTTAACTAAATCAAGTACATTTAAAAAAATATGCACTTCCAAGATTTAGGGTGTCATAGTTAAGATGCAAATGCATTCAAAATGTTGTTGAGGAGACAAGTCTAACTCACTAATTATAATATTTATTTTTTTTATCAACATTAAATATATTAGGTTTTTCCTATTTTTCTTTTTTTTTTAACCCATAAATTAAAACCTAAAATTTCCAAAATTCCAACTTAAATTCAAATCAAATAAGTTTTTTAAGTTAGTTCAAATCCATTAATTTGACACCAAGAAAATAACAATTCCTCTTTCTGCCATTTATGTTTTCCTTTCTCTTGATTTTTATGAATACTTCTTATTTCATCTGATAACTATTCATCATATGCATATTTTTCATTGTTTTTTGTCTTATTTATCTTTAATTATTAGTTAATTTAATAAGCTATTTGATAGAGTTTGTTGATTGAAGTATTTGGATTTAATGAAATGTTTATGTTCTTATTTTCATGACTAAGTCGAGATTTTCGTAGTTTTGAGTTGTTTTAGTGTCGTACAAAATTTTGTTGAGAAATCAACAAGACATAAAGTATTTCAGCCATATCTGGAGTTTTAGATGTCCAACTGGAGTCAAATTGAGTGCAAATGAAAGCTAAGATCCATAGCTACACCGAAATCAAATTCAGACTCAAAAGAGGAGAAAAATGCAGTAAACACATCAAATGTTGTCCGCTGGAGCACAAATGCTTGTTAGGGAATGCAACGATTCAGTACATGCAACGATTGAGTACACTTGCTGAAATGCTATTATGTTTTTGGCATCGTTTCCAGGGATTGCCATATCACTATTGAGTTATAATGTATTTACTTAATTGAAATTTTTTGCTCTACAATAAAATTTTTGCCTTTATTTTTGTTTTATTGAAATTTTTTCATTACTTGCCATATGTCTAACCTTGTATACGAGGCCAACCCTCAGCTAAACTTCTTTTTGATCCATAAATCAAAAAAACTGCAAAAGCAAATCAAAATTCGGTTCGACATTAGAGGCAAAGGAAAAGATAGTTAGTAGTGGAAGAAGGGGGTTTGGGAGAATTCTTCATCTTTGCGGAGATGGCTGATCCACCGCCACATAAACATACCCTCGGCTAGTATGGGAATCTAGATAGAAACCATGCTCGGTTGGCCATCCATAACCTATCATTAAAGTTAACATGTTTGAAATAAGTCTCGTTCTGTACCGAGAGTTGAAGGAGATTCATTTTTTTGGTAAACATAATGAAGATGCCAATAGATATTTCACAAACTTCTTTGAACTATGTGAAATAGTAAAGGTGGATGGTAACTTTGATATGGCAAGAGGCTGAGAGTTGAGACTATTTTCATTATCCTTGAAATATGATGATAAGGGATGGCTTAATTCTTTGGTAGTACCACCACATGGAATGACCTTGAAGTTAAGTTCTTGGAACAATTCTTCCCCTCAGCTATGTTCGTTAAAAAAAGGAAAGAGATTTTCGGTTACAAACAGAAAGAAGGAAAATCTCTTCGTGACACTTACAAGAGATTCAAGAGTATGCTACTAGGCTGCCCCAATCATGCTTATGATGACACTGCACAGATGCAAATATTCTATAATGGTTTGAGGCCTAGCACTAGAATTATGTTGAATGGTACAACAGGCGGTTCTTTGAATAACAAAACTGCATCAGAAGCACACAAATTATCGAGATAATAGCATGAAATGAGCAAATGATGTTGTATGATATAGGTGGTGGGTCAAAAAGTGATATGTTGCAATTGAATGTTATGGATGTTGGGTTGGCTCAAGGGAAGTTTCTCTCAAATTAGATAGAATAAGTTATCTCCGCTGAGATAAAGAAAGGGATGGCAGATCTAAATATACAACCGCATGTGGCCTCTATCAAATTACTGGAACATATAGGTTGTGACTTTTGTGGGGGAACACATAAAATGGAACTTTGTGGGTAACAATGTGTTGAATAATCCCTACTTTAGTACATACAATTCGGGTTGGAGAAATCATCCAAATTTTTCATGGAATGATCAACTGGATGGACCATAAGGTGACAAGGAGCTCAATCAAATCAAGCTCCATCTCGCAAAGCTGCTTGGGAGATAACTATTGAGAATTTAGCAACAAACATAAGTGATTTCATTGAAGAGTCAAGAAGTTTCCAAAAAAATCACTCAACTTCAATAAAGAATCTTGAGACCCAAATGGGTCAAATTGCTCAATAACTAGCACAAAGAGCGCCTGAAAAATTGCCTAGTGACACATCTCCGAATCCGCGAAATAATGTCAATGTCGTGACAACGAGGAGTGGCAAGGTAATTGAACCAGTACCACCTAAAGCCAAAAAGGGTGGGAGTGCTTCAATTCCAATCCACCCAGAGGAAATGGTCACCCCAACATCAATTGAGGAGGACATCGCTCTTGAAAAGGAGGAAGAACCTATGGTGCAGAAAAATGAAGCATTGCCTTAGCTCAAAATTTGACTTCCGTTTCCTCAAAGATTAAAAAAGGAAGAAACTAAAAAACAATTTACTAAGTTCCTTGATGTTTTTAAAATTGAAAATTAACATTCTTTTTGTAGAAACACTAGAGAAAATGTTGACATACGCCAAGTTCATGAAGGAAATCTGTGAAAGAAAATAAAAATTGGTGATGAATTAGTGATGCTTATCGAAGAATGTAGTGCTATTTAACAGAGGAAACTGCCACCTAAGCTCAAGGATCCTAGAAGCTTCTCTATTCCTTGCACTATTGGGGATAGAACTTCTGGAAGGCCTTGTGTGGTCTTAGGGCTAGTGTGAGTCTTATGCCCCTTTCTATATACAAAATCTTGGCCATTTGGAGAGTTAAAGACACACAATTGATGTTACAGTTTGCGGATCACTCAATGAAACACCCATGTGGGGTGGTGGAAGATGTGTTGGTCAATGTAGATAAGTTCATTTTCTGGTGGATTTTGTGGTACTAGATATGGAGGAAGACAATGATATCCCCTTGATCTTGGGGAGACCATTCGTAGTAACATGGAGAGCTATGATTGATGTGGCGGATGACACCTTAACCTTTAAGGTAAATGAGGAAACAATTACATTCCATATTCTAAAAGCCATGGAGCATTCAAAAGAAAGAGACGGGTGCAATCGAATTCAGATTTTTGATTCGATAGTCGAAGAAAGAGTTGAACATCAAGTACCTACTCTGCCTTTAAAAAAGGTGATATGCTTGTCCCAAGATGTTATTAAGATAATGAAGATCCAAGAGTGAAAGATGTTTTATCCATGTTAGAAGCATCACCATCTTACTCCTCCCGCTTCCATACTAGATGGGAAGAGTTAAAAGGGTATAAAGAAAAGCTTGTAGAAAAAAAAAAAAAAAAGAGACGCCACTGGTTGAGCTCAAGAAATTGCCACCTCAGTTTAAATATGTATTCCTTTGTGAGAAAGATGATGTGTTCTTTGTGTCATATAATAAACCTTGACAATGGTTAAGGCCTCAAACTAATGACTTTAAAGAAGCACTTCATAGGAGGCAACCCATAGGTAGAAGTAGCTTTTATTTTTGCAATCTTATTTTTTTTATTTGATAAGTTTCACTTATGCATACATTGTTGAATACTTTTTGGTTGTGGAAGTCTTAACTCTCTTTAAAAAAAATGTATTTTGCAGTTACAAGTTTGACATCATTTTGATAGTTCATACTCTCTCTTATTATCCTAGCTGTGAGCTTTTAAGCCGAAACACTTTAATTATTTGTTGTGTGATTATCCAGACATGTGTTATCCCTTTAGAACTTGCACTAATTCTGACTTGCATCACTTGCGATTTTTGCATACACTGAGGCAATTTTGGTTGGTCGTTTGAGCCTTTCTAACTACCCTGTGGAAATTTTATCCTTTGCTCGCCCCATTGAGCCTTGCGCTTTTCTTTCTATTACTAGCGACATTACAAGTCAAATACCTAATTTTAATTAAATCACCTTACTTGGAGTTAGGTAGGATTTTTTTATCTCGTCTTGATAAAGTTCTAAGTTTGGGGTTGCTCATGGGATAACAACCTTTTAAGTGTGTGGTGTTGGTTCTCAAAATAATAATAAAAAATCCAAAAAAATCAAAACCAAAAGTAAAAAAAATCAGTTTGTGTACTTTGAGTTATAACAGCTTCTTGGTTCTTTTGCCAATGTTTGAAAATGTGTACCTAACTCCAAGTAGTTAAGCATACTATCCCAAAATGTCCTACCCTTACCTAATCCCCATTACAACCTAAAAGTCCTCCAAAGTGTTTGTGTTTGTTGCATTGTGATGCTAACTAGAATTTTTTCAACCTTATGGTAGCGTGATGCATGTTCTAAGATTTGAGTGATAAATTCATAACCATTGCTAAACAATTGAGAGCAATTTTGGTGAAATTGTGTGAAGAGAGAGATGACCATGATGAATGAATGCTAAATGGGTTGTGCTAAGTTTACAAATGGTGTTGATTTTTTGTGTGCAATGTAAACAACCTTTGAGCATGATTAATATTTTGTAGTAGTTGGAACTTTGTGGGTTAAGTTTGATTTGATATGAGGAATTGAGTTTCATCTTATTTTTCACTGTACCCAATTTGAAATTAATTGTTACTTTGGGACAAGCAACAAACTAAGTTTGCGGTTGTGATAACTCTCTATTGTATGCATATTTTCATTGTTTTTAGTCTTATTTATCTTTAATCATTAGTTAATTTAAGAAGTTATTTGATATAGTTTCTTTATTTTATTTTTGGATTTAATGAAATGTTTATGTTCTTATTTCCTTGATTAAGTAGATATTTTTCATAGTTTTGCGTTGTTTCGTTGTTTTAGTGCAATGTGAAATTGTGGTGAGAAATCAACATCACAAATGTGGAATATTTCAGTCATATCTGGAGTTGTAGATGTCTAATTGGAGTCAAACTAAGTGCAAATGAAAGCTAAGATTCATAGCTACAACTTTAATGAAGACACCGGAACCAAATTCAGACTCAAATAAGGAGAAAAATGCAGTAAACGTTAGCCAGCAAATGTTGTGCCCTAGCAAAGAAACTCAGGTGAGGTTGGTTCTAACACCATTGAACGAGTTTTATCAAGAATCATTCTTGAATCTTTCTTGTAATTCTTCTTTAATCTCTATCTTTTGTATCTTTGTTATGAGTAACTAAACCCTATTCGTTAGGGATGAGTGAAACAAGATGAAACCTTTATTTCTCTGATTTGATTTCTACTTATATGAATAAGCTTATTGAATTATTTTTCTCTTTTATGTGCTTTATGCTTTTTATGGCTTGATCAACTTTAAACTATTTTACGATTCGTATTGTGAAACAAAAGTGGACTTTACGAATGCTTGAGAAGAGAAATTTATGATATTGTAGTCTAGAGATAGATGCAGGTCATGAAACCAAATGAATTATTTGCAAAGGCAATTGTTTAATAAGAGAATTTTGGTATTGTAAATTTTAATTATAATCTTAAATCAACTAAAGAATTAAGGGTTACTTTGGAATTAAAGGTTATGTGTCGCTAAGGAATTAGGGCAAAAATAATAAAGAGAACTCGATTATAGTTTAATAAAGGAATCTAGTAACTAGGATCAAATTAGAAATTTAACCAAGGTTGGATTCAAAGCGAAACTCATCCCTGACATTTTTTTTATTAGAAAAGTTCAATTCTATTACTCTTGTTAGTTTCAAATATAATTTCAATCAATTGGAAAAAAATTTGTTCAATTTTAATAATTAAATTTAACTCAATAGTATAACGCAATCCTTGAGTTCGACACTCGATACTACCCTTTTAATTATTACTTGAACGATTTAGTACATTTGTTGAAACGCTATCACCACCACTTCATAATTAGATCCAAATTAGCTTGTATTCTATTCATTAAATAATTTCACTAGTTATTAACGTGGAAAAGTGTTAGCATTAGCCTCCTTTATATCATTCTCGAAGACTCTTGTAAATTGGAACCATGTAAATGAAAATATTATAACTCTTGTCCAAAAGTTTAAACTAAAACAACACGTGCATTTTTAAAATTAAAAAAACGACTACGACGTGTATGCTTTGAGACTTAGATTTAAATGATCAATTCATGAAAAATAAAAACATAAACTAATAACTTGAAAAATGGATTAAACTTTTAAGAAACACAAACAAATTTCTACTTACAATATTATTGTTGCAAGTTTTGAATTGACGTTCTGCTTCAAAGTTATAATTAGAATTCATATCCATTATATATCCTCTCAAAGACCAAATATTTTGTCAAATTTATAGAAATCAAACACATCTATATTTCATGAGGTATTTTTTAATTTTCCAATCATACTTTTGCTTTGATTCCTCAATTGTACTTCATGATGACATTTCATGTTTTATTTTTGACTTATAAAACTTACATATATTTATAAAACATAATATTTTCTTCAAAAAGAAGGCAACCTCTAACTTCCAAATTTATCAACAACATATTTGAAACAACAAAACGCCATCATACTCCCATCAAAAGTATATATTCCTCACACATAGCCCTGAGACGAGAAAAAATATTGACAATCACGGTATTCTCACATCTGAAAAAACATTGTATTGTTGTAAATCCATAGGCAATGCCTATCAAGACGAGTAATACTATAGTATTAGATAATTAATGTGTATAAGAGTAATAATATATGACCAAATCAAACTCTATTTTGCAAAAATTGTATACATACTTGTTGAGAATAGAACAAAAAGGTTCTGTCGACATCTAATTTTATCTGTCTTTTCTTATTATTCACAAAAAAATTAACAAAAAGGGTGTTTTGAACTTTTTATCCTAACTTTCCTTTTTTTTTTTTAATTCAATATATCATTTTCATTTAATTCTTCGTATG
>JBBPBP010009779.1:60133945-60144789 GCA_037974735.1 Cicer chorassanicum | reverse complement strand
TTTATATTTATTTATTTTATAATTTCGAATACTCTCTTTTTAATGTGAGTATTTGAAAAAAAAAATATAATTATAGTAATTATTTTGAATGTCAGAGTTTTGGTTATTAATGTATTTTAAAAGATTAATTACTTTAATCACTTTACTTTATAAAATATTAGTTTGAAATATTAGTAATATTTTAATAAATAAATTGTGTTGAAAAATGTGGATTTTATTTTAGAGTAAAATATGTTTTATGAGTTAGATTCATGTGTAAGAGTAAAATCTGATTAATAATAATAATAATAATAATAATAATAATAATAATAATAATATAATAATAATAATAATAATAATAATAATAATAATAATAATAATAATAATAATAATAATAATAATAACATGACCGCGAATCCATCTTCTTCTCCTTTTTCCTTAGTCACCGCCTTCCACCGTTTTCTTCTCCTTCTTCTTTCGTTGATTATAACCATTATAGTGGGTGTGGTGCAAAACCGAGACCACATTCGTGATCCTTGCGATCTCATCTTTCATTCTGAACCCGAATCACAAATTGAAACACCCTATTACTCTTTGTCAAAAATAACATCTCCACCTTGTGAGCAAGATTCCTGTCACTACGACTATCACCAACGAAATCCGAGACCATATTTGGACTCCACGAAACACCCTCTTTCATTACCTATGCTTGGAATCACCAACAGTTATACTTCAAAAAATGGGTTTTCACCCTCGTCGCAGCTGTGTTGTTGAATTCCAGCCAAAACGTTCATCATCTTGAAAAACTGATATCGTTTTTTGATTCCTCTCGTCGAAACCTTCAAGAAGCACTACTCGTTTGTGTGTTTCGGTGAAGTTGATGTCGGACCCTGTCGGCGATCCAGCGCGTCGGTGAGGCCTTTTCTATTAACTTGTTTCACCTCGTTATGAATATGTTTCTTCTCTTAATATTTTTATTAACTATGTAAAACCGATTTTTATGCTCCACGTAAAAAAATCAGCCATATTTCATTGACTCTGCAAATTCATCGATGCTTTTGGACTCGTTCGTTGTGCGTTGTCGACATGTTATGGTTGCTGAAAGCTGCTCGGATTCCTATATCGTACGAAAGCATCAAACTAAGGTATGGGGTGAGAGAGAGTTCGAATTCATGAGTGTAAATTAAGTGAGATGAACGAAAAAACCGTATTTCCCACAATTCATTCGGGGCTCGCTACGTACGGCTGAAGCCCTTTGAGTAATAATTGACTAATGAGAAAACTTGAATTTGGTGAGGTTAAAATACGAGTTAGAAACTTGTATAGGGTGTTGTTTGATTTCAATTTTGAAGATTGTGTGGTAGTTGAATTATTGTTGAATTGTCTATTTGACGTATTCTGTGTTTTGTTTATATTTATCTTGATATTGTTATATGATATAAAATGTGATGAATTGTTATTATCTGCATTTCAATCGAAGTAGTGTGTGTGAATGATTTAGTATTATTATATGTGAGTGAAAATCATATATTGTTGGAGTTTGTGTATTATGATGATAAATTTTGAATGTAATATATGACGATGAAAATATGCATTGATGATTACTTGTTGACTTATGATGTTACCACATTGATGAATATCACGAAATGCATATTGTGTTTTATTGAATAGTGATGAATTCGACCTGTGCCAATGATGGTTCTCTTAATGGAGTGAGTAACCTAGGCCAACGAGGGGAGAAAATAGATGTTGATAATTTTTGAAGTGGACATTATTTGGTCATCATATAGGTAGGGCCTGACAAGCCTAGTGATTCCTGGGAAGTACAACTGAATTGAGCCTGATCGCGGCGGTCTACTGTTGAGCCTTAAGGCAAGATTGTTAGACCTTGGAGGTTTTCGGGTGGGGAATTCCTAGGTGACTTGGAGGTAGCACTCCAAATGTCCGGAGCTACCATGCAACACACATTTACCTCGACTGTCGCGTATATGTGTCTCGGGTTGAGTTGAGGGGATCTATGAGGACATGGCCAATTTGAATTGTCTGTCCACCGGAATGGTGGCATAGTATCATGGCCTCCTAACCAAGTACTTCAGAGTTAGAATGGTACCAAAGAAAGATGAGGAGTCTAGAGTATAAGAGCATGCATAACATTACTTGATTTGTGTGTTTAGTTACTTGATGTTGTGAATTGTATCAATGTTTTACCTTGATTATTCTTGTTAATTATGATTTGATATGATACCGTGTTTAATATATTTTACGTGTTCTTCTCAATTATTTTATACTATTACATGTTTTCGAAGCTCACCCCTCGTTGCTTGTGTTTGGCGCTTGCGAGAGCGCGCAGTCATTTCAGGTAATCGGTTGGTGAACCACGCTCTCATAGGTGATACTGGGTGGGAGTAATTTGTCATATTTTGTTGAGTTATGAACTAATTTAGATTTTTGTCAATTTGATCGATCAATTGTGTTATTTTTATTTTTTTATTCGGATGTAGAAATTAATTGTCTCTAAGTTTAGAATGTGTCTTTATGTCAGAAATTTTTATTTATTAAACCTCAACTATATTCGATATTAAAGGATTTTCAATTGAAAATTTTTATGCAAGCATTTTGTGTAAGTATGAGTGTGACGTCTTGAACCTTATACTTTAAAATAAAATTTGTATACTCTATTTTAGAGCCGCTGCGAATCTCTTTCAAAACTAACACATTTTACTTTCTATTTCAATTTGGGTTTAGGGTGTCACATTAGTGGTATCAGAGCAGGTCGATCCAATCCGACCATGTGTGTCAAGTGTCCGACGTGTCTCTTTTGTGTTTTAACTGATTGTATGCAATTGTTGACGTGTGATTTTAGTACTAAGTTAGTCTTTTTCCTTGAATTGTTAAGGCTTATCAATAGTTAGGCATGTTTTTTCTGTTATGTTGGTATTTTATACATGTGCTTAATTGATTGAGTGAAGTTTGATGTTGTTTATGTGTATAGCCTTATGTGTCCATCTTATTACTAACTTGTTGCGATATTTGTTATTTGTTTAGTGATGTAATAGTTGTTGTTTTCTTACTGGGATGTGCGCTTACTAAATTGTCTTAATTGCATAGGTGTAATTAGATGTTGCATTCCGGATTAACTATGTGTTCATGTTGTTACTATAATTCTTTTACTATTATTGTTATGTTACTACCCTCGGGCAATTCATTAGTAGATGTATAATTAAAAGAATTTTAACATCAGTGAATGGAGTGAGAGTCAGACGTCACTTTCGCACTCTAAAACTGTGTTAAAGAGTCATTTAATTACACACAATTGCATTTAAATAATTATAATTATTGTTACATTGAGTAATTGACTACATGAGTGGGAGAAAGTAATTACCCCGCCGATTCATCGTTAATGAAAGATGTGACAATAACTTGTTAGTATTATTGTCATGAATAATTATTAATTTCATTCTGATTAATTTAAAAGCATGCTCATTCCTTGGTTATTTTAAGCAACTTAATTCTTTTTCTGTGTTGTTATAAACTTGCCTAAGTATAAAATAGCGTGTCTTATCCGTGTATGATATTTAAGATTTATTTTATACTATATAACGTAAAGTATAAATTGTTTCTTTCTAACAAGATTCAAGAACCACTACAAGAAAAACATGATTTTGTGAGGGCCAAATGCCCTCACAAAGGGAGAAAAGCAGCCATAACAGGAGAATTTGTGGCTGCCTTTGGCAGCTACAAATAAGCCAGTCACAAAGGTTTGTGGCGGCCAAAACGGCCACAAAATTCAAGTTTTTTGGTTACCATTTGTGAGGGCTTAAGCCCTCACAAAATTGTGACGGAAAAGTCCGCCACAAATTTGTGAGGGCTTAGGCCGCCACAAAGGACTGCAAATTTAAAACCGTTAGCGTTTGTGAGGGCTTTGGCCGCCACAAAATCTGTCCTTTGTGAGGGCTTAGGCCGCCACAAAGGATGACATGACATAAAATAATCAGTTTGTGAGGGCTTTGGCCGCCACAAAAGGTGTCCTTTGTGAGGGCTTAGGCCGCCACAAATGTCTGACTTTATTAAAAAAAATTTATAAAATTCGAAATTAATATTAAAAAAATGATATGATATATAAAAAATTAATATTAATATAATTTAAAAATTAAAAATTTAAATTGAAAATAAATATTATATGTTAATAAATTATATATATCAAAAAAATAAATTATATTTTAAATTATATTCAATTTAAAATAAATATTATACATTAATAAATTATATAAAATTATAAATTTAAATTATATATACCAAACAAAACAAAACATTCCAAAATTAATAAATTATGTCATACAAACCAAAAATTAAACATACCATAATTAAATAGTAATGTCTAGCAAATTCATACAAACCATATATAAATTCATACAAACCAAAAATAAAAATAGCAAATATTATTCAAATCCATCAATCATCGTAGTAATTGCTCTGATCATTAGCTCCACTCCCTCCATCATTATTTGATGGAATATTACCCGACGACAAAAGTCCCTCAAAAGTATTATTAATTGGTGTTGGAGACAGCATGGTTTGAAATTGAAATTCATCTTCAAGTACACCACGACTAGTCGGCGGAGCCATAGCTGGTTGATGTTGATTTAAATCTGGTCTGATCAAGCCAGCTGTTGGCATAGTTGGTCGGTATGGAGCTGGATCTGCTTAAGGTTGAGGAAGCTGCTGTGAAAATGATGGTACATACTGATAATTATTAAAATATTGTTGTTGCTGAAACATTGGTTGTTGTTGTTGTTGTTGCTGTAAGGCGGAGTTTGGAGGATCTTGTTGTTGTTGCTGCTGGAAATTTAGAGGCGGTTGCTGTTGTTGGGAGTATTGAGAGTATTGTTGCTGCTGCTGGAACATTGGTTGTTGCTGCAAGTATTAAGGCCTTGATTGTTGTTGTTGGTGAGGCGGGAACTGCTGATGAAACGCAGGAGGAAATGAAAATTGTTGCTGTTGAAACTGCTGAAACTGTTGATGCTGCTCTTGAAACTTTTGTGTCCATTCTTCATTTACTTTTTCAATTGCTGCACGTATCAGCTGCTGTGTCATTTCTTCTTGCTCACTTATCCGTTGTTCCTTTAATTGGTCAACATTGTCTGTCGACGAACAATGAGATCGATATGTACTAGCATAAGAAGAAGACGTCTCCGTCTAAATATATCATGTTGGACCTTTTACAAATGTTGACGATAAACTACCGACACTCAACACACGTCCTTTGTACTTGCCACCACTAATGTTCATAAAACTTGCGGTCTCATATTGTTTCCGCTGCACTAGACCAGCTCGCTGAGTAGGAGGAACAGCAGCTTGTTGATCATCCCATTCTTTCATGGCTTGTTGATGTTTTTCCTGTATAAAAAATAATAAAATAATTAATTAATGTATAATAATTTAGAAAGTTAACTCATTAATATAATTAGAATGTATATATTTAAAGAAATATATATATCAATTTAAATACTAATTAAATATATATTTACCTGAATCATTTGTGATAATCCATCAATATACTCATTTGTTTCAGGATTAACATGAAGATAGCGATGTATCTCAGCCTGAGTGACCTCTCTTCCAAGTTGTTTTTCCTAAAATATTAAATGTCAAGTTTAATTGTTGAAATCTGATAATTAATTGAATATAAATTAATAGATATATATTAATAATAATTACCATATAATATTTAATTTCTCCAGCAGACATGGAACCTATCTTGTGAGTACTGGTACCCCTCTCAGATGCTCTATTAACCTTTGCTCTTTCTCTTTTCTGTTTGTAAGCATCTGTGTTCCATTTCCTCCACAAAGCATTCCAAACATTTTCACCAATCCAATTTGGTCGTTTTTCCTCTCCTTTATTACGTGCGTACGCCAACATAGATGGCAAACGCTTCGAGAAACGATGGTCAAAAGAAGCCAAAATTGCAGCATCATGCTCTCTTTTCCAAGTACATTTTGTTTGTTGTTCATTTGTTTCAATTAAAAAAATATTAAAAATATAATTCAATTAAACTTGCAAATGTATAATTAGTAATTGAATAAATTAATTTAATTACTTACTTTGAAACAATGCAAATATTGATCAACTTCACTAAATTGAGTTGTCTTATCCTCTTTTATCTCACCCCAAGACAACCATGGTTTTTTATATTTCTCTTGTATGACTTCAGCAATTGCCTTTGCAGATGATTTAAAAGGAAGATATCTTCAAAGATTACATGCAAATTAAATATAAAAATTAATTTATAAATTAATGTAAAATGCAATAATTGACAATAATGAAATATTCAACAAGCATAATTTTAGTTTACATACCCTTCTCCTTCTGGAATAATGATTATGCGTTATAGCAATCAACACATTCGGGTTCCAATATTTCGTCGATGGTATAAGGCTCGATAGGGACCTCATGATACAAGGGAATAGCTCCACCACTAGTACCAGTCGTCGGCATAGGCATGAGAGATGGGTCGTTAACAACACGTGGTTTAACAACTTTTTTCTTACCACGTGATGTTTTGGATACTCCTCGTATTTCAGCATTTCCTGTTCCTCCCGATCCTCCTACTCCCGACACTGAAGCCATGTTTATATATATATATATATATATATATATATATATATATATATATATATATATCCATATCCATACATATATGTGTATGTAAAATTCACATAAATTAATAAAGAAATATACATAAATAAGTTATAAATATACATAAATAAATAAATATAATATATATATATATATATAAATAAAGTGCAGTTCATATTTCAAATTACAATATAATATATAATATAATTAATTAATTGTTAGTCTTCGTCATCATCGTCGTCGTCATTTGATGAGTGAATTATGTCACTGCCTTCATCATTCTCTAATTCTTCTATTTCTTGTTCATCAACTTCTTCTCCAACGTTTCACTCATGACAAAGTTGACTAATAGTCTCATCTTCAATCACATGGTCCAAATTTTCCATTTCATCCATTTGATATGCAACTTCTTCATTTTGATCTGCTTCATCCTCTTCGATTCCACTTGTTGGTCTTGTTTTGATTGCAGCACACCATCCTTGTTTGTTTTTGATTGTTGATGGATAAGGAACATAATACACTTGTCGTACATTATGGGCAATGGCAAATGGATCAAATAGTGGATATTTTTTGCTCAAACGAATGTCTACAGTGTTGGATATCAAATTGATCTTAGTTCCTCTGCTAGATGGATCAAACCACTTACAGTAGAACAACACCACTGTTTTCACATAATCTAGGAACGTATAGTCAATTTCATAAATATGTTCAATTATGCCGTAAAAGTCTTCTATTATGCCACTATCAGACTCACTTTTCATACAAACTCCACTATTAATTGTTTCCTTTCCTTCGGTCCAAGATTCAGTGTGAAATTTGTATCCATTGACAAAATAAGTGTGCCATTCTTTGAAACTTCTACTCGGGCCCATAGATAAGTGCCTCAAGTGGATGTTGATAGGAGTTAGTTCTTCGAGATGTACTTGTTGTTGAAACCAGGATGGGAAATTTGAATGTATATCAATAGAAGATTGTCCTGTAGTTAAAAATGCCCTGATGACCATATATGTTGTTTATTAAAATTAAAATACTACATATGGTCAATACAATTTAATTAAATATATTAAAGATCAAAAGGGATTTAAAACGTACTCAATGTATGGTTTAACTTCAATGCAGTTAATCAAAACGTGAACATGTGCCGCATTAAATACTTTGTCACTTGGCCAAAAAATCGGAAAATCCCTACCAGCATGATGACCAGGCAAGCAAAAAACTGATAAAGCATGTGGGTGACGTATAACACTATCAGTATCATTTCTTCCGTTCACTGGTGACAATGTTTCGTTGTTGAAATAATGAGAACAAAAGTGTGTTCTTTCACGGTGTAGGTAAGATGAACAAATTGAGCCCTCAACTCTAGCTTTATTTTTCACCGACCGTTTTGAATAGCCCATGAACCTATAATATAAATGAGATGTACAATAAGCTCCATGTATATATATATATATATATATATATATATATATATATATATATATATATATATATATATATATATATATATATATATATATATATATATATATATATATATATATATACATACATACATATATTACCTTTCAAATGGATACATCCATCTATACTAAACTGGTCCACCAAGCCTAGCTTCATTTGCAAGATGCACCGAGAGATGCTCCATGGAATCAAAAAACCCAGGAGGGAATACTTTCTCCAACTTACATAGAATCATCGGAATGTCATTTTTCATCTTGATGAGATCTTCATCGATGAGCTTTGCAGAACACAGATTCTTGAAATATTGACTCACTTCAATAAGTGGGTTCAATACATGTGTCGGTAAAGCAGTAAAGGCAATAGGAAGTAAACACTCTAAAAATATATGACAATCATGACTTTTCATACCATGCATCCTTCCATTTTCTACATCAGCACATCTTGCCAAATTATAACAATAACCGTCAGGCGTTTTCAACTCTTTGATCCAACGATAAGCAGATTTGGCTTCTTCGGCAGATAAAGTGTAATTCGCACGAGGTTTTAGAGTCTTGCCGTTGTGCTCCACCAACAAAAAATCTGGTCGTCTACAATACATAGCTATGTCTTTTCTAGCTTTGTCATTATCTTTTGTTTTCCCTTTCACATTCATCACAGTATTAAATATGTTGTCAAATAAATTTTTCTCGATATGCATGACATCGAGATTATGTCTCAAAAGATTATCTTTCCAATACAGTCGATCCCAAAAAATACATCTTTTTGTCCAATTGTGCCATTGTCCGTAACCTTGTGGTTTACAAGCCACACCATTAACAACTTGTACCTTTGGCATATCTTTTACTTTATTCCAAACTTGTTCTGATGTCAATTTAAGTGGTGGTCCTCGATTTTCTGCATAGCCCTTGATAAATGCAGCTTTGTTTCTTCTAAATGCATGATCAACAGGTAATAACCTACGGTGCGAGTCAAACCACGATGCCTTCCCACCGAATTTTAAAGTAAATGCTTTTGTGTCTTCCATACAAATAGGACAAGCCAATTTACCATGGGTCCCCCATCCTGATAACATCCCATAAGCGGGGAAATCTTTAATGGTCCACATCAAAGCAGCTCTCATCATAAAATTTTGTGCCCGAGCAATATCATATGTCAAGACACCACTCCACAACCTCTTCAAATCGTCGATCAAAGGTTGTAAAAAAATATCAATACCAATTGTAGGATTTGAAGGACCTGGTATCACAGCAGCTAAGAACATATAAGGTTTAGACATACACATAACAGGAGGAAGATTGTAAGGAGTAACAATAACAGGCCAACAAGAATAAGGAGTAGACAATGCTTGTATATAAGGCGTAAATCCATCTGAGGATGATCCAAGTCTTACATTGCATGGATCTGACGCCAAATTAGGATGCATTTGATCAAAGTGTTTCCATGCCTGACCATCAGACGGATGTCGCAACTCACCTGAATTTCTTCTATTCTCATAATGCCACGTCATCTTTCCTGCAGTTTGCATTGATGCAAACAGTCTCTGCAATCTTGATACAATAGGTAGATAAAACATTGATTTCCTTGGAATTGATTTTCCCCTACCTACCCTAGAGTTATTTCTTTGGCGATATCTTGGTTGTTGACAAAACTTACATTCAACTAAGTTGGCATCATTTATACCAAATTCGTTGTCATAATACAACATGCAACCTTTAACACAACAATCAATCCTCTTAACACCCAATCCTAACTTTGCCACTAACCGTTTAGTATCATAATAACTTTACGTCAAACCATCTCTAACAGGTGTTGCATCGAGAATCATTTTAGTAATTAAATCTAAAGTTAAATCAGGAACATGAAACTGAGACTTTAGACCTAAAAGTCTAATACACATTGATAACTTTGAGTTTGGCGATCCTTCAAACAACGGTTTATTTGTCTCTTTCAAAAGACCATAAAATCTTTGAGCTTCTTCATTTGGAAGTCCATCAGTATCGTCATATTGATCTTCATTGAATGACAAATTAACCCCAACAACATCCGAAATCATATCATTCATCACCTCAAAGTGCTGATAGTTATAATAATCTACACCTAACATGTTAGTTCTACTTGAAGGACCTACGTTATTCTCCACACGTGTACTAGTACTAGGCGCTGTTGGAGTCTCCTCTCCATGATTAGTCCAAATCCAATAGTTTGGCTGAAATCCATCGTCATATAAATGCACTCTTATTTCATCTTCACTCTTAAACCGTCTACATCGACATAAACAACATGGACATCTCATCCCCCCTTCATCTTCGACATTTTTTTGCACTCTCACAAAATTGAGAAACTCTTCAACCTTGTTAGCAAAACGTTGTTTAAGACCCTTCCTTCCGGGATAATTTCTATCATACATCGAACTACGGTCTATATCCATATATATGTGTGTGTGTGTGTGTATATATATATATATATATATATATATATATATATATATATATAAATGTTTATTCTGAAAATTAAATAAATTTTACACGATCATTAATAAGATCGATGTTTTGTATATAAATTGCTTTATTTTTCAAAAGCATTATATATATCATTATTAACATCTACAAATTACTAAATAAAAAATTATGACATACTTTATAAATCAATTAAGTGAGCATTTACAAATAATATATTAAATCGTAATAGAGACTATATATATATAAATTAAAATAAAATTTTAAATTATATTTAATGAACTTTTTCATAAAATAAGTCCTTATAAA
>JBBPBP010009779.1:60101429-60133575 GCA_037974735.1 Cicer chorassanicum | reverse complement strand
TTTATATTTATGATATTACATATTTTATGATTAGATCATTATTATAAATCTTGTTTTACATAAGTATTATTTGTTGCTAAAAAATTACAATTTCTTAACATAATTATATTTTACTAACATAATAAATCATAATACTAATAATAACTATAATAAAAAAATAGCACATCATCAACAATTAAAAAATTACTACATTTTAATTTGAGTATAAATTTTACAATTTAAATATTTTACCAGTAATTTGTTTAACAAATCTTACTAATATTAAATTTTAAAAATAATATTATACTCAATTTTAAAAATAATATATTAATCTACGTTCTAAAATAAAATATTAAGTCTAAAAATATTTAAAAGAAGTATATAACAATAATAATTATATAATTAATAATTTATATTTAAAATGCATTACGTACTTGATGCCGAGTAGTGTCTGACTTGACGCTTACAAACAAGTAACAACTATTCGCAATCACCACAATAGCACCACT
Organism: Cicer chorassanicum; assembly: GCA_037974735.1. Lineage (NCBI taxonomy): Eukaryota > Viridiplantae > Streptophyta > Magnoliopsida > Fabales > Fabaceae > Cicer > Cicer chorassanicum. The sequence goes on along the minus strand of JBBPBP010009779.1, from coordinate 60,133,087 downwards.
GTATAAAAAAAAAATAAGAAATAATATTCATTAAAAAAATAACTTCAAATAAAAAATAACATTAAAAAATAAAATATAAACTATCAACTTACCAAAATTTAACAACTAAAAGAGAAATGTTGGAGAAAAAATATTTGTAGAGAGAAGGTGGAGAGAAAATTTAGAGAGAAGGTAGAAATGAAAAATGAGAGGAAGGGTTATATTTATAGGAGAAGTCTGAAACTTTGTGGCGGCAAAAACAGTCACAAAATTGGGCCTTTGTGGCGGCCAAAGCGGCCACAAATGCCAACGGTAATATGAATTTTTGTGGCGGCCTATGCAGCCATAAATGCCAACGGTACTATACGCTCTTTGTGGCGGCCTTTGCAGTCACAAATGAGGACTTTGTGGCGGCCTATGCAGTCACAAACGAGTGACTTTGTGGCGGCCTTTGCCCTCACAAATGTGTATTTTGTGGCGACCTAAGCCCTCACAAATGACCAACGGTGTAATTTTGTGAGGGCTTTTGCCCTCACAAAATTTTGCTGAAATTCAAATCCATTGTGAGGGCTTTTTCCGCCACAAATAACAACAAATTTGAAATTCAAATCCATTTGTGAGGGCTTTTTCGGTCAGTAATTTGTGAGGGCTTTTTTCAGCCACAAAATATTTTATAAGTTGGCAACAAAATGAGTGTTTTCTTGTAGGGAACTATTGTAGAAATTTTACTAAGAATAAATGTCTATATACATGTTTTTGAGTAAGTTAGACTTTAATGTGTCTTGCGATAGTGTTTCGATTTTATTCTATGCTATATAATTCATTTGTCCTGATAAAATTATGTGATCTATCTATATTCTCATTACGCAAACCAATATGTTAGATATTCATTTAGAATAAAAAGAAAGTCAAGATAATGTTTGTACTTATGTTTCATTTGCAGCAATACTTATTACATATGCAGGTGGAAAAAAATAATCGGTAGTTGTTTGTGTCAATAATTTTAAGCTCATAATTTCTCTATTGATGTCTGTGGCTGTAGGATAAATAAGAATTGTGGCCTTATTGTCTTGGGACTTTTATGAATACCTTGGAGAAATCTATTTTTGGTTGTCATTTTTGTGTGTGTTCATGGCTAAATTTTGGTAATCAAAATATGAAACTAGTAATAAAAATGAGGTAATGTAGTAGTTGAGTAGCATGGTGCTTATGGATATTTATGATTATGTGATTTTTATTTTATTGGAACTTTTGAAGGAAACAAATCAAAATCTATGATTGGTTGTTAACTCTATAAGAAAATATTCTGTTGATTTTTAATTTGTTTAAGTTTTAGTTATTATTATAATTATGTGTATTATTATCTGGCATATAGTTTTTAACCATTTTGAGTTGTTCAATAATTTTCACTAATCAAATTCTTTTATCTAGTGATCTTCCTTATGAAAGTTTTTACTTACAAAATTTGTACTCTGTATGTCACTCTTGTAAATAAAACAGAAGATAAAGTATGGAAGAGTTTCTTTACTATGTTTGACAATTGTTTTGTATGAATTCATTAGTGTGTAGACCTCACCTCCTTTATTAAAATATAGAAGTTAATATAGAGCTAGTTAAAACTAATTTAGTCGGTTAAAAAGTAGTTATTAGGTAGATAACTTGTTATTTTCACAAGCTGTGTATATATAGAACTTCTCATGTACTCATTTACCATCTTTTTCGATTTAATTCAATATGAATCCTAAAGATTTTCCTTTCTAGCAAGCCCTCAAACTTGTTTTTCAATGAAGTGAATCTCCACCTATTTGATCTTATAATTTGTAACATCCTTTAAAGAATTTTTGCGACATTTACAATATCTATGAACTGAAATTAGGCTCTTAAAGATATATTGCAAAAATGTCTAGTCATTTCTTTTGGTTTGATTATATGCTTATGTCCTATGAGACTAATATTCTCAGAAAAAAAAAAAAGTTTTGTTTCATAATCATGCTTGTATTGTATGAATTCGTAACTTTACTCATTGAGTAATAATCACAAGTTATATCTTAAGAGTATCTTTTATAAGTTTTTATGTGTGCTTCTTAGTGTATTTCTTTAAGATATAAGTTAATCCTAACCTTGTTTTAGTTTCTATGATCTCTATGATTTTCTTAAGCTGAAGTACATGGTTGTGCAACGAAAGGAAACGAGAGTTTATACCTTAAGTTAAGACTTGTGAAAATAGTTGAATCTTAGCTTTGTTGAAAGGTTTTAGAAACATTAAATTTATGAAACTCAATTCGATATAGAACGACTAGTAACCACGAGATTTTAGAATTCATTATAACCTGACAAAGCTTCAATAGTTGTAAAATATGGTATAGATAGACACTACAAGTTGGAATGAATTCAATTTAAGGGAAATGATTAGTTGAATATACCTAAGTGAGAGTAATATTGCTTGTATTGCTCGAAATAAATTGATTGCTTTGACTGAGGTAAACGAGACCTGCATTTTAAGACTTAGAAAGTGACTCATTAGGAAAATAAATAAATGATAAGAATTGTTCAGTAAAAAAAAAAGGGAATTGATGCTTAAAATAAATAATTAAGTAAATTGTGTTAGTATTTTATGTGTACTATAATGTGTTTTTTGATAAAAATCTAAAAGTATTGTAGGAGTTGTTATAAATCCATCTTATGTATAGAAGTTAATAAATAAATAAATAAATAATTCAAACCTTATGTGTGCTTTGCAATTATGTGAAATTGTTTTCCCTCCTTCACTATGATTGTGAACTTTAATTCTTGATTTATAAGGAGTTGCATATTCTATGAATTCTTATGTGTGTGTGTCTATATTTGAAATTCTTAAGACTATGAAATAATTTAAAAATTGTTCTACTTATCTTACTTAAGTGAAACTGGTTGAGTAATTAATGACATTATTTAATTTTTTCTAAGAGAGTGAAACTACTATAATATTGTTGGAGAAGTTAGTTGAACTCGAAAACGTATCTCATATGTGTATTATTTGATTCAACTAAATGTAGTAAATTGTTGTTGATTAAATTCTCATGTTTACTTTTATCTATAAATGATACTAATTAATTGTGATATTTGATTCATAATTGAGTTGTTGAATAGAATGTGTTTAATTGATTTAGTGTGCCATGTTAGCCTATATATCATGCTAAGCTAATTGGTTTCTGACATATTGTGCTTAAATGAGTAGTGAATGTCTTAAAATGTTTACAAACTAAGTTTCAATCTTGAGGGTGATTAGTTAGATATTAGTTTGCGTATTGTTCACTACAAATTTCGAGGATGAAATTTCTTTAACGAGGAGAGAATTGTAACACCCCAAATGTCATAATAAATTATTTTATTAATGAAATAGAATTTTAAATAATTAATTTGGTGTTAAAATTATTTTGGGATATATGTTGATATTTTTGGGATTAATTTTCGTTATATGTGGCCTTTCTATGATGTACTAATCTTGTACATATTAGACTAAACGTGTGATATAAATAACAAATATTATATTATAATATATTATATATTTTTTAAAAAATTATAGTATTTTAGTGTTATATTTTAAAGAATAAGATTTTAGTCAATTTTGCGTGGATATGTGCGTACGCAATTAATGTGATATTTTACTGTGCTCAATGTTATATTTTGATTATTTATAACTATTTTTTATTTTTAGTTATTTAATTTATAAATAATTATCTTGAAATAGTGATAATATTGTGCTTGATTTACTTTATTTTTTTTATATACTTGTTACATCATTGTGATTTTACATATATTTATTATAATTTAGTAATTAATATAAAGTGTTGCTTTTATATTTATTTATTTTATAATTTCGAATACTCTCTTTTTAATGTGAGTATTTGAAAAAAAAAATATAATTATAGTGATTATTTTGAATGTCAGAGTTTTGGTTATTAATGTATTTTAAAAGATTAATTACTTTAATCACTTTACTTTATAAAATATTAGTTTGAAATATTAGTAATATTTTAATAAATAAATTGTGTTGAAAAATGTGGATTTTATTTTAGAGTAAAATATGTTTTATGAGTTAGATTCATGTGCAAGAGTAAAATCTGATTAATAATAATAATAATAATAATAATAATAATAATAATAATAATAATAATAATAATAATAAGGAAAAACAAAAAAAAAAAAAGAGAAAAGCATGACCGCGAATCCATCTTCTTCTCCTTTTGCCTAAGCCGCCGCCTTCCACGGTTTTCTTCTCCTTCTTATCTCGTTGATTATAACCATAATAGTGGGTGTGGTGCAAAACCGAGACCACATTCGTGATCCTTGCGATCTCATCTTTCATTCTGAACCCGAATCACAAATTGAAACACCCTATTACTCTTTGTAACAAATCACATCTCCACCTTGTGAGCAAGATTCCAGTCACCACGACTATCACCAACGAAAACCGAGACCATATTTAGACTCCATGAAACACCCTCTTTCATTACCTATGCTTGGAATCACCAACAGTTATACTTCAAAAAATGGGTTTTCACCCTCGTCGCAGCTGTGTTGTTGAACTCCAGCCAAAACGTTCATCATCTTGAAAAACTCATATCGTTTTTTGATTCCTCTCGTCGAAACCTTCAAGAAGCACTACTCGTTTGTGTGTTTCGGTGAAGTTGATGTCGGACCCTGTCGGCGATCCAGCGCGTCGGTGAGGCCTTTTCTATTAACTTGTTTCACCTCGTTTTGAATATGTTTCTTCTCTTAATATTTTTATTAATTATGTAAAACTGATTTATATGCTCCACGTAAAAAAATCAGCCATATTTCATTGACTCTGCAAATTCGTCGATACTTTTGGACTCGTTCGTTGCGTGTTGTCGACATGTTATGGTTGCTGAAAGCTGCTCGGATTCCTATATCGTACGAAAGCATCAAACTAAGGTATGGGGTGAGAGAGAGTTCGAATTCATGAGTGTAAATTAAGTGAGATGAACGGGAAAACCGTATTTCCCACAATTCATTCGGGGCTCGCTACGTACGGCTGTAGCCCTTTGAGTAATAATTGGCTAATGAGAAAACTTAAATTTGGTGAGGTTAAAATACGAGTTAGAAACTTTTATAGGATGTTGTTTGATTTCAATTTTGAAGATTGTGTGGTAGTTGAATTATTGTAGAATTGTGTATTTGACGTATTCTGTGTTTTGTTTATATCTATCTTGATATTGTTATATGATATAAAATGTGATGAATTGTTATTATCTGCATTTCAATCGAAGTGGTGTGTGTGAATGATTTAATATTATTATATGTGAGTGAAAATCATATATTGTTGGAGTTTGTGTATTATGATGATAAATTTTGAATGTAATATATGACTATGAAAATATGCATTGATGATTACTTGTTGACTTATGATGTAACCACCTTGATGAATATCACGAAATGCATATTGTGTTTTATTGAATAGTGATGAATTCGACTTGTGCCAATGATGGTTCTCTTAATGGAGTGAGTAACCTAGGCCAACGAGGGGAGAAAATAGATGTTGATAATATTTGAAGTGGAGATTATTTGGTCATCATATAGGTAGGGTCTGACAAGCCTAGTGATTCCTGGGAAGTACAACTGAATTGAGCCTGATCGTGGCGGTCTACTGTTGAGCCTTAAGGCAAGATTGTTAGACCTTGGAGGTATTCGGGTGGGGAATTCCTAGGTGACTTGGAGGTAGCACTCCAAATGTCGGGAGCTACCATGCAACACACATTTACCTCGACTGTCGCGTATATGTGTCTCGGGTTGAGTTGAGGGGATCTATGAGGACAGGGCCAATTTGAATTGTCCGTCCACCGGAATGGTGGCATAGTATCATGGCCTCCTAACCAAGTACTTCAGAGTTAGAATGGTACCAAAGAAAGATGAGGAGTCTAGAGTATAAGAGCATGCATAACATTACTTGATTTGTGTGTTTAGTTACTTGATGTTGTGGATTGTATCAATGTTTTACCTTGATTATTCTTGTTAATTATGATTTGATATGATACGGTGTTTAATATATTTTACGTGTTCTTCTCAATTATTTTATACTATTACATGTTTTCGAAACTCACCCCTCGTTGCTTGTGTTTGGCGCTTGCGAGAGCGCGCAATCATTTCAGGTAATCGGTTGGTGAACCACGCTCTGATAGGTGATACTGGGTGGGAGTAATTTGTCATATTTTGTTGAGTTATGAACCAATTTAGATTTTTGTCAATTTGATCGATCAATTGTGTTATTTTTATTTTTTATTCGGATGTAGAAATTAATTGTCTCTAAGTTTAGAATGTGTCTTTATGTCAGAAATTTTTATTTATTAAACCTCAACTATATTCGATATTAAAGGATTTTTAATTGAAAATTTTTATGCAAGCATTTAGTGTAAGTATGAGTGTGACGTCTTGAACCTTATAGTTTAAAATAAAATTTGTATACTCTATTTTAGAGCCGCTGCGAATCTCTTTCAAAACTAACACATTTTACTTTCTATTTCAATTTGGGTTTAGGGTGTCACAGAAGTGACATAAAAAACATCATTAAGAAAGGAAAACAAGTAATAATTATTTCCTTATTTCCTTATTTGATTAAACTAGTTCACACTTGATGACTTATTTGGAGTAAAAGCAATAACAAAACTAAGGAGTGCAATAATAAAGTGACACAAGTAATTTATCCTGGTTCACCATTCGAACAAGTTTATCTTCATTCTGAATTGTATAGATATAATTAGGGCTTCAATTTAGCCCTTTTTAAATTCTGAATTGTATATTCATTCCTAACTTGGTCAACAATTATCTTATTCAAAAATACTTCTCAACAAGATGCTTTTAAATAGTGTGTTCTTTAATCAATTCTTTATTTCGGAATTCAATCAGAGCAATTCTTCTAGATTGATTTTGTTTGTATTTTGTTCATATTGAGTTTGTAAATCCTTCAAATTGATCCTATTCATATTTTGTTAAGATTGAGTTTCTAAATTCTACAGATTGATATTGTTCGTATTTTGTTAAGATTTCTTTCGCAAATTCTTCAGATGAAACTTTCTTCCTATTGCTTGCTTTGATATGGGCAGCAACATAGTGTTGAACCGGTTCTTGAACTTTCACAAGTAGGAATATAACTAATTCTAATTCAGTATTTTTTCCTTTGTCAAAATCAGAATCATATATTTGCAAATAATAAATGTATCTTCTTATACACAATTCTTGATCATATCTTCTTGTAAATAATTCATATCTTATTTTTTATAAGACGTTAATCATATCTTCTTCAAATCTTACCCATATCTTCTTTTCAACTTGGTCAAAGATTTTCTTCAATTATAAATCTGAATCAAATCTTGTTTTAGATTGTCTTCAAAAACACGAATCTTCTTAATTTCATACTAAGTGAAGTCAAATATATTATTCTCAAAAAATACTTTTGTTAACATGAAAAGTCTAAGTATAAAACCAACTTGGTTCCAAAAAAAGGTGCCTTAATTTTTTGCTTTTTCAATAACAACAATACAAGTTATGTTCATTTTACTCATAAAACAACATTGATTAGTAATAACAACAACATAATTCACTAACAAAACCATGAGTCAACAAATAAACAATAACACCATTCATTGAATCAATGTAATATTATTTAGAAAGCAATGAATGATATTGTTGTTTATTTGTAGAATCATGATTTTGTTAATCAAATGTGTTGTTGAAGTTAATAATCTATATTGGTTTATGAGTAACATTATTTGCATTGTTGTTACACAAACAAAGAAGTAAGATATAAGTTGCATTAGTGAGAGAGAGAGAGAGAGAGAGAGAGAGAGAGAGAGAGAGAGAGAGAGAGAGAGAGAGAGAAGTAATTGAATTCAATAAGTAAAGTTAAAAATGAGTGTGGATTTTGATTTTGGGTTTTTTAATTAGAGATATTGGTGTTTGAATGTTTGATTTTCAGAAATGCAAGACATTTTTAGATATGAAAAATTGCAAATTAAGAATGATTAAACATAAAACATAAAATTTATTCTAAATATAAAACTAAACTACTCTAAGGTTGCACAACATTTGTTAGGTAAAAGAATTAAGTTTAGGTTTTTCTTGATGAAGTGAAACCTATCTTCAGCTAGTGGTTTGGTGAATATGTCGGCCCATTTATGTTTGGTGTCTATAAATTGGATATTAAGCACACCTTTTTGAACAAAATCCCTGATGAAATGGTGTTTGATTTCTATGTATTTAGCTTTAGAATGAAGTATAGGGTTTTTGGTTAGGCAAATGGAATAAGAGTTGTCACAATAAATGGGAATGTTGGTTTCTAGGATTTGGTAGTCTTCTAGTTGATGTTTCATCCAAAGTAGTGGAGAGCTACAACCAGCTGCTAAAATGTACTTAGCTTCTGGTATTGATATGACAATTGTGTTTTGTCTCTTACTTGACCAAGAGATTAAGTTGTCACCTAGAAATGTGTAGTTTCCACGTGTGTTTTTCCTCTCAAGTTTATGTCCAATATAATAAGAATCACAATACCCACTTAGTTTGTAGTCAGAAGATTTCTTGTAGAACTATGTAATGTTGGTAGTGCCTTTTAGGTATCTAAGGATTCTCTTAACAACAGTTAAATCATATTCCTTAGGGTCAACTTAAAATCATGCACATACACATACACTAAACATGATGTCAGGTCTAGAAGCAGTAAGGTAATGTAGGGATCCTATCGTTCCTCTATAGGTTTTTTGGTCAATTTTTTTGCCTGATTCATCTTTTTCAAGTGAACACCTAGGGTGTATTGGTGTATCCATAGATTTGCAATCACTCATCTTAAACTTCTTGAGAAACTCTTTTGTATATTTAGTTCAATGAATGTATATACTTTTTTTACTTTGCTAAATTTGAATCCCTAAAAAGAACTTAAGTTCTCCCATCATACTCATTTGAAATTTAAACAACATCAATTTAGATAATTCTTGGCAAAGAATGTCATTAGTAGATCCAAAAATAATGTCATCAATGTAAATTTGAATAATAAGAATGTCATCTCCTATAGATTTTCTAAAAAGTGTATTATCTACTTGTCCCATTTCAAAGTTATTTTTAAGTAAGATGTTACTAAGTCTATCATACCATGCCCTAGGTGCTTGTCTTAGACCATACAGAGATTTCCTAAGTTTAAAAACATGATTTGGAATTTCAGAACTTTCAAAATCTTGGGGTTGTTTAACATAGACTTCTATACTTATATAACCATTTAGAAAAACACTTTTAACATTCATTTGAATTAATGTAATGTTATTATTTGTAGTAAATGAAACTAGCATACGAATAGATTCTAACCTGGCCTCTAGACCAAATGTCTTAGTGTAATCAATGCCCTTTTGCTAATTGTAGCCTTGTACGGCAAGTGTTGCCTTGTGTCTGACAACTTCACCTTTTTCATTTAGCTTGTTTTTGAAAACCCAATTGGTTCCAATAATATTCTTTTTTGGTCTAGGTACTAGATCCTTAACATCATTCGTCTTAAATTCATTTAACTCTTCTTGCATCACAATAATCCATCCATCATATGTCAATGCTTCACCAACAAGAGGTAAGCTCAATTGATGACAGTAAGTCAAACAAAGTGGTATCTTTTAATGATGCCCTAGGTACTTGCACTTTCAATTATTAGAGTTTCAGGATGAGATGACTTGTAATTCCATCTAGATCTTTCTTCTGACTTATCTTGACTATTTCTGACTTGATCAGAGTCATCCTATTAAGATTTGTCATTTTCTTCTGATTTGCTTGTATCCTTTGATTTTATAGATTATTCTAGTTTGTCTGCATCTGCTTGTTGGTGCACTTGTTAAACTCCTTGAAAGTGATTGCATTTATCATGAATGTTCTAGACTTATGATGCATCTTGTACATCTTCTCTTAATCAGCATCCATCTCCTTCCTTGGAATCTCAATACCATAACTATTATTTGGAGCAATATAACCATCTTCCACCAAGTCTCAAAGATCAAGATCTTGTGAAATAAAGTAACTTCTCAACCAGTCCTTCCAATACTCAAAACGTTCTCCATCAAACAAAAGTGGTATGTAGATGTTTCCTCCAGCAACTTCTTCACTAAATCCAAATATGTTGAACTCTTGGATCTTTCCTCAAACATTGTAAAGTGCTTAGCCTTGAGACCAAGCTCTGATGCCAATTGAAGATGCAAATACGAGAAGAGGGTTGAATTGTGTTTGACTAAGTTGATAACTTTTTCATTATTTGATTAAACTTGTTCAGACTAGATGATTTACTTGGAGTAGAACCAATAACAAAACTAAGAAATGCAGGAATAAAGTAACACAAGTAATTTATCTTGGTTTACCACTAACATGGCTACATCTAGTCCCTTCACTCAAAAGGATTTTATGCACTAATTCAACAACTTAAATTACAAAGTACATGATCCTCCAAGCCAGTCTTCTTAAACAACTTGATAACCCCAGACTTTTGAGGAACACAGTTAACTTGACTCTACCAGTCTTGCCGTCTCCACACAATCTGGCAAACCTAAATTGTTGAAGGCAAAATACCCACTAAACTTTACAGGCCAAGTTTCTCCACACAACCTAATAACCCCAGATTACAGAAGACACACACCACTATCGTGTTTGATTACAAAGGTTTGAAACTTGAGTAGTTGCTTCTAACAAGCTGATTATAACAATGACTATCACACTCTAAGAAACACATTTCGAAAATATTTCTCATTTGAACAATTGTTTCTATCTTTGAACTCTAAGATGAATTTGGAGTTTTGAGCTTGAGTTCTTCTACTCTTTTCTGATTTTTCGATGATTTTCTTCTTCATCCTTGAGTATATATTTATAGATAAAATTAGGGCTTCAATTTAGTCCTTATGTAATTCTAAATTGTATCTTTATTCCTAGCTTGGTCAACAATGATCTTATTCAAAAATACTTTTGAACAAGATGCTTTTTGATGATATGTTCTTTAGCCAATTCTTAATTTCTAAATCCAATCTGAGCAGTTCTTCTAGATTGATTTTGTTCATATTTTAAGATTGATTTTGTAAATTCTTCATATTGATATTTTTCGTATTTTGTTAAGATTGCTTTCGCAAATTCTTCATATGAAACTTCCTTCCTATTGCTTGCATTGATCTGATCGGGAACATAGTGTTGAACCGGTTCTTGAACTTTCACAAGTAAGAATATGACTAAGTCTTATTCAGTATTTTGTCCTTTGTCAAAATCAGAATCATATCTTTGCAAATAATAAATGTATCTTCTTCAGAGTATTTCTTCTTGTAAACAATTCTTAATCATATCTTCTTGTAAATAATTAATATCTTCTTGTAGATCAAATCTTGATCGAATCTTGACCATATCTTCTTTTCAACTTGGTCAAAGTCTTGACAAGACACCTCAATCTAAACAAAATACGAACAAATTCAATCTAAATAATTTACAGACTCAATATGAACAACATACAAACAGAATCAATCTAGAAGAACTGCTCGAATTGGATTTAGAAATAAAGAATGGGCTAAAGAACGTATTTTCAAAAAGCATCTTGTTTAGAATTATTTTTGAATAAGATCATCGTTGACCAAGCTAGGAATGAAGATACAATTCACAATTAAACAAGGACAAAATTGAAGCCCTAATTTCATCTATAAATAGATACTCAAGGCTGAAGAAGAAGAACATTATCAAAAAAAAAAATCAAAAAAGAGTGAAAGAACTCAAGCTCAAAATTCCAAATCCATCTTAGAGTTCAAAGAGAAAAATACTTGTTCGAATAAGAAATTTTTTCTAAGTGTTTTTTCTTAGAGTGTGATAGTCATTGTTATAATCAGTTTGATAGAAGCAACTACTCAAGTACCAAACTTTGTATTTGAACCCGATAGTGGTGTTAGTGTGCCTTCAACAACTAGAGATTGTCAGATTGTGTGGAGAAGACTTGGCTGGTAGAGTCAAGGTGTGTATGTTCCTCAAAAGTCTGGGGTTGTCAGGTTGTTTAAGAAGACTGGTTTTGACGGTCAAGTGGTTTGTAATTCAAGTTGTTGAATTAGTGGATTACATCCTTTTGAGTGAAACGACTGGATGTATCCAAGTTAGTGGTGAACAAACAAACAAAGAAATAAGACATTAGTTGCATTAGTGAGAGAGAGAGAGAGAGAGAGAGAAGTAATTGAATTCAATAACTAAGGTTAAAAATGGGTGTGTATTTTGATTTTGGATTATTAATAAGAGATATAGGTGTTTGAATGATTCACTTTTGGAATTGTAAGATATTTTTCAAATATGAAAAATTCTAAATTATGAATGATTAAACGTGTGTTTGGTTCTACGGTAACTAAAATTGATTTTAGTTAAAAATGCTTTGAATTGAAAGTGATTTATAATTGGATATGTTTGGGTAAAAGTAATATATCTTTGTTTTAAGTTATTTTGGAAGAAGAAGGGAAAACTATTTTTCACTTTAGGTCCCTTAAATTATTTTTAGTTTCGTTTAGTCTCATTTTTTCCTTGTTGTATGAAAGTAAAAGTTAATGTTTTTTTATCAATTAAGAGCCTTAATTAATTAGAGATCAAATTGAGTAATAAGGTTTATTAGATCTCTAATTAGATAATTAATTAATTCACATGGGCCTTGGATATGAGTAGACGTGAGATGACTCATTTGGGAATAATGAGAATCTTAATTGACTATTATCTTTTATATATATATATATATATATATATATATATATATATATATATATATATATATATATATGTTGTTGTCTTTATTATACCAAACACATCGCACATTGCCTCTTTTTCAAATTTGAAGAGTGCTTAAGTCTAAGTTGAGGAAGAGCCACAAGTCAACGGGTGTTCGTCATCCGTCTCTCTGTTTCAAGGTCGATGTTTAGAGACTATTCAAGATTACCACAAAGAGATGACTAATTATGAATCCAGGTATTTCTAAAACCTCGTACCTGATAGATCATTGGTAGGTGCTAAGGTTGTGAAATTATATGTTTGTTCTTGGTGTTTATTTACATGGTTACATGCTTATTTAGTTTAATGATATTTTGCAAGCATGTTTAGAACATTATTAAAAGTTCATCCACACAGATTTATAAGTTTTAAACTTAGGATGAATAAAATATGAATTTTTAAAATGTCATATGTTCAAAGATAAAAATCTTTAAAATGTCATATGTTCAAGATAAAAGTCTTTAAAATGTCATATGAATTTTTGCCTCATTTTTTGTGGAGAAACTTGTTATAGTGTTGTAAACATATATACAAAAATATCATTCAAAAATATATGTTGATGTTCGAATAAAGACTAAAAATGCAAGCATAATAATTTTGTAGGAACTACAAAATGTATTTTTTTTTATAGGGAGTAGAAACGAAATTTAAAAATTTATAGAGACTAAGAACTTATTTAACTATATGTTCTATAATCTATATACTAATAAGTTACTTGTGTATTCGTACGAATTCAATTTTTTTAATTTGAGAAATGTCTAGTGAATAAAATGATTTTATCTTCTCTAGAAATATGGCGGCTATTGAGCAACTGGTGGATGTGATTCAATTCTCCTTGGAAAATGATTTTTAGGTAAGATTTTTGGTCGCTCTTGTAAATTTTACGAGTCAATGGTTGAACTTATTTTGTGTTTGGGCCGACAGAGATTGAGGATGTTCGCGTATTAGTCTATATTTAATTTCACAGTGAAATTGACAAAATCATAATGATCTTCTATGATTTTGCAAAAGCTACTGTAACTTCTACAAAATCGATGGTTTGTCCTTATTTAGTCAATCCCACCGTGAAACCAAACATTCACTTAAAGTGTTGGCGCTATGTTCCACTTGAAGCACAATGATTTACTTAGCTTTGTAACTTCACTAACGCATGACATTCCAGTTATTTAATTTAACTCCCTAGTGTTTTCTAAAATGAGATGCATCTGTTTCAACAATTAAAATGGGTTCAATTATCAATGAGCATATTGGAGTCTTTGTTGGGGTAGCAAGGTTTATATTTGTTAGATTTATATTAATTTTAACAACTGTGGTGAGAAGCCTTGATGATTATTATGAGAAACGAGAACAAGCAATCATGACTATTAAATTTTTATTAAACAAATCTAACGGCTCAAAACGTAAAATGGTCCATATTATTTTTTGCTCAAACAACACACGATCTGCTAATGCTATGCCATTCGGAAATACGGTGATTCATATTTGCTCTCACCGTTGATCCCACAATTTAAACTTATGTACCAAATTCCCAATATCAACTTCGAACCTAAGCATTAAGAGTGAAAACTCAAAATATCAAATTCAATGATTGAAATATCCACAACTGAAGATAGCTGATCGTAGCTCTAGCTTATTTAGTTTTGCTAGAGGAGAATATCCAAACTTTCTTAAAAAAGTTATAAAACTCACTCGGTAATGGCGTTGTAGTATTTACTGTGATTGAAATTTTACCTGAGGCGCTGAATGAAATTCACCTAATGCGATGAAGGTGCAGCGGTAATGTTTTATTTAGACTAAGTTAGTTTTGTGGATTTTTTTAAATATCTTTTTTTTTTATAATCAAAATGTCACACAACGAAAAAAATATTACCCGATTGTCCTACTTTTTCAATTCAATAGGAGATCCCTTTCCAGACCTTTTTCAATTCAATAGGAGGTCGTTTTCCAGGTCAACGACCAACTGAAGATCATTTTTTCTAAACTCAATAGAAGGTCGCTTCCCCAAGGAGCGACCGGCTACTAGCCATTGCATTTTTCTTTTTCTTCTTCATTTTAACAATTGTGAAGAGAGAGTTGAACTTGAGAGAAATTTTGGTGAGATTGTGTGAAGAGAGAGTTGAACTTGATGAATGAATGCGAAAGTGTACAAATTGTGTTGTTTTTTTTTTTTGTAAGCAACCATGGAGCATGATGAATGCTTTGTAGTAGCTAAGACTTTGAGAATTGAGTTTGATGTGATTTGAGAAATCAAGTTTAAGTTTGCTTTTAACTGTACCAAATTTGAAATTAATTGTTGCTTGGGGTTGTATATTTAGAGCTGCCATCCCCTTTATCTCAGCGGCGATAACATCTTCTATCTGTTTTGAGAGCAACTTGCCTGGAGCCCACCCAGCATCCATAACATTCAATTCCAATATACCACTTGTTGACTCACCACCTCTATCATACAACATCATTTGCTCATTTGATGCCATGATCTCAATAATTTTGCGTGCTTCTAATGCGGTCTTGTAATTCAAAGAACCACCTATTGTAGCGTCCAACATAATTCTAGTGCTAGGCCTCAAACCATTACAGAATATTTGCATCTGAGCAGTGTCGTCATAAGAATGATTCGGGCATTCTGCTAGCAAACTCTTGAACCTCCTGTAAATGTCACAAAGAGATTCTCCCTCTTTCTGTTTGTAATTGGAAATCTCTTGCCTCTTTCTAACGAACAAAGCTGGGGGAAAGTATTGTTCAAAGAACTTATCTTCAAAGACATCCCACGTGGTGATGCTACTGGAAGGAAAGGAGTTAAGCCACTCCTTAGCATCATCTTTCAACGACAATGGAAATAATCTCAATCTTTTGCCCTCTTCAGAACAACCATCCACTTTCACTATTTCACATAATTCAAAGAAGTTTGTGAGGTGTCTATTGACGCCTTCGTTATGTTTACCAAAAAAATGAATCTCCTTCAACTCTCAGATTAGAGCGGGGCTCACTTTAAACTTGTTAACTGTAAACGGTGTGTTATGGATAGCCAATCGAGCACCGTTTCTGTTTTGATTCCCATACTCGCCAAGGGTGCGTTCAGGTGGTGGTGGTGGATCGACCATTTCTGCAATTATGAAGAAATCCCCCAAATCCTCTTCTTCCTTTACTAATTGTCTTTCCCTTTGTCTCCTTTCTCGAACCGCCTTTCCATTTGCTTTTCTCAGTTTTTTCAATTTCTGGATCAAAGATAAGTTCAGCTGAGGACTGGCCTCGCATACAAGGTTAGACAAATCGTGAGTAATGAAGAGTTTTAAAATAAAGAAGAATAAATAATTAAAATAGAAACAAAAATTTTATTGTAGAAGAAAAAAATTTCAATTAAGTAAATAAATTAAATTCAATAGTGATATGGCAATCCCCTGCAACGGCGCCAAAAACTTGATAACGTTTCAGCAAGTGTATTGAATCGTTGCAAGTAATAATAAAACGGTAGTACCGAGTGTCGAACTCAATGATTGCGTTTTACTATTGAATTATATTTGATTACTAAATTGAACAAAAAGTTTCCGAATTGATTGAAATAATATTTAAAATTAACAACAGTAATAAAATTGATCCTTTATAATGAGAAAAATGTCAGGGATGAATATCACTTTGAATCCAACCTTGGTGTCTAATTTGTTCCTAGTTACTGAATTCCTTTATTGAATTATTACCGAATTCTCGTTATTATTCTTGCCCTAATTTCTTAGTGACAGAACCTTTAATTCCAAAGTAACCCCTAATTCCTTAGCGGAGTTAAGATTAGAATTAAGCCTTATCGTACAGGAATTCTCTTGTTAAACTATTGCCTTCACAACTAATTTAGTTGGTTTCATGACCTGCATCTATACCTAGACTACAAATTCATGAATTTATCATCTCAAGCATTCGTAAAGTCCACTTCCGTTTCAAAATACGAATCGTAGAACATTTTAATGTTGATCAAGCAATAAAAAGCATTAAGCACATAGACGAGAAAAATAATTCAATAAACTCATTCATATAACTACAAATCAAATCAGAAAAATAAGGGTTTCATCTTGTTACACTCATCGCTAACAAATAAGGTTTAGTTACTCATTACAGAGATAGAAAAGATAGAGATTAGAGAAGGATTACAAGAAAGATTCATGAATGATTCTTGATAAAACTGCTCCAATGGTGTTAGCAACGGTCGTCTTTGAGTTTCTCTGCTAGGGCACAAGTCTCCCAACTTCCCAATAGTCAAAACGATACCTCAAAAGTGAAAAAAACCGAGTTTTAATATGTCTTATGCGCGTCCGGCGCTTCAGGCGCGATTCAGGCGTGAAATGTCAGTGGCCTCAGCGCGAAATGCGCTTCGGGCGCGCTTCAAGCGCACAACATCTTCTACCTGGCGTTTAGTGCATGTTTCTCCTATTTTGAGTTCGAATTTGGTTTTGATGTCTTCATGAAAGTTGTAGTTATGGATCGTAGCTTTCATTTTCACTTCAGTTGACTCCAATCGGACATCTAAAACTCCAGATATGGCTGAAATACTCCACATAGGCCATGTTGATTTCTCACCAAAATTCAGCACTACACTAAAACAAAGTAACAACATAAAAAAACAAAAAATCTCTACTTAATCAAGGAAATAAGAACATAAACATTTCATAAAATCAAATAACTAAAATTAACAAAAGATATTAAATAACTCTTTAAATTACTAATGAATAAAAGATAACTAAGACTAAAAGCAATGAAAAATATGCATATGATGAAGAGTTATCAATAGGGTTCGTAGGGACAATAGGGTTCGCAATGAGAAGGACAATGAAGGGGAGGAGGTTTCGCAATGCCAATAGTTCGTAGGGAAGATTACGTAACGAAGAGGAAACTTAAGTGGTTTACGGTTATATATAAAACCATATTACAGCGCTTTTTTGAAAGAGCGCTGTAAAAGACCTCCTTATTTTATTTTTTAAAAGCCTATTACAGCGTTTTTTTAGAAGCATTTTAAAGCGCTTGTCCAAAAATGCAATAAACAACCTCCTTATTTTATTGTTTTAAAAGCTTTTTACAGTGCTTTTCCAAAAAGCGCTTTAAAAGATCTCTTTATTTTATTATGTGCAAGCGCTTTAAAAGACCTCTTTATTTTTTTTATTAAAAGCCTTTTATAGCGCTTGTCCAAATAGCGCTTTAAAAGATCTCTTTGTTTTATTATGTGCAAGCGCTATGTGACCTCCTTATTTTTTGTTTTAAAGGCTTTTTATAGCGCTTATTGACAAAAGCGCTGTAAAATTACAAGTTTATGTTCAGTTCAGTTCAAGTTAAATATGTTAAATTACAATATAAGTTCAGTTTCTGTAAAATGCTAAATAATTAGTAAAATACCTATATTTGGATTGTTTTTTTCTTCCAAATAATTAGTTAAATACCTATATATATATATATCAATGCTAAATTACTTGATCAGCTCACATTGGGATGATAAGTTCAAGTTCAAGAAAAATTCTCAGTACTCAAACAAAGCTTTTTCAAGTTCAATATAAGCAGAAAATGAGTTATGCAATATCAAACACTTAAATTACATGAACTTAGTATAAAACACTAAGATCACGCTAAATATAAGCAGAAAATCAAATACAGTTCAAGCTAAATACTAAAATGCTCAATTCTGGCAGATCAAACAATTAAATTACATGAACTCAATTCAGATTACATGGCTTATATAAAACAGTTAAACACATTAAGATGCCCTTCTTCTTTTCCTGGTGGGATTCACATTTGTTTGTCCATTAACGATACGACACGATGGATTAATCCAAATTTCCTCATCATAATCATCTCTAAGATATAAACCATCATCAGTTGAATCAATTTCATGTGGTTGTGATGTTGCAAAGAAATTATCATTACCAACATCTTCATCATTATTGTTATCATCACTTATTTTATTGGTCGATAGGACAACAGACCATTTATCATCAGCAGGATCAGTGACATAAAAACCTTGTTGAGCTTGGGACGCTAAAATAAAAGGCTCATCTTTGTATCCCACCCTATTAAAATCGACAAGCAAGAACCCTGACTCATCAATCCAATCGCCATTATTATTATTGACCCACTTGCAACCAAATATGGGAACACGAAACATTGTGTAGTCTAACTCCCATATGCGCTCGATAACCCCAAAATATGATAGATTTGCATATATTGGGTTTTTGTCTTTTGCACTTGAGATATGCATCGCTTCAGCTACAAGAGTGACTCCGCTATTTTGCATAGTGGTTTGATCATCTTGTTCTTTGGTATAAAATGTGTAGCCGTTAATTACATAACTGGTGTAAGAAAAGACATGTAAACTCAGACCATTTGCTAGCCACCTCAACCTCTGTGAAATTGATCTGGGGTCTATATCAAACTTTGAGTTAATGTGATTTTTTAACCATGTTATAAAACTTCGATTGTGCTCTCAAGTTATCCAATTTTGACTCCTATTCATGTTCAAACTAGATAACTGATCCATGTGTACTGTAACATACGGTTGAACCTCATCATCATTGTGCAGAACATACAATTGTGCTTGCTCCCATTCTGTCATTGATATAGTCATTACTCTCTTTCTAGTTATCCCTTCTCCTAATATTCTTCCTGAATGACGAGACATGGGAAGCCCTATGGATTCAACATTAGACATATATTCAGTACAAAATTCAGCAGCTTCTTCGACAATGTACCGTTCAACAATACAACCTTCTGATCGACTTCTACTTTTTACGTACCCTTTTAATATTTTCATATATCGTTCTATCGGATACATCCATCTCATATAAGCTGGCCCACAAAGTTGTGTCTCCTTAACAAGATGAATAGTAAGGTGAACCATTATCTCAAAAAACGAGGGTGGGAAATACATTTCAAGCTCACACAAAGTAACAACAATTTCCCTCTGCAATGTCGGTAATTTCTGAGGATCGATCACTTAACTACAAATTTCCTTGATGAAGAAACATAATTTAGTCATGGCTCGTCGAACTTTTTCAGGTAAAATGGAACGTATACCTATTGGTAGCAAATGCTCCATTAGAATATGCCAATCATTGGTCTTCAAACCTTTTAACTTGAGGTGTTTCATACAAACTAAATTTTTAATGTTTGAAGAGTATCCTTCTGGAACTTGAACTTCGTGTAGAAATTTACAGAAAACAATTTTTTCCTTTCTAGATAGAGTATGAGCGGTTGGAGGTAGATATGTGCGATTTCCTTTCTTTACGGGACTCAATTCATTTCTTATTCCCATATCGACCAAGTCCAATCATGCATTGATGCCATCCTTAGACTTTCCTGGAACATTGAATAACGTACCAATAACACTATCAAATACATTTTTTTCAATATGCATGACATCGAGGAAATGTCTTATATACAATGACTTCCAATATGGCAATTCAAAGAAAATTGACTTTTTCTTCCACCCAGTTTTGACCAGCTCTCTCGCAAAAGGTTTGCCAAATTTATTGGCCAAACCTTGTACTTTTTCAAGTATTTGATATCCAGTCGGTGCTAAAGGAGCTTTATCTTCCTCTGATTTTCCATGGAATGCATTTCTCCACCCACGATACTGATGACTATAAGGTAAAAATCTACGATGTCCAAGAAATAAATTCTTCTTACAATGTTTCAACCGCATCCAATTTGTACTCTCTTCACATATAGGACATGCACACTGACCTTTAATGCTATATCCTGATAAATTACCATATGCTAGAAAATCATTAATTGTGCCGAACAACATAGCCCTCAAATTGAAACATTCTTTCTTATACCCATCATAATCTTCCACACTTGTCTCCCACATAATTTTTAAATCTTCAATTAAAGGATTCAAGTATACGTCAATATCATTCCCCAGTTGTTTGGCTCTAGAAATTAACAGAGACAACATCATAAACTTACGCTTTATACATAACCATGGAGGTAGGTTATAAATCAACAAAATCACAGGCCACGTGCTGTGTGAGATGCTTTGAAGACCATGTGGATTCATTCCATCAGTAGAAAGTGCAAGTCGTAGATTTCTTGACTCTCTCTCGAATTCAAGATACTCGTGATCAATTTTTGCCCATTGTGGATAATCTGCAGGGTGTCGAAACTTTCCATCTCTAATTCTTTCATCTACATGCCATGTCATGTGTTTTGAATCTTCTTCACTACGATAGATGTGCCTAAATCTTGGTATTATAGAAAAATACCACACGTTTTTTGCTGGAGTAGATTCTTTCTTCTTATATCAAAAGACATTGCATTTCGGACACACCTTTAGTAATTCATATTTGTTTGAAATAAAATACAATCGTTAGGACACGCATGAATCCTTTCGTAACTCATGCCAATAGAGCACAAAATTCGTTTAGCCTTGTAAGTTCGAATGGGAAGTTCATTATCATCTAGCAACATATCTTTTAAGAGTGTTAATAATTCTGTTAAGCTTTTATCAGACCATCCATTACTCGCTTTTAAGTTGTACAACTTTAATACTGCCGACAGTCTTGTGAATTTAGTACAACCATTATATAATGGTTTCTCTGCATCACTCAACAAAATCTCAAACATTTTAGGAAAATCCCGAAGATCTTCTTCAACTGCTTTAGCAATCTCCTCCACTCGGTCCCGCTCATATGTATCTGTGTCGAAATCAGTTGAAGCATATGTCGAACCATTCTCAAAATTAATGTTTCCTTTTTTTTCTCACCATGTCTTATCCAACATGTATAGCTTTGATCAATTCCATGCCATACTAAATGTCCTTCCTATTCATCTGCTCTAACGCATTATCCAAAACAACATTTTAAACAAGGACAAACGATTCGATTTGGATCTTTTGCATTCTTCACTTCAAATTCAACAAACTTCTTCACTCCATTTTCATACTCTTTTGACAATCTATTGGCATACATTCATTTCCGGTCCATTTTATATGACCTATATAAATGCAGTTACACAAATAATAAGTTAATGATAACATTATACCAATCTATAGTACAAATATCTAATATTGGAAAATGGAAACCAAGGTTCAAGTCTGATTTCAAAACAGAACAGATCAACAAATTTCAAAAAAGAATAGATTTTATATGATTTATTATGTAACAATTTATCTGTAGTGACAACAACAAATTAATAAATACAGTACCTGAGACAATGTATCCAATTTGTTTTAAAGGGGGAGCAGTAGATGGGCGCACAGTAAAGGAGAGGATGGTTCGCAGAGTAGAGGAGTTGAGGGTTCGTAGGGTTAGGACAACGTATTAATTTTTTTTTATTTAAAGTGAATGATTTTTATTTAAAGTGAATGATTTTACAGCGCTTGTATAAAAAGCGCTCTAATAGGTTCTTTAATTATGTGAAAGCGCATGTAATTTACAGCGCTTTTACAAAAAAGCGCTTTAAAAGCTATGTATAAGGTGAGAGCACTATATTTTACAGCGCTTGTATACAAAGCACTCCAAAAGCGCTGTAAACATTATGTGAGACCACTTCAATTTACAGCGCTTTTATCAAAAGCGCTGTAAAAGCAATGTAAACATTATGTGCCTACAACAGCGTTTTTGCCAAAGCGCTTGTCAAAAAAGTGTTGTTGTATCCTCCGTTAATTTTAAAATATTATACAACAGCGCTTGTATTTAATAAGCGCTATAAAAGACGCGCTACAAAATGTCATGATTGTCGTTAGAGCTGTCAAAATGGGCTAGCCCGAATGGGCCGGCCCGCCCAACCCGCTAAAACATAGGGCTTGGGCCTAAAAATTTCAGCCTAAATTTTTTCAGGGCTTTTGAGCCCGGTCCGAATAAACCTGTTACCCATTAGGGTTAGCCCGTATGGGTACCGGGTAGCCCGCAGCCCGCACAATCAATTTTAAAAAAAATAAAAAGAGTAAAATTGGTCTTAAAAAAAAGGCCCAAACAAACAAAAATTAAATTGGGCCGGTTCCAATTTTTTTTAAGAACTCACAAAGACACAACAAAGTACCAACCCTATTTTGAAGGGAAATGTGACGGCACTCTCACATACAAATTCACGGTCTCACTCCTTGGGCACACAACATATGGCATACGTCGATCTCATCGTCACATTAGAACTATTTAGCACTCTATTTAAATTTGATTTGAGTTTTTCATTTGTGCCATGCTAGACAAATCTAAGTTGTTTTTGGCAATTTGAACTTATTTTAATTTGTGTGTTGTTTGAATCGAGTTTGTGTTAATTGGAAAATCTGAATTTCGAACTTAGTTTGTGTGTTATTTTATTGTGTATTTTTAATGATCTAAAATATCATATAAGTTATTTTGAAATAGGCTTGTAGAACTAAGTTGTTTTTAAATGGGCATGAAGAAATTTTAAACTAAGTTATTTTTAAATGGGTATGAAGAAAATCTTTAAATTAAAATAGTCGTAAGAAAATTTAAAATATTATAAAAAAAAATAAAGAATATGTGGGCTACCTGCCCAGCCCGCAGCCCGTCTAGGGCCAGGCTCATGTAGTATTTGAACAACCCATATTAAAACAAGGTTTTTTAGCCCAGTCTGAAGAAGCCCGCAACCCGTTAGGACCGGCCCTAAATGGGTCGGGTAGCCCGTTTTGACATGTCTATTTGTCGTAGTGATTTTTCTCAAAACTTTGATTGTTGTTAGTTAGAGTATTGATTTTGCAGCCATATTGATCCCATCTACGATATGAATGTATAGTGGGTCCCCAAAAGACAAATAAAATTTACCATATTTAGCTTCATAGTAGTGTTATTATTGTGTTTTTGGGAGATTTAAAACTATGTGTTGTTTAATAGATAAAAGAATAATGTTTAATATTTAGATTCAGAAACTATTTGTCTTTTTTTTTTTTTACAAAGATGTTTTATATTGTCAAAATTTTAAAAATACTATCTATTGATTGAATTTTTATTTATTGATTTGGATTTGATATTACAATAATATCATAGGCGCTCCATCATCTTCACAAGAATAAAAAAACATAAACTAATAATTTGAAAAATGGAACTTTAAGGATCACAAGTGTATTTCTCCGCTCAAAGATCAAATATTTTGTCCAATTTATGAAGATGAAACACATATGATGTCATTTCATGTTTTATTTCCTACTAATAAAACTTACATATATCTATAAAACATAACATTCTCTTCAAATATGAAGGCAAATTCTAACTTCCAAGTTTATCAACAACATCTTTGAAACAACAACAAGCGATCATAGTCCCATCAAAAGTACATATTCCTCGCTCATAGCCCTGACCAAAGCAAAAAGATTGACAATCATGGTATAGCTCACATTTGGAAAAACATTTCGTTGTTGTAAATCCAAGAGGCATGCCTATCATGACAAAAAATATTAGTGTAATAGATAATTAATGTGTATAAGAGTAATAATCTATGACCGAATCAAACTTTATTTTGTAAAATTTGTCAACATACCTATTGAGAATAAAAGAACTACAACAAAAATTGCCATGATAAACTTTTGATTAGTAATCATTGTATTTTTCTTCTTCCTCTTCTTCAATGATCCTTTGTAAATGACTAAGTAAATTTTTTACGCTTGTATAAGTATTTTTAATAAACCTAATCATACAAATATAATAAATAAAATACATAAGTATTTACTTTTATTTAATTTAATGACTCGTACTATCATATTTACATTATTTTAATATAAATATATTATTTATATATAAATCAAATTTTCCGGTCAAAAAAAGACCAAGTTTCCTTTTTATGATAACATTATTTTACTTTACCAATATAAAATTTTATATATCTATATTAATTTTGCCCTTTTAATTGAATTACACTATGCTTTTTTCTTTCCTTAAAACAATAATTTTTTTACCGCCCATTCTTTACAATAATATTTTTTGTAATAATAATAAAGATAATAATAATAGTAATAGTAAAAAAAAATAAAAATAAAAATAAAAGTTTTTAATAATAATAATAATAATAAAGAGAGGGAAAATTTGCTCTACTAGAAATTTGAAGACCTATGGTTTTTTCCTTGCTATGTTAGGGTTTGCATGTCCACCATAAATAATCATGTCATTTGTAAGTGGTCTTTTTTTTTTGCTCTCACACTTCAACTATCTATTATAATATATTAAAAAAGACTCCCAAATACTATTGTGACACATCATGCAATGTAGTGTCATTTCATTCAAATATTTTCAACTCAAAAAAAAATTTATGTGGCACATCTAAAAGGCTCTCTCGGATCTTCCCTCTTCCATCCTCTTTATTATTCAACTTCCAATCTACTATAATCTTATGAAATAGACTCCCAAATACTATTGTGACACATCATCCAATATTGTGTCATTTCATTCAAATATTGCTACCTCAACAAAAATTCATGTGGCACATCTAAAAGTAGCATTCATCCTCTCTCTTCCATCCTCATTATGATTCCACTTCCAATTTGCTTTAACACACATTTTACTATTATTATTACTATTTAGTATCTAATATTATATATAACTATTCATGTGTCATGAGTTATAAATTAAAGTACAATTAATATTAGTTAATCGGCACTCGTTACTCCTCCCTCATTGTTGGTAATAATTTTTCTATGGTTATAACTCCAATTAATATGTTGGTCCTTTTAAACGCTTAAATATATAAATGACAATAATTTGTGGAAGTTATTATGTATCATATATGCTTATGCTTATTTAGAAATGAGGGCCATAAACTTTGATCTTTATGCAACTTTTATAATTTGTGTTAGATTGATTGGTGACAATTTTGTAATTGCTTGCATCTAGATTGTGGTTTTTTTATGTTCACTTTACATATATTTAGATCAGCAAAATGTATGAGAATTTTTACTTTTTTATAGTTTACATTTTTGAGTTTTAATACTATTTATAATTATAATATGTTATGATATCTTTATGGTCAATTGTTGCGTGTGTAGACAATTTGTGCAAATATTTTTGATCAAATTGTTGCGTATGTCATGTGTCATCCAATATACTATTTAGATATACGCCAAAATGTGTTTTTAACACCAATACACCTCTTAAGTTTCATAGATAAGTTATGGATTATTATACGATGACAATTATACTATCTTTCTCATCTCATCTTTAGACACGTGGAGTCAAATAATGTAGCCATCTCTCTCAAAATTTAGCACTTAACTCTCTAAGTTTCCTCGTATAAAGAATAATAAATACTTAATGTCTATATATCTCATATTTTTATTTCTACAATTGTTTAATTTTCGCTAACTAAATATTGTTAGTGTCATCATGGAGAAAACAAAATCACATTTTAATGCAAAAAAAAAATAGCTCATTTTTAATGAGATCTATAAAATATTTTATAGTTATCTTTTAAAGTATTTATACTACATTTTTTATATACAATATTTTTAAAACAATCTCACAAACTAGGATGTTGTCATGTCACTATTAATTTTGTTATTTAAGTTTTTTTTTTTTGACATATCTATGCTATTCTACTCATTCAAACAATCTCTCTTAGTGGTGATCAATCTCTCAACAAGTAGTGCCTTATTAATAATAAAATTGAAACTCCAATATTTTATACTTGGTTTAATAAATCTTATTATTGCATTACATTATTGTGCCTCCTCCAATTCTGAATTTGTAACTGTTTAAATGGTCTATACTTTTTTTTCTTGTAACCATTTTCACACCCCTTATGCAATTAGATTTGGGATCGCACAGGACTGCCACGAGAAAACCTTCTTCATATGTATGAGTTTTCACAACCCTACTTTATCAACTCAAAAGAAAACCTCTTTGTAGCCCAATTATTTTCAAAGAAGTAGATAAAGTTGGAAAATTCTTCTTTTGCACAAATAGTTTTTGAGTAAGTGGTATTTTGTAACATATTCTAGCTATTGGCTCATTTGTCTCAAAACTTTGATTGTTGTTAGTTAGAGTATTGTTTTTGCAGCCATATTTGTTCTCATTATACAGTATGAAAGTATAGTGGGTCCCCAAAAGAAAAATAAAATTGACCAGCTTCATAGTAGTGTTATTATTGTGTTTTCGGGAGATTTAAAACAATGTGTCTTTTAATAGATAAAAGAGTAATGTTTAATATTTAGATTCAGAAACTATTTGTCGTTTTTTTACAGAGATGATTTATATTGTCAAATTTTTTAAAAATACTACCTATTTAAAGTTTCTACATATGTTTTACTTCTACTCAAGCATACATACACGGGTTGTTTGTGAACATTTTCAAGTCAAGTTGTATAGAAGTCTCATACTCAGGACATTGAAATTTAGATTAGTCATTTTTTTGATAGAGTTAGAATGAAATGAATACCAAATGACAAAATTATATACATACTTTTCTAACAATATTTTGACAATAAATTTAGATTTGTTCTTCCACTTTTTCTAATAATATTTTTCTACTAAGAGAACAACTAGAGTTAAATTAAAATTTTAGTTTCAACCATTTTTACTATGATTAAAACTACACTCATTTTGTCTTGCCATTTTTAATTTTACTTTTCACTTTGTATTCTCCATTTTGTGTCTTCATCTGAACATGCCAACTTAGATTAATTTCATTTTCAATCATTTTAAAATTATAATTACACAACAAAACGAGTTAAAAAAGAGCATGACTAATATGATTTTACGGTAGATAATTACATATATTAATATTTATTAAAATACTTTTAAGATTTTTAATACTAAATATAATTTATAAACTTTGTTTGTAGGATTGTCTTCACTATGAGTTTATTTGAAAAAATTATTATTTTTTGTATTATGCATCAGAACCACACATTTGAGAGAGTGATTTATTTTTTGACTGAACATTTGAAAGAGTGATGAATGTTTAGCAATTAGTATTTCTTTAAAATAATGTAGTAATTAGAAAGATGTAAATTTTCACAGATTAGTTATTAACATTTTAATTTTAATAGATTACTTGATCCATCATATAGATTAACTTTATACTTATTACTACATTTTAATGCATAGATTTTTTTTTTACATAATACTCTTTTTATCTATTTTCTCATAATCTTTAATTAGTGAAGTGTGATATAAGACATTAAATTATAAATCGATTATAAATCAGTTGATCAAACATTTAAATACATTTTTAGAAGTTTGAAATCTTATTCATTCATTAAAAATATAACTAAAATTTTAACATATTAATTTAATGGGTAAAATTTAATATATGTATTAGTTACAATTACGTTCTCTAAGAAATTCTACAAATTCTCAAATGTGTGTTTATAAACCCATATATAATAATTACTCAAATAAACTCACATGGAAAACATACTCTTCAAACAAAATCAATAAGTTATATTATTTTTGAAATTTTAAAATTTTATTCACAGTAATACTAATATATTAAAGTCTATATATCCCGCGCAACGTTAGCCATATTCTAGTTATCCATAATGTCCAAGGCAGGCAAATGATTTTCTTATCAACACAGGCTTTGAAAATTATTGCTCGAGCTTTATCATATTCTTGTGCAATTCCAATAACGTTATTTCAGAAACCTTGTATCAAGAGTATAAGCTATCTATAAATATATCTAAACATGAATATTAGGCGAATCTTACAAATTATCAATAAGTTCTTGATGGAAGATTGTTGGAATATTTTATAATATTTAAATTAATGATTATATTCCATTATTATTATCTAGGCAAATATCTTTATTTAATTATATTAGTTATTGGCTAAATTTATCTTTTAATGCCTTAACTTATCTTATGGTTTTACTTTGGTCCTCTAATCATTTTTTGTTCCGCTTTGGCCTTTTAATTATACTTCTGTTAGTCCATTCGTCAATTTCCGTTAGTTTTTGGTAAAAAAAAACTTTAATTTTTGTTGACGTGTCGCCTATGGTAGAAGAAATGAGACTAAAATTAAGAGTGTGATTGGTTGAGAGAAGAAAATGTAAAGAGAGAAATAGGTAAGAGAGAGTTTGAAAAGAGTGAAAGAGGTAAGAAATAAAGTATATTTAATATATTTTTTTTATATAAGAAAAAAAAAAAGAATTAGAGAAGAGAGAAATTTGATTACTTTTAATTATACAAGAAGCCCTCCAAGTCTTCTTTTATTAAGTTACACATCAAAATTAATTTACTTTTTTTAGCTGAAATAAAAATGATTAAGTTACTAAATTATTTAATTTAATGAACTCAGTTAATATCACTAATTACTAATTTAAATGATTTCAAGTAAGTATTTTGATTATTAATTAATTTTAATTTCTTCATATTTATGTTTTATTTTATATAGTTTATTATTAATTTTTTGGGGTGAATGTTTATTTTTACGGTGGATGAATAATTTATTAAAAGCACAGTCTTTACATAACATCCCTAGGACACCATACCAAAAAACCTTGCAATTCCTCAATGTAAAAGTCAGATCTAGAATCTTTAACACATTTTGATATTGTGTTATTAATTAGAGATGATGGGTTTGAATGATGCATTTTGAGAATTGTAAGACATTTTCATATATATGAAAAATTGTAAATTAAGAATGATTAAGAAAAAGGAAAGGATGAATCCTAAATTGGAGAAAAAGAAGAAAGAAAAAAGTAGTTAATCCAAACACAAACATCGAGGGGTGAGTTTCGAAATTATGTAACAATATAAAATACACGAGAAGAACACGCAATCAGTCAAAACGGTACAAATAACCAGAAAATTCAATAATATAATATCGAAGGTTAATCTAATTCAATCACAATAAAACAGTTACAAGGATAAAATGCTATGCATATCCTTTACTCTATACTTCATCATTTGGTACCATTCTACTCTGAAGTACTTGGTTAGGAGAAAAATTGTAAATTAAGAATGATTAAGAAAAAGGAAAGGATGAATCCTAAATTGGAGAAAAAGAAGAAAGAAAAAAGTAGTTAATCCAAACACAAACATCGAGGGGTGAGTTTCGAAATTATGTAACAATATAAAATACACGAGAAGAACACGCAATCAGTCAAAACGGTACAAATAACCAGAAAATTCAATAATATAATATCGAAGGTTAATCTAATTCAATCACAATAAAACAGTTACAAGGATAAAATGCTATGCATATCCTTTACTCTATACATCATCATTTGGTACCATTCTACTCTGAAGTACTTGGTTAGGAGGTCTGATCCTATGCCACTACAAGAGTGGACAGACAATTCATGAATGACCAAGTCCTCATAGATCCCCTCAACTCAACCCGAGACACATATACGCGACAGTCGGGGTAAATGTGTGTTGCATGGTAGCTCCCGACATTTGGAGTGCTACCTCCAAGTCACCTAGGAATTCCCCACCCGAATACCTCCAAGGTCTAACAATCTTGCCTTAAGACTCAACAGTAGACCGCCACGATCAGGCTCAATTTAGTTGTACTTCCCCGGAATCGCTAGGCTTGTCAGGTCCTACCTATATGATGACAAAATAATCTCCACTTCACAAATTCTCAATATTTATTTTCTCCCCTCGTTGGCCTATGATACTCCATTAAGACCATAATCTCAAACACAAATTGGAATCACAATTATTTCATTAGAGGTTACTTCAATCTTTTCATCACTATTATAAATCACACATCATCATCATTACATAACTCATCACAAATTTAGAGCATCCCTATCATCAATCGTACCTCATCACATAAACTTATCACAATACATCCATCTTTTATTATCATATCACATAAATTCATCTAATCAAACATATACATAAAATTAATTCAACACTCAATATCACAATAACATCAAATACTATGCATTTAAAGAAATTAAATCAATCAACACCTTACCAATATTCCTATTCTATATTTTAATCTCACAATTTCCATATTTGCACATTAATTAATTTATCCCTCAAAGGGCTACTGCCGTACGTAGCAAGCCCCGGATGAATCGTTGGGAAATATGGTTTTCCCGTTCATCTCACAATATATTACACTCATGAATTCAAACGCTCTCTCACCCCTTACCTTATTTCGACGCTTTCACACACAAATATGATTCCACGAGCAAACAACATTTATTCTTTGACTCTTTATTCTTCAACTGATCTAACTCGACAGTTTTTGGGTAAACGTCAAAATAAATTATGAGAAACTACTCTAAAAACTAAATTCGAAATTCGGTCGAGGAAAATTACCATAAATCAGAAAACCAATGAGTTGATAATATAGCCACTTTTCACACGATCGTTTTGGCGTTGGTTTCACTCAAATCGGACTTACGGTGAAGAAGAACGGTGCAAAATAAGGAATTCCACAAACAGAGAAGTCGGGTATTTTAGAGAGAAATTGAGATGGTTAAAAATCTGGAAAAGTGTGTTTAATTGACTAACTAAATGTATAAAACAACATAATGAAATTTGAACAGAAACGGAGAAAATTTTATGAAACAGTTATCGATGATGGGTACCAATTTTCTTCCTTTTCTCTCAATTTTGCGGCTGCCGTTTCTTAACCTACGTCTCATCTCTCTTTCTACTTCTTTCTCTTTTCAATTCAATTCAATTCTTTTTTTTTTTTAATTATTTAATTATAATTTACTTTTGCATATAGGCTTAACCCATAAAACACATTTACTCATTTCTTTTGTTTATTTATTTATTTTAAATAAAACAAATAATTACCAATACTATTTTTTTTAAACACAACTTAATTACAAAAATATTACTAATATTTTAAATTTAATATTTTATAAAATAAAATACATTAATAATCAAAACTCTCATATTCAAATTAATCACTATAATTATACTTATTTTTTCAAATACTCACGTTAAATTACTACCATCGTTAAAAAAAATATTTGAAATTATAGAATAAATAAATATA
>JBBPBP010009779.1:60050083-60101166 GCA_037974735.1 Cicer chorassanicum | reverse complement strand
ATCCTAATAAATACATATAAAATCATCATCCCATAACAACTATTTAAAAATGAAGAAAATCAAACACAATATTACTACTATCCCAAGATAATTATTTATAAAATAAATAACTACAATAAGAAATACTTAGAAATAATTAAAATATAAATATGTGCACACTTAACTACGAAAACATATATTCACGTAAAATCGCTTAAAATCTTATTTTATAAAATATGTACACTAAAATACTATTAAAATATAATATTTGTTATTTATATCACTCATTTAGTCGAATATGTACAAGATTAGAACATCATAGAAAGCGCACATGTAAAGAAAATTAATCAACATATATTCTAAAATAATTTTAACATTAAATTAATTATTTAAAATCACATTTTATTAATAAAATAGTTTATTATAAATTTTGAGGTGTTACAAACAATCAGCATCACATTTCATAAAATCATTCAATTGCAATCTTGCTATAAATAAATTCACAACAATTCTATAGGTTACTAAATTATATTTTAATCCTCACTATAACAATTCATATATTATTAATTAATTATTATTGCTCAATAGGGCTCAACCGTACGTAGTAAGCCCCGGATTAATATCTGAAGATTCCTCCGAACGAAGCCGATCTGCTGATTTAATGCGTCGCGCCTTCGCCAACCACCGTCTCTAATAACCCGTGAGAGAATTATAACAACACAACAACCAAATACAAATAAATTACTTACTAAAAATAAATAAATAAATTATCTGTTATTTGTAATATAACCAAAAAATACATTTAATATCGTCAACATACATATTAATATAATTAGATTTTATTTCACATATCGGTTAACGAAGTCACAATTTTTGTTTTTAAGAACCCTTCAAACAACCAATAAAAACCATTTAAAATTTCCAGCCCTTCTAGTGTGTTTCAAATATATATAAAAATAAAAATAAAACATATGTAAAAACAATGCATTAGGCAAACACCATCACGAGGAAGTCGACAAAAAATTGAGAGTAATTCATATTAATTTCAGCCTAATAGAGCAAGTCTGGTACTTTAAAAAATGCAGAGAACAGTACTTGATAAAAACATCCTTATAAATATAATAACATAAAATAATGTATAATTTTAATTAAGATAAGGCAGAATCGCATAGCATATATATATATAATGAAATTGATAGTATTTATTTAAATTGATGCGTACGACAAATCACTTTTAATTATAGATAAAATAAAATGAATTCTTTAGATGCAGATTAATTTCAGAATATATGTCTAGTAATATAATTCAATCATATGCCCAAGTCTACTGTTACTAAAATTGAAATAAAATAATATATGCTTAGGCTTGACTACACGATAAAGTATTACAAAAATCCAAATGTTGTTTGCTATCGCCGCTAAATTTGTGAAGACATTGCTTCAGGGATATAATTCAAATGGAAGGAAATTGTTATTATAATTGAAAGGAAATGTTTAGATTACTTCAAAAAAAATCTGCCCATCACTACTATTATGCTTTGATCAAGGTACAAATAACGAATCGGTTTTTCAGTAAAAAAATAATCTTTTTAAATTAAAATTTTTATTATAGTAAAAACTATATATAAGACACAACAAATGAATATGTTCAAATGCAAAAATATAGAGCTGCACTTCAGATATAAATTGCAAATTAAAAAGTATAAAATAAACCATAAAAAATAAAAAGCATAAGATAAAAGGAAGAAATTAAGCCAAGATGTAAAGTATGTAAACCATAGTATCCCATTACCAAGAAAATAATCTCTGTTTTCAGCTATATGTATATATCTGCGTAGTCTACATGCCTAGCCACGTGCATCGCTCAGTTTTTGGATTAATTCTGAAAGGTTACTTAATTGCTAATTTCAACTATTATTATAATTGCCTAAACATGTACAGGAGAGGAATAATGAAGAATGGCATACCTTGGAATTGAAATTGAATTTTGGGATTGGGATTGGAAATAGTAGTGCGATTTTGCGGCTCCCAACAGCTATTGGAATTGGAATGCGCTAATCCTATTTTTTTTTCTTCTGTCGGCTTCTAACTTCCTCACGATTAGGAAGCAGTTATATATATACCTAGTATACTAGTTGTTGTTGTTGTTGTTATTATTATTATTATTATTAGAAATTGGGGTGTTACAGGGATTGCCATATCATTATTGAGTTATAATGTATTTACTTAATTGGAATTTTTTGCTCTACAATAAAAAATTTGTGTTTATTTTTGTTTAATTGAAATTTTTTCATTACTTGCCATATGTCTAACCTTGTATACGAGGCCAACCCTCAGCCAAACTTCTTTTTGATCCAGAAATCGAAAAAACTGCAAAAGCAAATCAAAATGCGGTTCGACAATGGAGGCAAAGGAAAAGATAGTTAGTAGTGGAAGAAGAGGGTTTGGGAGAATTCTTTATCTTTGCGGAGATGGCTGATCCACCACCATGCTCGATTGGCCATCTATAACCAATCATTAAAGTTAACATGTTTGAAATAAGTCTCGTTCTGTACCGAGAGTTGAAGGAGATTCATTTTTTTGGTAAACATAATGAAGATGCCAATAGACATTTCACAAACTTCTTTGAACTATGTGAAATAGTAAAGGTGGATGGTAACTCTGATAAGGCAAGAGGTTGAGACTATTTCCATTATCCTTGAAAGATGATGATAAGGGGTGCCTTAATTCTTTACCCTCCGGTAGTACCACCACATGGAATGACCTTGAAGATAAGTTCTTGGAACAATTATTCCCTCCAGCTATGTTCGTTAGAAAAAGGAAAGAGATTTTCGGTTACAAACAGAAAGAAGGAGAATCTCTTCGTGACACTTACAAGAGATTCAAGAGTTTACTAGTAGGCTGCCCCAATCATGCTTATGATGACACTGCACAGATGCAAATATTCTATAATGGTTTGAGGCCTAGCACTAGAATTATGTTGGATGGTACAATAGGTGGTTCTTTGAATAACAAAATTGCATGAAATGAGCAGATGATGTTGTATGATATAGGTGGTGGGTGAAAAATTGATATGTTGTAATTGAATGTTATGGATGTTGGGTTGGCTCAAGGGAAGTTTCTCTCAAATTAGATAGAATAAGTTATCTCCGCTGAGATAAAGAAGGGGATGGCAGATCTAAATATACAACCCCATGTGGCCCCTATCAAATTACCGGGACATATAGGTTGTGACTTATGTGGGAGAACACATAAAATGGAGCTTTGTGGGTAACAATGTGCTGAATAATCCCTACTCTAGTAAATACAATTCGAGTTGGAGAAATCATCCAAATTTTTCATGGAAAGATCAACTGGATGGACCTTAAGGTGACAAGGAGCTCAATCAAATCAAGCTTCATCTCGCAAACCTACTTGGGAGATAACTATTGAGAATTTAGCAATGAACATAAGTACTTTTATTGAATAGTCAAGAAGTGTCCAAAAAACTCATTCAGCTTCAATAAAGAACATTGAGACCCAAATGGGTCAAATTTCTCAATAACTAGCACAAAGAGCACCCAAAAATTTGCCTAGTGACACATCTCCGAATCTGGGAAATAATGTTAATGTCGTGACAACGAGGAGTGGCAAGGTAATTGAACCAGTACCACATAAAGCCAAAAAGGGTGGGACTGCTTCAATTCCAACCCACCTGGAGGAAATGGTCACCCCAACATCAATTGAGCAGGACATCGCTCTTGAAAAGGAGGAAGAACCTATGGTGCAGAAAAATGAAGCATTGCCTTAGCTCAAAATTTGACTTCCGTTTCCTCAAAGATTAAAAAAGGAAGCAACTAAAAAACAATTTACTAAGTTCCTTGATGTTTTTAAAATTGAAAATTAACATTCTTTTTGTAGAAACACTAGAGAAAATGTTGACATACGCCAAGTTCATGAAGGAAATCTGTGAAAGAAAATAAAAATTGGTGATGAATTAGTGATGCTTATCGAAGAATGTAGTGCTATTTAACAGAGGAAACTGCCACCTAAGCTCAAGGATCCTAGAAGCTTCTCTATTCCTTGCACTATTGGGGATAAAACTTCTGGAAGGCCTTGTGTGGTGTTAGGGCTAGTGTGAGTCTTATGCCCCTTTCTATATACAAAAGTTTGGCCATTTGGAGAGTTAAAGACACACAATTGATGTTACAATTTGCGGATCACTCAATGAAACACCCATGTGGGGTGGTGGAAGATGTGTTGGTCAATGTAGATAAGTTCATTTTCTGGTGGATTTTGTGGTACTAGATATGGAGGAAGACAATGATATCCCCTTGATCTTGGGGAGACCATTCGTAGTTACATGGAGAGCTATGATTGATGTGGCGGATGAAACCTTAACCTTTAAGGTAAATGAGAAAACAATTACATTCCATATTCTAAAAGCCATGGAGCATTCAAAAGAAAGAGACGGGTACAATTGAATTGAGATTTTCAATTCGATAGTCGAAGAAAGAGTTGAACATCGAGTACCTACTCTGCCTTTAGAAAAGGTGATATGCATGTCCCATGATGTTATTAAAGATAATGAAGATCCAAGAGTGAAAGATGTTTTATCCATGTTAGAAGCATCACCATCTTACTCCTCCCACTTCCATACTAGATGGGAGGAGTTAAAAGGTAATAAACAAACGCTTGTAGAAAAAAAGAAAGAGACGCCACTGGTTGAGCTCAAGCAATTGCCACCTCACTTGAAATATGTATTCCTTGGTGCAAAAGATGATGTGTTACTTGTGTCATATAATACACCTTGACAATGGTTAAGTCGTCAAGCTAATGACTTTAAAGAAGCGCTTCGTAGGAGGCAACCCATAGGTAGAAGTAACTTTTATTTTTGCAATCTTATTTTTGTTATTTGAATTTGTTTCTTTTTAATTATATGTAAACGTACAATATGATCAAGAATTTTTAACAACTTGAAGTTGGTCTTAAGTTATTTGTTTTTTATTCATGTTTTAAATAATAATTCTTCAATCATGTTCATTGTTCAATTTGATAGATTTCACTTATGCATACATTGTTGAATACTCTTTGGTTGTGGAAGTCTTAACTTTCTTTAAAAAACATGTATTTTGCAGTTACATGTTAGGCATCATTTTGATAGTTCATACTTTCTCTTATTATCCTAGTTGTGAGCTTTTAAGTCGAAACACTTTAATTATTTGTTGTGTGATTATCCAGACATGTGTTATCCCTTTAGAACTTGTACTAATTCTGACTTGCATCATTTGTGATTTTTGTATACACTGAGGCAATTTTGTTTGGTTGTTTGAGCCTTTCGAACTACCCTATGGAAATTTTATCCTTTGCTAGCCCCATTGAGCCTTGCGCTTTTCTTTCGGTTACTAGCGACATTACAAGTCAAATACCTAATTTTAATTAAATCACCTTACTTGGAATTAGGTAGGAATTTTTTATCTCGTCTTGAAAAAGTTCTAAGTTTGGGGTTGTTCATGGGATAGCAACCTTTTAAGTGTGTGGTGTTGGTTCTCTAAGTAATAATAAAAAAATCTAAAAAAATCAAAACCAAAAGGGAAAAAAAAATCAGTTTGTGTACTTTGAGTAACAACGGCTTCTTGGTTCTTTTCCCGATGTTTGAAAATGTGTACCTAACTCCAAGTAGTTAAGCATACTATCCCAAAATGTCCTACCCTTACCTAAGCCCCATTACAACCTGAAAGTCCTCCAAAGTGTATGTTTTTGTTGCATTGTGATTGCTAACTAGAATTTTTTCAATCCTACAATAGCAAGATGCATGTTTTAAGATTTGAATGAAAAATTCACAACCTTTACTAAATAATTGAGAGAAATTTTGGTGAAATTGTGTGAAGAGAGAGATGAACTTCATGAATGAATGTTAAATGGGTTGTTCTATGTTTACAAATGGTGTTGTTTTTTAGTGTGCGATGTAAACAACCTTTGATCATGATTAATGTTTTGTAGTAGTAGCAACTTTGTGGGTTAAGTTTGATTTGAATATGAGGAATTGAGTTTCATCTGGTTTTTAACTGTCCCCAAATTTAAATTAATTGTTACTTGGGGACAAGCAACAAACTAAGTTTGCGGTTGTGATAACTCTCCATTGTATGCATATTTTCATTGTTTTTAGTCTTATTTATCTTTAATCATTAGTTAATTTAAGAATTTATTTGATATAGTTTCTTAATTTTATTTTTGGATTTAATGAAATGTTTATGTTCTAATTTCCTTGATTAAGTAGAGATTTTTCATAGTTTTGCATTGTTTCATTGTTTTAGTGCAATGGGAAATTGTGGTGAGAAATCAACATCACATATGTGGAATATTTCAGTCATATCTGGAGTTGTAGATGTCCAATTTGAGTCAAACCAAGTGCAAATGAAAGCTACGATTCATAGCTACAACTTTAATGAAGACACCGGAGCCAAATTCCAACTCAATAAGGAGAAAAGTGCAGTAAACGTTAGACATCAAATGTTGTGCATTCGAGTGCAAATACTTGTGCCTCGGGCAAATTTCTACAGTATTTTGCCATCTTACTTCTTACCAGAAGCACCTGAGCGCCCCTGGCACGCGGCTAGGGTGCATGACGCGCTGCAAAATGCATAAAAATGTACTTTTCTCATTTTCTAGGCATCATTTTGGCTATTTTGAAGTTTGAAGACTTGTGCCCTAGCAAAGAAACTTAGGTGAGGCTAGTTCTAACACCATTGAAGAAGATTTATCAAGAATCATTCATGAATCTTTCTTGTAATTCTTATTTAATCTCTATCTTTTGTATATTTGTTATGAGTAACTAAACCCTATTTGTTAGGGATGAGTGAAACAAGTTGAAACCCTTATTTCTCTGATTTGATTTCCACTTATATGAATGAGTTTATTGAATTATTTTTCTCGTTTATGTGCTTTATGCTTTTTATGGCTTGATCAACTTTAAACTATTTTACGATTCGTATTGTGAACCCAAAGTGGACTTTACGAATGCTTGAGAAGAGAAATTCATGATATTGTAGTCTAAGGATAGATGCAGGTCATGAAACCAATTGAAGTATTTGCAGAGGCAATTGTTTAATAAGAGAATTCTTGTATTGTAAAGTTTAATTCTAATCTTAAATCCACTAAAGAATTAAGGGTTACTTTGGAATTAAAGGTTATGTGTCGCTAAGGAATTAGGGCAAAAATAATAAAGAGAATTTGATTATAGTTCAATAAAGGAATCTAGTAACTAGGATTAAATTAGAAACCAAGGTTGGATTCAAAACAAAACTCATCCCTGACATTTATTTTATTAGAAAAGTTCAATTCTATTACTCTTGTTAGTTTCAAATATAATTTCAATCAATTGGGAAAAAATTTGTTCAATTTTAGTAATTAAATTTAATTCAATAGTATAACGCAATCCTTGAGTTCGACACTCGATACTACCTTTTTAATTATTACTTACAACGATTCAGTACACTTGCTGAAACATTATCACCACCAGAATTACTTTTTATGAATTCATAATTAGATCCAATTCAGCTTGTAATCTATTCATTAAATAATTTCACTGGTTATTAACGTGGAAAAGTGTTAGCATTAGCCTCCTTTATATCATTCTCGAAGACTCTTGTAAATTGGAACCAAATAGTGAAAATATTATAACTTTTGTTCAAAAGTTTAAACTGGAACAACACATGCATTTCTAAAATAAAATAAAAAACACGACTACCATATGTATGCGTTGAGACTTAGATTTCAATGATCAATTAATGAAAAATAAAAACATAAACTAATAATTTGAAAATAGATTAAACTTTAAGAAACACAAACGGATTTCTCCTTACAAAATTATTGTTCCAATTTTTGAATTGGTGTTTTGCTTCAAAGTTATAATTAGAATTCATGTTCATTATATATCCTCTCAAAGATCAAATATTTTGTCAAATTTATGGAGATGAAACCATCTATATTTCATGAGGTATCTCTTAATTTTTCAATCATACTTTTGCTTTGATTTCTCAATTGTACTTCATGATGACATTTGATGTTTTATTTCCGACTAATAAAACTTACATATATTTATTAAACAACAACAAGCCATCATACTCCCATCAAAAGTATATATTCCTCGCACATAGCCATGAGAAGCGGAAAAAAAATTGACAATCACGGTATTCTCACATCTAGAAAAACATTGCATTGTTGTAAATCCATAGGCCATGCTTATCAAGACGAGTAATATTAGGGTATTAGATAATTAATGTGTATAAGAGTAATAATATATGACTGAATCAAACTCTATTTTGCAAAAATTGTTTACATAGCTATTGAGAATAGAAGAACTATAACAAAGGTTCCGTGGACACCTAATTTTGTCCGTCTTTTCTTATTATTCACAAAAAAATTAACAAAAAGGGTGTTTAGGATTTTTTATCCAAACTTTCCTTTTTTTTAATTCAATATATCATTTTAATTTAATTTTTCGTATGATATTTAGTTGTTAATAAAAAAGATATATGTTAACCTTTTTATTTATTACTTTTTTTGGTCTAATAATAACAAGGTAATAAAAAATATAATTTAAAACATTTTATTTTTATTTTATAGAAAATAAAACGAAATTAAACATAAAATTAATAAATATGAGATCTTTTGGAGTAAATTAAATATGAATGATTTTGATTTGATTGATTTATATTTAATATGATTTTTGGAACCTGAGAAAAGTTTTTAAAGAAAATGTAAAACTCAAGGATTCAACTTAATTAGTAATAATGGTAGACATTTATTCCTAATTTATTAATATAAATAAGAGTGTTATGAGACTCTCACGAGAATAAAAAGGAAAGGAAGGGGGATTAGAAAATATGGACTGGTTTTAGGTACTTGAATCCGCCCACCAGAAAGCCACTATTGGTTCTCTGTTGCGCCATTCTTACACAACCTTCTCGATAATCACTATGTCAAGAAAGAAAAATCTGAGACGGAGATAAAAGGGGAAACAAAACAATCTCTCAAATTCGGTATGTAAATTTCGTTTCTTTGAAACAAACTAATATAATTGTTTTGTTTTGTTTATTATCTCTGATGTTTTTCAAGTATCCTTTTTTATTTATTGTTATAATACTATCATGTTTGTCGTTTTGTATATTTTATGTTATAATTAAAACAAATCGTATTTTCATATTCTAAATATAAAATAAAATATTGAATTGAGAAAACGCATTCTTCAACAATCAGAATTGTGTGAAAAAATCGCAAACCTCACACAAACACTCTTTATGGTTCTACTCATTCATGTAAACTTAAAAATACTTAGAAAAATAAGATAAATAAAAAGGATAAAAATGAAAACATATTGTTATCTCTTTCTCCGTATCGAACTCGTCCACCATTGGACCACCTAGTTATTTTCCAATGCACCGGTATTAGTCTCTCATGACTATGGCACAAATAGAAAATAAATTAAAATTAATAAAAATTAAAATTAAAATTAAAATTGAACCACACACAAATATTTTATACAAGAACTACGTGTGTTTTGATTTTCCTATTGCATATTGCAGCTGATGATACGTAGGAGCAAGGTCATCCCTGTGTCAAACCGAATTAATAAAAAATACTTTTCCTTCTTTTATAAATGTAAATAATATATTTTCTTTTTTGCTTATTCTTTTTGGGGTAGTATAAATAATTAAATAAATAATTATTTTGTATACAATTAATTACAAGGTAACCGTTTAAAGGGACGGTGTAGGGTGCTAATATTTTCTCTCCTCGTAACTGACTCTCGAATCTGAAATTTTGGTTCCAAATCTTTATTTTAGGTTATATCCAATTTTTCCTTTACTAAAATAAAATTGATGGCGACTTATTTTTCGCAGACAAACCGAACGGATGCCGTGATAAACTTTTAATTAGTAGTCATTGTTTTTATCTTCTT
This sequence comes from Cicer chorassanicum, assembly GCA_037974735.1. Lineage (NCBI taxonomy): Eukaryota > Viridiplantae > Streptophyta > Magnoliopsida > Fabales > Fabaceae > Cicer > Cicer chorassanicum. The sequence goes on along the minus strand of JBBPBP010009779.1, from coordinate 60,091,244 downwards.
CCTCTTCTTCAAAGATCATTTGTAAAACAAAAAGTACAATTTTCTTGTTTGTATCAATATATATAATAAACCTAATCATAAAAATATAACAAATAAAATACATATAGATATTTATTTTTATTTAATATAATGACTCAGATTATTTTAATATATATAATATTATCTATTTTTAAATCAAAATCTCAGGTTGCTTTTTAAGATTACATTATTTTACTTTACCAATATAATATTTTATATATCTGTATTAATTCTTTCCTTTGAATTGAATTGTGTCATGTTTTTTGCGTTCCTTAAAACCATAATTTTTGGATCGTATATTCTTTACAATAACAATAATAATAATAATAATAATAATAATAATAATAATAATAATAATAATAATAATAATAATAATAATAATAATAATAATAATAATAATAATAATAATAATAATAATAATAATGACAATAATTGAATGAGAGGGAAAATTTGCTCTACTTGGAATTTCAAGACCTATGGGTTTTTCCTTGATATGTTAGGGTTTGCATGTCCACCACCATGGATAATCATGTCATTAAAATCAAAATCTCCCATCATTCAAACCAAGATCAAAATTCACACCCATATTTAACTTTACATAATGGATTTCATGATTTCCTTATTTGTTATTCTCTCTCTCTCCCTCTCCCCCATTCATTGAATCACTGCCATATTATTTAGAAATTAATGAATGGCATTGTTGTTTATTTGTTGAATCATGATTTTGTTAATCAAATGTGTGGTTGGTGTTAATAATCTATGTTAGTTTATGAGTAACATTATTTGTGTTGTTGTTACGAACAAACAAAGAAATAACAAATAACACATTAGTTGCATTAGAGAGAGAGAGAGAGAGAGAGAGAGAGAGAGAGAGAGAGAGAGAGAGAGAGAGAGAGAGAGAGAGAGAGAGAGAGAGATAAATAATTGAATTCAATAAGTAAGGTTAAAAATGGGTGTGAATTTTGATTTTGGGTTATTAATAAGAGATATAGGTGTTTGAATGATTGACTTTGAGAATTGTAAGATATTGTTCAAATATGAATAATTCTAAATTATGAATGATTAAACGTGTGTTTCGTTCTACGGTAACTAAAATTGATTTTAGTTAAAAATGATTTGAATTGAAAGTGATTTATAATTGGATATGTTTGGGTAAAAGTAAGTTCAACAAAAAAAAGGACGTGTAAAAATCACGTTTGGACTCAAAAGTTAAAAATCATTGCTTTAAGTTATTTTGGAAGAAGGGAAAACTATTTTTCACTTTAGGTCCCTTAAATTATTTTTAGTTTCGTTTAGTCTCATTTTTTACTTGTTGTATGAAAGCAAAAGTTAACGTTTTATTATCAATTAAGAGCCTTAATTAATTAGAGATCAAATTGAGTAATAAGTTTTATTAGATTTCTAATTAGATAGTGAATTAATTCTCATGGGCCTTGGATATGAGTAGACGTGAGATGAATCATTTGGGAATAATGAGAATCTTAATTGACTATTATCTTATATATATGTTGTTGTCTTTATTATACCAAACACATCGCACATTGCCTCTTTTCCAAAATTTGAAGAGTGCTTAAGGCATAAGAGTCTAAGTTGAGGAAGAGCCACAAGTCAACAGGTGCTCGTCATCCGTCTCTCTGTTTCAGGGTCGATGTTTAGAGACTATTCAAGATTACCACAAAGTGATGATTAACTATGAATCCAGGTATTTCTATAACCTCGTCCTTGATAGATCATTTGTAGGTGCTAAGGTTGTGAAAATATATGTTTGTTCTTGGTGTTTATTTACATGTTCACATGCTTATTTAGTTTAATGATATTTTGCAAGCATGTTTAGAACATTATTAAAAGTTCATCCACACAAATTTATAAGTGTTAAACTTGGGATGAATTAAAAATGAATTTTTAAAATGTCATACGTTCAAGATAAAAGTCCTTAAAACCGGAACTTATTAATCGAATTTTTACCTCATTTTTTGTGGAGAAACTTTTTATAGTGTTTTAAACATGTATACAAAAAAAAATCATTCAAAAATATATGTTGATGTTCGAATGAGGACTAAAAATGCAAGCATAATAATTTTGTAGGAACTACAAAATGTATTTTTTTTTATAGGGACTAAAAACGAAATTTCAAAGTTTATAGAGATTAAAAACTTATTTAACCATATGCTCTATCATCTATATACTAATAAGTTACTTATGCATTCGTACGAATTCAATTTTTTAGTTTCAGAAATGTCTACTGAATAAAATGATTATATCTTCTCTAGAAAGATGGCGGCTATTGAGCAACTGGTGGATGTGATTCAGTTCTCCTATGAAAATGATTTTTAAGTAAGATTTTTTATCACTCTTTTAAATTTTGCGAGTCAATGGTTGAACTTATTTTGTATTTGGGCCGATAGGGATTGAGGATGTTCGCCTATTAGTCTATATTTAGTTTCACAGTGAAATTGACAAAATCATAATGAACTTCTATGATTTTGCAAAAGCTACTGTAACTTCCACAAAATCGATGGTTTGTCGTTATTCAGTCGATCCCACTGTGAAACTAAACATTCACATAAAGTGTTGGCGCTATGTTCCACTTGAAGCACAATGATTTACTTAGCTTTGTAACTTCACTAACTCATGACATTCCAGTTATTTAATTTAACTCCCTAGTGTTTTCTAAAATGAGATACATTTGTTTCAACAATGAAAATGGGTTCAATTATCAATGAGCATATTGGAGTCTTTGTTGGGGTAGCAAGGTTTATATTTGTGAGATTTATATTAATTTTAACAACTGTGGTGAGAAGCCTTGATGATTATTATTAAATATAAGTTAGTTTTAGTTTATCTCTACTAATAACAGAATTCAGTTTATGTTATTTTGTAAGGTTTGTTAGTTTTGATTCCATTGTATTTATATAAAACTTGGGCCATCTTTCCAAGTAATTTTTCAATTCAAAAATAATTCTTCTTCTCTTAATTCAATATGGTATCAGGCATTTTCTGGTCTTGAATACCTCTTTGTTTTTCTCTTTTTCCTTGTTTTTTCTTCCTCCATGGCTGAAAACCCTTTCTCTAATTTTTCCTCAAATCCTTTAAATCCCTATTATCTTCATCCCAATGAGAATCCATCTTTGGTTCTCGTTACGCCATTATTGGATAGCAAGAATTACAATTCATGTTTTCCAAAACATGGTTATCCACCTGGATTTCAACAACGACATTCTCGAGCAGCCCTTAATAATGCAACTGCTTCAGATTCTCAAGATTCCTCCCCTGCTAATCAAGAGAGCACCGACGCACCTCTTACTACTATTCAAGATCAGTATAATCAAATTCTTCAACTTCTCCAAAATACTCTTGCTGTTTCTTCATCTTCAACACCAATTCACCCTTCAACTAATATTGTTGCTGTTCAAAATGATCCTCTCAATTCAGTTTCCTCTCCATTAGGTAAGCAAGTTGTCTATTGGGTAATGGATACAGGTGTTACTCATCACATAACTCATAATTTTGTTCATTTTTCTACTCATGCTATTGTTCAACCCATTACTATGAAATTACCTAATGGTCAAACCACTACTACTAATATATCTGGTTCTATACAGATTTCTGAACATATTACTCTGCATGATGTGTACTATTTTCCAGATTTTCATGTCAATTTGATTTCTGTAACAAAATTGATTAACTCATCTAAATGTTACCTCACCTTTACTACTGATAAATGCTTCATTTTGCAGAATTACCCCAAGAAAGTGATTGGTACAGCTGATAGACATGGAGATCTCTATGTCTTCCAAGCTCAGGCCAATATATCTCTCCCTATATCTAGTAATTCTTGTAATAATACTCTTTCTATTTCAGATTCTACCATTTTATGGCACTATAGATTAGGTCACATTTCTAATTCTACACATAAATGTATTGCTTCACATTTTCCTTTCATTTCCTACAAGTTTAATAAAAAATTGCCTTGTGATACATGTCAATTTGCTAAACAAAGAAAGTTACCTTATCCTATTAGAACTAGTCAATCCTCTATGATTTTTGATATTTTGCACGCTGACATTTGGGGTCCTTATTCTATTCCCTCTATTTCTGGTCATAAATATTTTCTTACTCTTGTGGATGACTATAGTAGATTTACTTGGATAATTTTGATGAAATTTAAAAGTGAAACTAGACATCACCTCATCAACTTCATTTCTTACATTGAAACACAATTTTCCACTAAATTAAAGTGTATACGCACTGATAATGGGCCTGAATTTTCAATGAATGAGTTTTTCAAATCTAAAGGGATCCTACACCAAAGGTCTTGTGTTGAGTGTCCTCAACAAAATGGAATAATTGAAAGGAAACATCAACACATCCTCAATGTGGCAAGATCTCTTTCTTTTCAAGCTCACTTGCCTAAGAATTTCTGGCATTTTTCTATACAACATGCTATTCATTTAATAAACAGGTTACCTTCGCCTCTCATTAATAATAAAACTCCCTTTACTTTACTTCATAACGCACCTCCTACTCTACTGCACCTCAAATGTTTTGGTTGTTTAGCTTATGCTTCCACTTTAAATTCTCATAGAACAAAATTTGAGCCACGTGCTAGAAAAACTGTTTTTTTGGGTTATAGGGATGGTACTAAAGGATATTTCTTATATGATTTGCATACTAATGAATTTTTTGTTTCTAGAAATGTTATTTTTTTTGAACAGGTTTATCCTTTCTCTGTTGTTACAAATGATACTCCTACACCTATTATCCCTCAACTACATTCTAACACTACAGACCTTGAACCCATTGATTATTTTCATAATCACCCCAATCCAACCCCTCATCATGATGTTAACACTAATATTGACCACCCTGCTCAAACCACTGATCATGGACAACCAGTTCAGATCAGTACCATACCTCATCCCCTTAGACATTCAACCAGAATTACAATCAGACCAAGCTATCTAAATGATTATCATTGTGAACTTCTTAGGAAACCTACCCATAAACCAACTCAGTCTTCTAACTGTCTATTTCCTTTATGTTCTGTTTTATCTTATGATAATTGCAATACCTCTTATAAAAACTTTTGTTTAGCTATTTCTTCTATAATTGAACCTAAGACTTATACTCAAGCATGTAAACAAGATTGCTGGAAAATTGCTATGAATAATGAATTGCACACCCTTGATTCTACTCATACTCGGTCTATTATTGATCTACCAAATGATAAGACTCCTATTGGTTGTAAATGGGTCTACAAAGTTAAACATTGCGCTGATGGCTCAATAGAGAGATATAAGGCCAGATTAGTGGCCAAGGGATACACCCAACTTGAAAGTGTGGATTTCTTTGACACATTTTCTCCTGTTGCCAAATTAACAACTGTAAGAACTCTTCTTGCCTTTGCTTCTATTAAAAATTGGTTTTTAGAACAACTTGATGTAAACAATGCTTTTTTACATGGTGACTTGCATGAGGAAATTTATATGACTATACCTCCGGGTTATAAAATTCCTCATGACAGTAATGGAACTACCAAGGTCTGCAAGCTTCATAAATCAATTTATGGTCTTAAACAAGCTAGCAGACAATGGTACTCCAAACTCTCTGACTCCCTTACCTCTCTTGGTTATATTCACTCCACTGCTGATTTTTCTTTATTTACGAAACACTTTAATGATCATTTCACTGCATTGATTATATATGTTGATGACATAGTGCTCACAGGTAATGACTACACTGATATTCAGCAGGTAAAATCATTTTTAAATGAAAAATTCAAAATAAAGGATCTAGGTTGTCTTAGATATTTCCTTGGCATTGAGGTTGCTAGATCACCAAATGGTATTGTTCTTAACCAATGCAAATATACACTAGAATTCTTAGATGAAACTGGCCATTTAGCCACCAAACCATCTAATACTCCTTATGATTCTTCTCTGAAATTACATTGTACTGATTCTCCTTTCTATGAAGATATTACTCAATACAGGAGACTCATTGGGAGACTTATTTATCTTACTACAACTCGGCCTGACATAGCATTTGCTGTTCAGCAGCTGAGTCAACATGTTTCTCAACCTCGACTTGTCCATTATCAGGCTGTAACTCGCATCCTACAGTATTTAAAATCTTGTCCTGCAAAGGGCTTATTTTATTCTTCTTCCACTGATTTATGTCTTTCTGGTTTTGCAGACTCTGATTGGGCTACGTGTCCAAGCACTAGGAAATCTGTCATAGGCTATGTTGTCTTCTTAGGCTCATCTTTAATCTCTTGGAAATCAAAGAAACAGTCCACTGTTTCGAGGTCCAGTTCTGAGGCAGAATATCGCGCCTTAGCCAGCCTAACCTGTGAAATACAATGGTTGCACTACCTCTTCAAAGACCTTCACATTACTTTCAGCAAACCAACATCTGTTTACTGTGACAACCAATCAGCAATTTACTTGGCTCATAACCCAATATTTCATGAACGAACCAAACATATAGAAATTGATTGTCATATCGTTCGTGAGAAAATTGGTCTTGGCCTCATAAAGTTGTTCCCTATACCGTCTACTGCTCAAATAGCAGACTTGCTAACAAAGCCTTTGTTGAAACCAGCTTTCATGCAACTACTGTTCAAGCTTGGTCTATTTGATGTGCATCGTCCAGCTTGTGGGGGAGTATTAAATATAAGTTAGTTTTAGTTTATCTCTACTAATAATAGAATTCAGTTTATGTTATTTTGTAAGGTTTGTTAGTTTTGATTCCATTGTATATATATAAAACTTGGGCCATCTTTCCAAGTAATTTTTCAATTCAAAAATAATTCTTCTTCTCTTAATTCAATAATTATTATGAGAAACGAGAACAAGCAATCATGACTATTAAATTTTTATTAAACAAATCTATCGGCTCAAAACCTAAAATGGTCCACATTATTTTTTGCTCAAACAACACACGATCTGCTAATGCTATGCCATTCGGAAATACGGTGATTCATATTTGCTCTCACCGTTGATCCCACAATTTAAACTTATGTACCAAATTCCCAAATATCAACTTCGAACCTAAGCATTAAGAGTGAAAACTCAAAATATCAAATTCAATGATTGAAATATCCACAACTGAAGATAGCTGATCATAGCTTTAGCTTATTTAGTTTTGCTAGAGAAGAATATCCAAACTTTCTTAAAAAAGTTATAAAACTCACTCGGTAATGGCGTTGTAGTATTTACTGTGATTGAAATTTTACCTGAGGCGCTGAATGAAATTCACCTAATGCGATGAAGGTGCAGCGGTAATGTTTTATTTAGACTAAGTTAGTTTTGTGGATTTTTTTTAAATATCTTTTTTTTTATAATCAAAATGTCACACAACAAAAAAAATATTATCCGATTGTCCTACTTTTTCAATTCAATAGGAGATCGCTTTCCAGGCCTTTTTCAATTCAATAGGAGGTCGCTTTTCAGGTTAGCGACCAACTGAAGACCATTTTTTTTTAAACTCAATAGAAGGTCGCTTCCCCAAGGAGCGACCGGCTACTAGCCATTGCATTTTTCTTTTTCTTGTTCATTTTAACAATTGTTATTAATTATTTAATAAATTAAAATTAATTAAAAAATAAAAATACTCTTTCTGTAGTGTACATTTTTGTTCTAATGCTTTTGCTCATTAGTGAATTGTGACACACCTTAACACCTTCATATTGTGTCCAATTTCCTTCGTTTTGTATGGGTTGGAACGCTTCATCGTAGACTTATAGTACCGTTTTCACCTTGAACACATCAGGTATAAGGCTTCAATAATTATATTTTATGCTAGAACATTCTACTATCACATGTGAACAAGGCATATGTTTAGCTTGATATTTCCCACAATCGCACCACTTGTTAGGTAGGTTTAGACTGAAATGACCAATTGGTCGCTCTTCTCTTGGAAATACTGTCTCGTGGACCATGAAATTATGGTTGCTCCGATAAAAACTATCGACTCTATGACTATTGGATTTACTTATTTCCAATTTCATAAAATTTATGCAAGTTTCTGTGTATACCTGACCAGAAGCTAAAATTGATGCGTGTTGTTTCCCTATGGTTGGAAACAGTGTCCTTGTTTTAAAATAAGTTGATTGGACCAAAGCAGTGATGGGAAGGTTGCGCGTGTATTTTAATACCCCGTTGATCGACACCACAAGGTTGGTTGTCATCTGACCACAACGGCTACCTCCATCGAATGCTTGAATACAATCTTGTCGTGGTCTATTGTCTAACCATTTCAAAGCCTTCGGGTTTACTATGCCGATTTCTTTGCGGTAGTATCGATATGTAGGCTCATTGATCGAGTAACCTGTATTGAAACAGTAGACAATGCATTATTACACTAATTATAAAAATTAAGAATAAAATTATCAAAAATTACACTAATTATAAAAATTAAGAATGAAATTATTACCCATAGAAATAATTTTTTTTTCTTCAAAGCATTATTTGGATTTTTATAAGCACTCTTAATTGATTCGTGTCTATCTGAAATCAAACAAATGTTGGCTTCTGGAGTGACGTATTTTCTCAAAAAGGAACTCTAACCCTCTTTTGTCTCACCTTCCACAAGAGCATAAGCAATAGGAATTACATTGTTGTTCCCATCCTGTGCAACTGCTACCAATAGAGTTCCCTTGTATTTGTCGTACAACCAAGTCCCATAAATTTTTACTATTGGTTTACAAAATTTAAACACAGATATGCACGGAACGAAAACCCAGAATAGTCTATGAAAGATCCTTCTCCCATTTATCAAACTATTCTCATGATAAGCTGGGATGATTCCATTTAAATTTTGGTTCTTGGAGCAAACGTTTGCATAACCAACAACCATTGTGGGAGTTGATTGTAAGACTCTTCCCAATTGCCATAAATTTTTTCGATCGTTTTATCTTTTTCCCATCCAGGTCTTTCTATAACAAATTGTGTAGTTGTGTAAAATAAAACTAATTGTGTAGTTGTGTAAAATATAACTAACTGTGTAGTCTATGAACATATGCCTTGTTCACATGTGATAGCAGCATGTTCTAGCATAAAATATAATTATTGGAGCCTTATATTTGATGTGTACAAGGCGGAAACAGTACCAAAGGTCTAAGACGAAGTGTTTCAACCATACCAAACGAACAATATTGGCCACAATATGAAGGTGTTAAGGTGTGTCACAATCCACTAATGTGGAGAGTCAAGAAAGGTCGCTCAAAGAGCAAACGCATTAGAACATATATGGACACTACAGAAAGAGTACCTAGAAAATGCGGATTATGTCGAGTCGCAGGCCTGGGAAGCGACCTCTTATTGAATTGAAAAAGTAGGGCAATCGCGTAAAAAAAATTTGGTTGTGTGGCATTTTTGTTATAAAAAACAAAAAAAGGGAGATTTTAGAAAAAAAAAATCATAGTTTTGTAGTCTTTTAATTTATTTTTTAGTTCATATTAGTTTTAGAGTCTTTTTCTTCTCACTTACTTTCAAACTTCTAAACTTAAAAATTTATTATTACCTTCGATCTAAAATCTCAAACAATTTATACATTCAAACTCATAATATTTCAAATTCATAATTAAAAAATTCAAATTCATAATCTTTCAAACTTAAAAAAATAAAAATAAACAATTCCCAAGTTCATTTCTCATACATTCATCTTCTCTTTACTTTTATATATATTTTCCGCATTTTCTCTTTCCCCTTTTTTAAATCAATCATTTTTTTTATACAAAAGACAATTTTTTTTATTTGGAATCTGAATCCAGATTATATTTTTTTAGAATTGGATCAAAGCAAACCTTTTTGTCTAAATTTGATTTTTTTTGTAATCAAATTTTTGCAGTTTTAACCAAAGTTGTTTGAAATCTTTTTTTTTTTAATTCATTTGATATTGAACTATTTTTTTTATTTCTTTCTCTCATACCTAAAAATTATGATTTTAATCTATAAATTAGGGGAAATTTGTGTCTTAAAAAGGGTGATTTTTAAGATTTAGAATTTTATTTTGAAAGGTTAAGATTAAGAAAATGCATATTGAGAATCTTAACTAATTGATATAAATACAACTTAACAACCTTATAGACAATCTTTGCTTGGATAAAGAATGAGTTTGAAGATTTTTTATTTTTCTGAGTATGAAAGGTTATGAAATTGCATTTTGAAGATTTGAATGATAAATTCAAAACCTTTACTAAACAATTGAGAGAAATTTTGGTGAAATTGTGTGAAGAGAGAGATGAACTTGATGAATGAATGTTAAATGGGTTGTTCTAAGTTTACAAATGGTGTTGTTTTTTTGTGTGCGATGTAAACAACCTTTGAGCATGATTATTGTTTTGTAGTAGCCGCAACTTTGTGGATTAAGTTTGATTTGAATATGAGGAATTGAGTTTCATCTTGTTTTTAATTGTACCCAATATTAAATTAATTGTAACTTGGGGACAAGCAACAAACTAAGTTTGCGGTTGTGATAACTCTCCATTGTATGCATATTTTCATTGTTTTTAGTCTTGTTTATCTTTAATCATTAGTTAATTTAAGATTTATTTGATATAGTTTCTTCATTTTATTTTTGGATTTAATGAAGTGTTTATGTTCTTATTTCCTTGATTAAGTAGAGACTTTTCATAGTTTTGCGTTGTTTCATTGTTTTAGTGCAATGGGAAATTGTGGTGAGAAATCAACATCAGATATGTGGAATACTTCAGTCATATCTCGAGTTGTAGATGTCCAATTGGAGTCAAACCAAGTGCAAATGAAAGTTAAGATTCATAGCTACAACTTTAATGAAAACACCGGAGCCAAATTCGGACTCAAACAAGGAGAAAAATGTAGTAAACATTAGACATCAAATATTGTGCGCTCGAGTGCAAATACATGCGCCTCGGGCACATTTCTACAGTAATTTTCCATCTTACTTCTTCCCAAAAGCGCTGGAGCGCCCCTGGCACGCGACTAGGGTGCATGACGCCCTGCAAAATGAATAAAAATGTACTTTTCTCATTTTCTAGGCATCATTTTGGCTATTTTGAAGTTTGAAGACTTGTGCCCTAGCAGAGAAACTTAGGTGAGGCTGATTCTAACACCATTGAAGGAGTTTTTATCAAGAATCATTCATGAATCTTTCTTGCAATTCTTATTTAATCTCTATCTTTTGTATCTTTGTTATGAGTAACTAAACCCTATTTGTTAGGGATGAGTGAAACAAGTTGAAACCCTTATTTCTCTTATTTGATTTCTACTTATATGAATGAGTTTATTGAATTATTTTTCTCGTTTATGTGCTTTATGCTTTTTATGGCTTGATCAACTTTAATCTGTTTTACGATTCATATTGTGAAACAAAAGTGGACTTTACGAATGCTTAAGAAGAGAAATTCATGATATTGTAGTCTAGGGATAGATGCAGGTCATGAAACTAATTGAATTATTTGCAGAGTCAATTGTTTGATAAGAGAATTCTTGTATTGTAAAGTTTAATTCTAATCTTAAATTTACTAAAGAATTAAGGGTTACTTTGGAATTAAAAGTTATGTGTCGCTAAAGAATTAGGGCAAAAATAATAAAGAGAATTCGATTATAGTTCAATAAAGGAATCTAGTAACTAGGATTAAATTAGAAACCAAGGTCAGATTCAGAACAAAACTCATCCCTGACCTTTATTTTATTAGAAAAGTTCAATTCTATTACTCTTGTTAGTTTCAAATATAATTTTAATCAATTGAGAAAAAAATTGTTCAATTTTAGTAATTAAATTTAATTCATTAGTATAACGTAATCCTTGAGTTCAACACTCGATACTACCCTTTTAATTATTACTTGCAACGATGCGGTACACTTACTGATACACTGTCGCGACCACTTTAGAATTACTTTTTATGAATTCATAATTAGATCCAATTCAGCTTGTATTCTATTCATTAAATAATTTCACTGGTTATAAATGTGGAAAAGTGTTAGCATTAGCCTCCTTTATATCATTCTCGAAGACTCTTGTAAATTGGAACCAAGTAGAAAATATTATAACTTTTGTCCAAAAGTTTAAACTGGAACAACACATCCATTTCTAAAATAAAATAAATAAATAAAAAATGTATGCTTTGAGACTTAGATTTCAATAATCAATTAATGAAAAATAAAAACATAAACTAATAATTTGAAAAATAGATTAAACTTTAAGAAACACAAACGGATTTCTCCTTACAAAATTGTTGTTCCAATTCTTGAATTGGTGTTTTGCTTCAAAGTTATAATTAGAATTCATGTCCATTATATATCCTCTCAAAAACCAAATATTTTGTCAAATTTATGGAGATGAAACCATCTATATTTCATGAGGTATCTCTTAATTTTCCAATCATACTTTTACTTTTATTTCTCAATTGTACATCATGATGACATTTGATGTTTTATTTCCGACTAATAAAACTTACATATATTTATACAACATAATATTTTCTTCAAAAAGAAGGCAAGCTCTAACTTCCAAGTTTATCAACAACATATTTGAAACAACAACAAACCATCATACTCCCATCAAAAGTATATATTCCTCGCACATAGCCCTGAGAAGAGAAAAAAAATTGACAATCATGGTATTCTCATATCTGGAAAAACATTGCATTGTTGTAAATCCATAGGCCATGCCTATCAAGACGAGTAATATTAGGGTATTAGATAATTAATGTGTATAAGAGTAATAATATATGACCGAATCAAATTCTATTTTGCAAAAATTGTTTACATAGCTATTGAGAATAGAAGAACTATTACAAAGGTTCTGTCGACACCTAATTTTATCCGTCTTTTATTATTATTCACAAAAAAATACACAAAAAGGGTGTTTTGGATTTTTTATCCTAACTTTCCTTTTTTTTTAATTCAATATATCATTTTCATTTAATTTTTCGTATGATATTTAGTTGTTAATAAATAAAAGATATATGTTAACCTTTTATTTATTACTTTTTTGGGTCTAATAATAACAAGGTAATAAAAAATATAATTCAAAACTTTTTATTTTTATTTTATAGAAAATAAAACGAAATTAAACATAAAATTAATAAATATGAGATCCTTTGGAGTAAATTAAATATGAATAATTTTGATTTGATTGATTTATATTTAATATGATTTTTGGAATTTGAGAAAAGTTTTTAAAGAAAAAGTAAAACTCAAGGATTCAACTTAATAAGTAATAATGGTAGATATGTATTCCTAATTTATTAATATAAATAAGAGTGTTATGAGACTCTCACGAGAATAAAAAGGAAAGGAACGTATTACTATTGTGTTTAACACGTGGCAAATTACTGAATTACCTCTATTCTCATTGAAAAATATAATGATTCAATACAAGATATTTATATGTGGGAAAAATGATGTAACTGCTGTAACTAATCTAACTGAAGTAGTTACTCTTACTAACAAACTAAAATCAAATAAATTGACTAAGTCTACTATATCTAATAGCCTCCCTCAAGATGGAGCACATAGGTTCATTAAGCCTAGCTTGGAACAAAAATTCTGAAATGGTTTGGGATCGAAACCTTTGGTGAAGACGTCTTCCAATTGCTGGGCAGAACTGACAGGCAGCAGATGAAACAACTTCTGCTGGAGTTTCTCGCGAACGAGGTGGCAGTCAAGTTCTATATGCTTGGTACGTTTGTGAAATGAAGAGTTGGCTGCAATGTGTCTAGCAAATTGATTGTCACAATATAAAAGAGCTGGTGCTGTAAAATCAGCGTGGAGGTCTTGAAGAAGATAAGTCAGCCATTTTATTTCACATACAGCGGAGGCCATGGCCCGATACTCTGCTTCTGATGAACTTCTAGAAACTGTGGCATGTTTCTTGGACTTCCAGGATATCAAGATGAAGGTTAGTTGGAGAACACATATGTTGGCTTAATTGTTGAACTGAAAAACTAATATATGGTCTTGTGTTCGTAAGGTAGATGAGTTGTCCCACTAGGCGTCGGTACGGAGAAGGATCGAAAATGGGGGTTCCAACAGTGGAAGTGAGTCTGGTGCCTTTTAAAATAGGTATAGAAGCTGGTTTAGAGGTGAGCAGACCAACATTGTGCAGAAAATCCAGAACATATTTTCGTTGGCAAATATGGATTCCTAGCTTTGATCTTGATACTTCCAAACCAAGGAAGTACTTCAAGTCCCCTAGGTCCTTTATCTTGAATTTCGAGTTGATGAATGATTTAATATCTGTGCATTCGTTGATGTCATTACCGACAATAATAATATCATCAACGTAAATAAGGAGGGCGTTGAAAGATTGATGAACTCTTTTAGTGAATAAAGAGCTATCGGAAGAAGATTGAATATATCCTTTAGAAAGTAAGGCATTGGACAGTTTAGCAAACCATTGTCTACTAGATTGTTTAAGTCCATAAAGCGATTTTAAAAGTTTGAATACATGGTTTGGAGGAGTAGTGGACATACCCAGAGGTAGGTTCATATAAACCTCCTCATCCAAATCCCCATGTAAGAATGCATTATTCACATCCAACTGATGTAAAAACCAATTATTGGAAGAAGCTAAGGCAAGTAGTAATCTTACATTGGTTAGTTTGGCAACCGGAGAATAGGTGTCAAAATAGTATATACCTTCAATTTGATGAAAACCCTTGGCAACTAATCGAGCCTTATACCTTTCAATGCTACCATCAGATTTGTGTTTGATTTTATATACCTATTTGCAGCCAATGGGCTTTTTGCCTTGCGGTAACTCAGTTATCACCCAAGTGTTGTTATTATTTAAAGCATCTAGTTCAACCTCCATGGCTTTAATCCATACATCATGTTTAATAGCATGTTTATAATGAGGCGGTTCATGACTAACAGTGATAGCATTGATGTACTTAAAATGAGATGGAGAACATTTATGATAAGATCAAACAATAGAAAAGGAATGTAATGGGGGCAGATTATTATGATGCAAAACAGCATTACATTGAAAATCATTTAAGTATGCAGGGGGTGGCGATGCCTAGCAGGTCTTCTTAAAGAGTCATTGTCAAGAGTAGTATGATGAACAATAGAATCATGTATGCAAGTAGAATCATGGGAAGGGGGAACAGTATGACAAATATCAGATTGCAGAGCGGCAGCAGAATTGGAATTATGGGGCAGGGGATGCATCACAACAGAATTATCAAAAATAAGGACATCATCAGTGTTAGTGTCGTGGTCTAAATCAGTAGCAGAAGCATGATTTTGAGGATAAGGAAAAATAGATTCATAAAAGATAACGTTTCTAGAGATAAAGGTAGCACGGGTATGTAAATCAAATAAAATATAACCTTTTGTGCCAATCTTAAGACCCAAGAAAATGCATTGTCTTGCACAGGGGTCTAATTTGGTGCGGGCATGAGTTAAAGTAGTAGCATATGCCAAGCAACCAAAGACCTTTAATTCACTAAAGGTTGGAGGGATATTGTATAACATTTCATAAGGAGTTTTAAGATTCAATACAGGAGTGCAAATCTGAATAATGATGTAAACAACATGTTTTAAAGCATGAGACCAAAAGCATTTAGGCAAATGAGCATGGAATAAAATAGCATGCGTTACATTTAAGATATGACGACGTTTGCGTTCTACAATAGAGTTTTGTTTAGGAGTTTCAACACATGAAGTATGATGAATAATAGCTAATGAAGAATAAAACTCAGGCATAAGAAATTCTAATCCATTATCACTTCTAATAGTTTTGATGGTACATGAAAATTGATTGGAAACATAGGAAATAAAATCCTTAATATAGGTTCTTGTTTCAGATTTAGTTTTCATAAGAAAAACCCATGTGTGGCGTGTAAAATCATCTACAATGGAAAGAAAATAAGAAAAGCCTTCTAAAGAAATTTTATTAACAGGGCCCCATATATCCATGTGTACAAGATCAAAAGCATGTAAAGACTTAGTAGTACTTGAAGAAAAAGGCAATTTACATTGTTTAGCCAAATGACAAGAGTTGCAAACTAAATCTTTATTAATAGAAATGTAAGGAAATTGTTTGGACATAGTGATGGAAACATTAAAGGATGGGTGGCCTAATCGAAAGCGCCAAAGATCAAAAGAATTACAAGAACCAGTATTTACATTATTAGCAAATCTAGGATTGGAAATGGTATAAAAGCTATTAGCAAAAGAATGTCTAGAAGGGGAGTGATTAAGGATGTAGAGATTATTATGAAGCTCCACATTCCCAATCATCTTTTTGGTAACCATATCCTGAATCGCACAAAAACCATGTGAGAAGACCAACTGGCAATTGAGATTTCTAGTCAATTTAGAAATAGAAATTAGGCTAAATCTAAATTGAGGAATGAATAAAACATTAGTTAAAAAAATGTTGGTGTAAAGGAAATGGTGCCAGAAAAATATGCAAACAGATTCATGCCATTTGGAAACAAAACAGAGACAGGTTTAATAGATTGAATAGTACTAAAACAGTGAATATTATGGCAAACATGGTCAGAGGCACCAGAATCTAAAATCCAAAAATTGGGAGACGAGTTATAGGTACCTGATTTGGAGATACTTGAAACAATTTGAGTGTCAAGCAAGACTATTCTCCTTGTTGGTTGAAATAGAATTTGAGGAAGTTACCTTAGAAGCTTTGAGTAGTGAAACTAATTGTTGATAATCTTCACGTGTGAGAGGTAAAATATCAACATCGAGATTGCGTGTATGTTGAGATTTCTTGATATCAGAAGTCTCTGAAGGCTATTGTACAGAGAATTTGTAACCCGGGGGGAATCCATGCTGGAAATAACAAGTGTCTACGGTATGATTGGTCTTTTTGCAATGAGTGCAAACCATATTATGTCGTGATTGACCACGACCTTTCCCTTTGCCTTGAGTGGATGAAGGTTTCATGTGTGAAGAATTACCAGAACAAATAGTAAAGGCAGTGGAGTCTTGTTGGTTGGGATTTGAGGAAGGATCTTGTTGGACCACAAGGGAATATGCTTTTCTTAAGGAGGGTAATGGGTCCATGAGTAGTATCTGAGTTCTTGCAGTGTTGTAGTTATCGTTGAGCCCTTTTAAGAAGCAGATGATGTATTCATTGTGTTTGTATGTGGCCACAGTAGTGCTCAGTGAACACGAACAGCGAGGGGAACAAGAACAAACAGGGATGAGGCGTAGAAATTCCAACTCATCCCATAATATTTTCAAATCAGTAAAGTAAGCAGAGAGGGTACGATCACCTTGTTTGATGGAATGCAAATCTTTGAGCAAATCGGAAACCCTAAAATGGTTGCCCTTGGTGAATCATTCTTGAAGATCTTTCCACAAATCAGTGGCGTTGTCAAAACAAATGACGCTTTGTGTGATGTGAGGAGCTAGGGTTCGTGTAATCCATGAGAGAACCATATTATTGCAGCGATCCCACAATTCAAAATTGGGATCGGTGGAAGAGGGTTGAGAAAGGGAACAATTAATGAAAGAAAGTTTGTTCTTGGATGATAATGCACGTTTCATGCATTTGCTCCAGTTATGGTAGCTGTTGTCGTTCAACGGCGGTGCGACGAGAACGGAGCCAGGGTTTTCGCCGAGATAGAGGTAATAAGGATTTCGAGGGTTAAGAGTCGGATCTTGAGGAGGAAAATCGTGTTTGGTTGGAGGATTTGTGGGTGGTTCTTCAGCCATGGAGAGGTTCTGTTTAGAACCCTAAGAACAAAGAAGAAGATAGACGCGATGAAGAAAAGGGACGCGAAGATGATGATACGCGAAAGAGTGAGGAGTAAAAAATTGTAATTTTTTTTAATGGGTTTTGTCCTCTGATACCATATTACTATTGTGTTTAACACGTGGCAAATTACTGAATTACCTCTATTCTCATTAAAAAATCTAATGATTCAATACAAGATATTTATAAGTGGGAAAAAGGATGTAACTGCTGTAACTAATCTAACTGAAGTAGTTACTCTTACTAACAAACTAAAAACAAATAAATTGACTAAGTCTACTATATCTAATAAAAGGAGGGAATAGAAAATATGGACCGGTTTTAGGTACTTGAATCCGCCCACCAGAAAGCCACTGTTGGTTCTCTATTGCGCCATTCTTACACAACCTTCTCGATAATCACTCATGTCAAAAAAGAAAAATTTGAGACGGAGATAAAAGGGGAAACAAAACAATCTCTCAAATTCGGTATGTAAATTTCGTTTCTTTGAAACAAACTAATATAATTGTTTTGTTTTGTTTATTATCTCTGTTGTTTTTCAAGTATCCTTTTTTATTTATTGTTACAATACTATCATGTTTGTCGTTTTGTATATTTTATGTTATAATTAAAACAAACTGTATTTTCATATTCTAAATATAAAACAAAATATTGAATTGAGAAAATGCATTCCTCAACAATCAGAATTATGTGAAAAAATCGCAAACTTCACACAAACACTCATTTATGGTTCTACTCATTCATGTAAACTTAAAAATACTTAAAAACATAAGATAAATAAAAAGGATAAAAATGAAAACATATTCTTTCTCAGTATATATAATAAACCTAATCATAAAAATATAACAAATAAAATACATATAGATATTTATTTTTATTTAATTTAATGACTCAGATTATTTTAATATATATAATATTATTTATTTTTAAATCAAAATCTCAGGTTCCTTTTTAAGATTACATTATTTTACTTTATCAATATAATAGTTTTATATATCTATATTAATTCTTTCCTTTGAATTGAATTGTGTCATGTTTTTTGCGTTCCTTAAAAACATTATTTTTTGATCGCATATTCTTTACAAGAATAATAATAATAATAATAATAATAACAATAATAATAATAATAATAATAATAATAATAATAATAATAATGACAATAATTGAATGAGAGGGAAAATTTGCTCTACTTGGAATTTCAAGACCTATGGGTTTTTCCTTGATATGTTAGGGTTTGCATGTCCACCACCATGGATAATCATGTCATTAAAATCAAAATCTCCCATCATTCAAACCAAGATCAAAATTCACACCCATATTTAACTTTACATAATGGATTTCATGATTTCCTTATTTGTTATTCTCTCTCCCTCTCCCCCATTCATTGAATCACTGCCATATTATTTAGAAATTAATGAATGGTATTGTTGTTTATTTGTTGAATCATGATTTTGTTAATCAAATGTGTGGTTGGTGTTAATAATCTATGTTAGTTTATGAGTAACATTATTTGTGTTGTTGTTACGAACAAACAAAGAAATAACAAATAACACATTAGTTGCATTAGAGAGAGAGAGAGAGAGAGAGAGAGAGAGAGAGAGAGAGAGAGAGAGAGAGAGAGAGAGAGAGAGAGAGAGAGAGAGAAATAATTGAATTCAATAAGTAAGGTTTAAAATGGGTGTGAATTTTGATTTTGGGTTATTAATAAGAGATATAGGTGTTTGAATGATTGACTTTGAGAATTGTAAGATATTGTTCAAATATGAAAAATTCTAAATTATGAATGATTAAACGTGTGTTTCGTTCTACGGTAACTAAAATTGATTTTAGTTAAAAATGATTTGAATTGAAAGTGATTTATAATTGGATATGTTTGGGTAAAAGTAAGTTCAACAAAAAAAAGACGTGTAAAAATCACGTTTGGACTCAAAAGTTAAAAATCATTGCTTTAAGTTATTTTGGAAGAAGGGAAAACTATTTTTCACTTTAGGTCCCTTAAATTATTTTTAGTTTCGTTTAGTCTCATTTTTTACTTGTTGTATGAAAGCAAAAGTTAACGTTTTATTATCAATTAAGAGCCTTAATTAATTAGAGATCAAATTGAGTAATAAGTTTTATTAGATTTCTAATTAGATAGTGAATTAATTCTCATGGGCCTTGGATATGAGTAGACGTGAGATGAATCATTTGGGAATAATGAGAATCTTAATTGACTATTATCTTATATATATGTTGTTTTCTTTATTATACCAACACATCGCACATTGCCTCTTTTCCAAATTTGAAGAGTGCTTAAGGCATAAGAGTCTAAGTTGAGGAAGAGCCACAAGTCAACAGGTGTTCGTCATCCGTCTCTCTGTTTCAGGGTCGATGTTTAGAGACTATTCAAGATTACCACACAGAGATGATTAACTATGAATCCAGGTATTTCTATAACCTCGTCCTTGATAGATCATTTGTAGGTGCTAAGGTTGTGAAAATATATGTTTGTTCTTGGTGTTTATTTACATGATCACATGCTTATTTAGTTTAATGATATTTTGCAAGCATGTTTAGAACATTATTAAAAGTTCATCCACACAAATTTATAAGTTTTAAACTTGGGATGAATTAAAAATGTATTTTTAAAATGTCATATGTTTAAGATAAAAGTCCTTAAAACCGGAACTTATTAATCGAATTTTTACCTCATTTTTTGTGGAGAAACTTTTTATAGTGTTTTAAACATGTATACAAAAAAAAATCATTCAAAAATATATGTTGATGTTCGAATGAAGACTAAAAATGCAAGCATATTAATTTTCTAGGAACTACAAAATGTATTTTTTTTTATAGGGACTTAAAACGAAATTTCAAAGTTTATAGATATTAAAAACTTATTTAACCATATGCTCTATCATCTATATACTAATAAGTTACTTATGCATTCGTACGAATTCAATTTTTTAGTTTCAGAAATGTCTACTGAATAAAATGATTATATCTTCTCTAGAAAGATGGCGGCTATTGAGCAACTGGTGGATGTGATTCAGTTCTCCTATGAAAATGATTTTTAAGTAAGATTTTTTATCACACTTTTAAATTTTGCGAGTCAATGGTTGAACTTATTTTGTGTTTGGGCCGATAGGGATTGAGGATGTTCGCCTATTAGTCTATATTTAGTTTCACAGTGAAATTGACAAAATCATAATGAACTTCTATGATTTTACAAAAGCTACTGTAACTTCCACAAAATCGATGGTTTGTCGTTATTTAGTCGATCCCACCGTGAAACCAAACATTCACATAAAGTGTTGGCGCTATGTTCCAATTGAAGCACAATGATTTACTTAGCTTTGTAACTTCACTAACGCATGACATTCCATTTATTTAATTTAACTCCCTAGTGTTTTCTAAAATGAGATGCATCTGTTTCAACAATGAAAATGGGTTCAATTATCAATGAGCACACTTGAGTCTTTGTTGGGGTAGCAAGGTTTATATTTGTAAGATTTATATTAATTTTAACAACTGTGGTGAGAAGCCTTGATGATTATTATGAGAAACAAGAATAAGCAATCATGACTATTAAATTTTTATTAAACAAATCTAACGGCTCAAAACGTAAAATGGTCCATATTATTTTTTGCTCAAACAACACACGATCTGCTAATGCTATGCCATTCGGAAATACAGTGATTCATATTTGCTCTCACCGTTGATCCCACAATTTAAACTTATGTACCAAATTCCCAATATCTGTTAGAGCATTAGATAATGTGCAGCAGATATTTGATTCGAGTTGATAGACAAAATGATACACTAGTTTGCATAGAATTTTGGTAGAAGAAGAAAAATTGATTTTCAGAAACGAAGACAGTCTTGGATCAGTCTTAGATCAATCTTAACAGAAAAAATGAATTCTTTACACTCTATTATTCACATTACAAGGTGTTATTTATATACATATTACACAATTGCTGCAAGGCTAGTTATTCATACCAAACTTAACTAACTAACTAAAAATATGTAACAACCTTCTTAATATTGGTTAATAGGACAGTTATGGATTAAATCTCAACACTTCCCCTTAATTCATAACTGTTGAACACTTATAACACCAAGTTTCTTTCGCAAAAACTCAAATATGTCAAGCTTTAGAGCCTTTGTAAAGCCATATGCTAGTTGCACTTCAGTTGGGCAATATTGCACCTCAATCATTCCATTGTTCACTTGCTCTCTAATGAAATGGAACCTTGTATCAATGTGTTTACTTCTGCCATGTGAGATTGGATTTTTAGCAAGGCTAATTGCTGACTAGTTATCAATTCTGAGTTTAAGAGGCTTCATCGCTTCACACCTTAGTTCCTTCATCACTGAATCCAGCCATATTGTTTGACAAGTTGCAAATGTTCCAGCAATATATTCTGCCTCGCAAGATGAAAGTGCAGTCACTGGTTGCTTCTTTGTACACCAAGATATAGCTGCTTCATTGAACTTGAAAACATAGCCAGATGTACTCCTTCTATCTGTGATGTCTCCACACCAATCACTATCCGAGTATCCAATGAGCTCACTTCCTTCACCTTGGCTGCCATTAGGGAATAGCAGACCAAACTCCTTTGTGCCTTTTATATACCTAAGTATCTTTTTAGCAACTATCAAGTGAGTCTTCCTTGGATCATGCATGAATTTGCTAATTACATTGACTGAGTAGCAGATGTTAGGCCTGCTGTTGCACATATATCGCAGTGAGCCAACCATTTGTCTGAACAGTGTTGGATCGACCCTTTCTTCCTCACTGCACTCATCAATTTTTGAGTTTGTCTCTGATGGATTTGAGACTGAATTACAGCTATTCATCTCAAATTTTTCAAGCAGTTCACCTACATACTTCTGCTGATGCATAACTGTTCCTGTTTTCATCTTCAGAAATTTCATTCCTAAGAAGAATGAGAGTTCACCTAGATCAGTCCTTTCGAATTCAGATTTCAACTTGTTTTTCACCTTTTCAATCTCTGATGCTTTGCTTCCAGTAATGAGCAAATCATCCACATATAAGAAGATTATCATGGTTTCTTCTTCACTTGACCTCTGCACATATACACCAACCTCTATTGCACATTTTGTGAACCCTATCTGAATTAGGAACTGATCGATCCTCTTGTTCCAGGCTCTAGAGGCCTGCTTCAAACCATACAAAGCTTTATGGAGTCTATACACCATGTTTTCCTTGCCTTGTACTTCAAAGCCAGGAGGCTGTGACACAAACACAATCTCTTCAGTGGACCAATTAGAAAGGCTGATTTTACATCTAAATGATAGAGTGACCACCTTCTCTTGCAAGCTAGAGCCATTACTAATCTTATAGTTTCAAGCCTTGCAACTGGAGCAAACACTTCATTGTAATCAATACCATGTTTTTGTAAGAATCCTCTAGCCACCAGCCTGGCCTTATGTTTTGAAATTTTCCCATCAGGATTTAATTTCAGTTTGAAGACCCACTTCACATCTATTTTCTTTTTCTTATCTGGCAAGTTAACTAGCTCCCATGTTTGATTCTTCTCAATGGATTGGAGTTCTTCTATCATAGCTTTCTTCCATACATCTATCTTCAATGCTTCTTTATTATAGAGAGGTTCAGAGTCTGCTAACAATACAAAGTGAATGATATCACCTTCATCATTTACTACATTATCAGGAATTAATTCACAATCATTCAGCCTGCTTGGAACTTGTCTGATTCTTTGAGGTCTCACTGTTGCTGCCACTTCTTCTAGTTCATCTTCATCATTATTGATCACTTCTTCAATATCTGATTCATCACTAGAATCAGGATAAATACAGCTTTGTTGATTCTCTTTGCTATACTGGTTCCTCTTCCCATTTCCACTTCTCAGCCTCATTCACAAACACATCCCTGCTGATATGCACCTTTTGAGTTACAGGATTATAAAGCTTATAGGCACCTGTAGGATGATAGCCTATCAGTATCATAATTTCACTCTTATCTTCAAGCTTGCTTCTCCTCACATCTGGTACATGTTTATAGCACAATGAGCCAAAAACCTTGAAATGCTTCACACTAGGCTTTCTTCCATACCAAGCATCCTCTGGAACCTTCGAATTTTGCTTCTTTGTAGGGCATTTATTTAGGATATAAGGAGCTGCAGTGACTACTTCACCCCAGAAATTGTGTGGTAGGTTTTTCTGCTTGGTCATGCTTCTTGCCATATTCAATAGACTTCTGTTTCTTCTCTCAGCAAGTCCATTGTGTTGAGGTGTATGTGGAGTTGTCACTTCATGCACAATACCTTGATTGACACAGAAATCTTCAAATTCTTTTGAGGTGTATTCTCCTCCACCATCAGTTCTCAAGATCTTAATAGATTAGTCACTTTCTTTTTCAATTAAGTTCTTGAATTTCTTGAATACCTCTAAGGCCTCACTCTTAAGCTTGATTGTATACAGCCACATCATTCTTGTAAATTCATCTACAAATGTGATGAAGTATCTGCTTCCCCCCAATGAAGATACTTCAAATGGACCACATATATCATAGTGGACTACTTGTAGTGCTGCACTGGCTCTTTTAGGTGTTTCAGACACAAATGGGAGCCTACTTTGCTTACTTTTCACACATACTTCACAAATAGCTTTTCTGACTTTCAGCTTTGGCAAACCATACACAAGTTCTTTGGAATTCAAATCACTAAGACTTTTAAAGTTTAGGTGACCATACCTCTTGTGCCATAAGCCTTCAACATCTTCACTAACTGCTGCAGATAGGCACATCATCTTCTCACTTGAGATGTTGCATCTGTAGGTTCTATTTTTTGACATGTTTGATTTGAGCACCAGGTTCTTCTTTGCATCAAAAAATTTCAAGGAGTCACCATCCATAGTCACTGAGAATCCCTTCTCCACTAATTGACCAATGCTCATGAGATTACACTTCATCTCAGGAACATACATCACATCTGCAATAATGATTCTTCTGCCATCATTGCTTTTGATCACTATGTTTCCACTACCTTCAGCCATAAGGTTTCTACTGTCAGCCAGTTTGATGCTTGTTTTCTTGCTAGTATCAAAGCTTGTCAACCATTCTCTATGTGATGTCATGTGGTTTTAGCATCCAAAGTCAAGAAACCACTCTTCATTCATAATCTTCTCATCACTGGTAGTAGCCATCATCAACATTGTACTGGAATCATCTCCATGAGCCAGATTTGCTTCTTCATCAGCCTTTTGATCTTTCTCGAACCAACACTCATCAACAAAGTGCCCATATTTTTCACAGTTGAAGCATTGCACCTTACTTTTGTCAAAATCCATCTTCTTGTTCTGACTTTTGCCAAAGCCTCCTTTCCTTGAAGATTCAGCTTTGTCTTCACTCTTGTTCTTACCATTGTTGGACCAATTTTCTCTTCTCTTTCCCTTTTTCTTGAAATCCTTCTGATTTCCCTCCTTCTTGGTCGTTTGAATTTGAAATGCTTGTTGAACTGATCTTTCAGAACTTCTATCAAACACTAGGAGCTCATGTGCTTCCAGTGAATTTCGCAGCTCTTCAATTTTCATACTTTTCACATCCATTGCTTCTTGAAAAGCTACAACTATAAAATCGAATTTTGGACTTAAAGATCTCATCACTTTTTCTACTACCATCTGATTTGTAATGTTCTCCCCACAAGTTCTCATTTGATTGACTATGGCTGTTAGTTTTGAGAAGTAATCACTTACTTTCTGATCTGTTTCCATCTGCATCATCTCATACTTTCTTCTATAGGATTGTAGCTTCACTTGCTTCACCTTTTCTCCAACAGTGTGATAGTTTTCTAATATGTCCCATGCTTCTTTGGATCTTGTTGCTTTAGAAATCTTCTCAAAGTGCTGATTGTCAACATTCTGCTGAATATAGAACAAAGCTTTGCAATCTTTCTTCTTGGCCTCCTTGATGGGCATCAGTTGGATTCCCCACCAAATCCTCATAGCCATCCTGTACAATTTCACTCACTTCTTGTGCTCCAAACAAAGATTTCATCAAAGCGCTCCATCGATCCCAATTCTTGCCATCAAGAACCAGAATATTTGATCCAAAACCATTGCTATTCATTTTTTCTATCAAAAATCTATCACTCAGTGTTTCCCTTGATTGTTCCCCTCACTTTTCACTCGTGTTTCCCTTGATTTTTACCCAGCCCTAGATGTCAATTGTTAGAGCATTATATAATGCGCAGCAAATATTTGATTCGAGTTAATAGACAAAATGATACACTAGTTTGCATAGAATTTTGGTAGAAGAAGAAAATTTGAGTTTCAGAAACAAAAACAGTCTTAGATCAATCTCAACTGAAAAAATGAATTCTTCACACTCTGTTATTCACATTACAAGGTGTTATTTATATACATATTACACAATTGTTGCAAGGCTAGTTATTCATACCAAACTTAACTAACTAACTAACAATATGTAACAACC
Source organism: Cicer chorassanicum (assembly GCA_037974735.1). Classification (NCBI taxonomy): domain Eukaryota; kingdom Viridiplantae; phylum Streptophyta; class Magnoliopsida; order Fabales; family Fabaceae; genus Cicer; species Cicer chorassanicum. The sequence goes on along the minus strand of JBBPBP010009779.1, from coordinate 60,065,050 downwards.
TTCTAATATTGGTTAATAGGACAGTTATGAATTAAATCTCAACAATATCAACTTCGAACCTAAGCATTAAGTGTGAAAACTCAAAATATCAAATTCAATGATTGAAATATCCACAACTGAAGATAGCTGATCGTAGCTTTAGCTTATTTAGTTTTGCTAGAGAAGAATATCCAAACTTTCTTAAAAAAGTTATAAAACTCACTCGGTAATGGCGTTGTAGTTTTACTGTGATTGAAATTTTACCTGAGGCGCTGAATGAAATTCACCTAATGCGATGAAGGTGCAGCGGTAATGTTTTATTTAGACCAAGTTAGTTTTGTGGATTTTTTTTCAAATATCTTTTTTTTTATATAATCAAAATATCACACAACGAAAAATATATTACCCAATTGTCCTACTTTTTCAATTCAATAGGAGATCGCTTTCCATGCCTTTTTCAATTCAATAGGAGGTCGCTTTCCAGGTCAGCGACCAACTGAAGACCATTTTTTTAAAACTCAATAAAAGGTCGCTTCCTCAAAGAGCGACCAGCTACTAGCCATTGCATTTTTCTTTTTCTTCTTCATTTTAACAATTGTTATTAATTATTTAATAAATTAAAATTAATTAAAAAAAATACTTTTTCTGTAGTGTACATTTTTATTCTAATGTGTTTGCTCATTAGTGAATTGTGACACACCTTAACACCTTCATATTGTATCCAATTTCCTTCGTTTGGTATGGGTTGGAACACTTCATCGTAGACTTATAGTACCGTTTTCACCTTGTACACATCAGGTATAAGGCTCCAATAATTATATTTTATGCTAGAACATTCTACTATCACATGTGAACAAAGCATATGTTTAGCTTGATATTTCCCACAATCGCACCACTTGTTAGGAAGGTTTACACTGAAATGACCAATTGGTCGCTCTTCTCTTGGAACTACTGTCTCGTGGACCATGAAAGTATGGTTGCTCCGATAAAAACTCTCGACTCTATGACTATTGGATTTATGCAAGTTTCTATGTATACCTGACCAGAAGCTAAAATTGATGTGTGTTGTTTTCCCATGGTTGGAAACAGTGTCCCTATTTTACAATAAGTTGATTGGACCAAAGCAGTGATGGGAAGGTTGCGCGTGTCTTTTAATACCCCGTTGATCGACACCACAAGGTTGGTTGTCATCTGACCCCAATGGCTACCTCCATCGAATACTTGAATTCAATCTTGTCGCGGTATGTTGTATAACCATTTGAAAGCCTCCGGGTTTACTATGCCGATTTCTCTGCGATAGTATCAATATGTAGGCTCATTGATCGAGTAACCTGTATTGAAACAGTAGACAATGCATTATTACACTAATTATAAAAACTAAGAATAAAATTATTAAAAATTACACTAATTATAAAAATTAAGATTGAAATTATTACCCATAGAAATAACTTTTTTCTTCAAAGCATTATTTGAATTTTTATTAGCACTCTTAATTGATACGTGTCTATCTGAAATCAAAAAAATGTTGGCTTGTGGAGTGACGTATTTTCTCAAATTTCTCAAAAAGAAACTCCAACCCTCTTTTGTCTCACCTTCCACAAGAGCATAAGCAATAGGAATTACATTGTCGTTCCCATCCTGTGCAACAGCTACCAATAGAGTTCCCTTGTACTTGTTGTACAACCAAGTCCCATCAACTTGTACTATTGGTTTACAAAATTTAAACACATATATGCACGGAACGAAAACCCAAAATAGTCTATGAAAGATCCTTATCCCATTTATCAAACTATTCTCATGATAAGCTGGGATGATTTCCATTTCAATTTTGGTTCTTGGAGCAAACGATTGCATAACCAACAACCATTGTGGCAGTTGATTGTAAGATTCTTCCCAATTGCCTTTAATTTGTTCGATCGCTTTATCTTTTTCCCATCCAGGTCTTTCTATAACAAATTGTGTAGTTGTGTAAAATAAAACTAACTGTGTAGTTGTGTAAAATATAACTAACTGTGTAGTCTATGAACATATGCCTTGATCACATGTGATAGCAGAATGTTTTAGCATAAAATATAATTATTGGAGCCTTATATTTGATGTGTACAAGGCGGAAACAGTACCAAAGGTCTACGACAAAGCGTTCCAACCCATACTAAACGAACAATATTGGCCACAATATGAAGGTGTTAAGGTGTGTCTCAATCCACTAATGTGGAGAGTCAAGAAATGTCGCCCAAAGAGCAAACGCATTAGAACAGAAATGGACACTACAGAAAAGTACCCAGAAAATGCGGATTATGTCGAGTCGCATGCCTGGGAAGCGACCTCTTATTGAATTGAAAAAGTAGAGCAATCGCGTAAAATTTTTGGTTGTGTGGCATTTTTATTATAAAAAACAAAATAAGGGATATTTTAGAAAAAAATCTTAGTTTTGTAGTCTTTTAATTTACTTTTTAGTTCATATTGGTTATTTAATTATTTATATGTTTTTTAATTATATTTTCATTAGTTAAGTCGATTATTTCTATTAGTTTTTTTTTTACAAAAAAACATTAAGTTTTGTCATCTTTTTCTTCTCACTTACTTTCAAACTTATAAACTTAAAAATTTATTATTACCTTCGATCTAAAATCTCAAATAATTTATACATTCAAACTCATAATATTTCAAATTCATTATTAAAAAATTCATATTCATAATCTTTCAAACTTAAAAAAAATGAACAATTCCCAAATTCATTTCTCATACATTCATCTTCTCTTCACTTTTAGATATCTTTTCCGCATTTTCTCTTTCCCCTTTTATAAATCAATCATTTTTTTTATACAAAACACAATTTTTTTTATTTTGAATCTGAATCTAGATTATATTTTTTGAGAATTGGATCAAAGCAAACCTTTTTGCCCAAATTTAATTTTTTTTAATCAAATTTTTCCAGTTTTAATTAAAGTTGTTTGAAATCTTTTTTTTTAATTCATTTGATATTGAACTATTTTTTTATTTCTTTCTCTCTAACCTAAAAATTATGATTTTTATCTATAAATTAGGGGAAATTTGTGTCTTAAAAAGGGTGATTTTTGAGATTTAAAATTTTATTTTGAAAGGTTAAGATTAAGAAAACGCATATTGAGATTCTTAACTAATTGATAGAAATACAACTTTACAACCTTATAGACAATATTTGTTTGGAAAAAGAATGAGTTTGAAGATTTTTTATTTTTCTGAGTATGAAAGGTTATGAAATTGAATTTTTAAGTTAAGAATTTGAAATGTTATGAGTTTAAAAATCATAGATTTAATAAATTTTTAAGGTTTTTAGATTGAATGAAATTATAAATTTTCGAGTTTAAAGATGAAAGACATGACAAAACTTAATATTTTTTGTTAAAAACTAATGGAAATGACCAATTTGACTATGAGAAGTATAATTAAGAGACCACAACGAAATAAAAAATAATTAAAAAAGTAAAGTGAAACTAGACAATAAGTTAAGAGACTAAAAGACTAATTTAACATTTTATTTAAAATAATATTCTATATCGTTAATTTTGTTTAATTAAAATCAAGTGGTTATTGTCCATTGTTCTGGTTTCTTATAATAACCAAATGTTTTGACCATAATCAAGTGATTTTGTTCATGGAATCGTATTCGTGTGTGAAAGCGTCGAAATAAGGTAAGGGGTGAAAGAGCGTTTGAATTCATGAGTGTAATATATTGTAAGATGAACGGGAAAACCGTATTTCCCAACGATTCATCCGGGGCTTGCTACGTACGGCAGTAGCCCTTTGAGTGATAAATTAATTAATGTGCAAATATGGGAATTGTGAGATTAAAATGTGGAATAGAAATATTTATAAGGTGTTGATTGATTTAATTCCATTGAATGTGTGTTATTTGATATTATTGTGATATTTGATTTATTTTTATTAAATTTGTGATATTTGATATTATTGTGATATTGGATGTCGAATGAATTTGGTGCATATGTTGGATTATATGAGTTTATGTGATGTGATAATAAAAGATATGTGCATTGTAATAATTTTATGTGATGATGATGATGTATGAATAATAATTGTGATTTCATAAATTTGTGATAAGTTTATGTGATGAGTTATGTAATGATGATGATATGTGATTTATAATAGTGATGTTATGAATTTGTGATGAAAATATTGAAGTAACCCCTGATAAAATAATTGTGATTCCAATTTGTGTTTGAGATGACGGTCTTAATGGAGTATCATAGGCCAACGAGGGGAGAAAATAAATATTGAGAATTTGTGAAGTGGAAATTATTTTGTCATCATATAGGTAGGGCCTGACAAGCCTAGCGATTTCGGGGAAGTACAACTGAATTGAGCCTGATCATGGCGGTCTGTTGTTGAGCCTTAAGGCAAGATTGTTAGACCTTGGAGGTATTCGGGTGGGGAATTCCTAGGTGACTTGGAGGTAGCACTCCAAATGTCGAGAGCTACCATGAACACACGTTTACCTCGATTGTCGCGTATATGTGTCTCGGGTTGAGTTGAGGGGATCTATGAGGACAGGGTCAATTTGAATTGTCCGTCCACCGGAATGGTGGCATAGTATCATGGCCTCCTAACCAAGTACTTCAGAGTTAGAATGGTACCACCTTGTGAAGTAGAGTCTAAGCTCATGCATAGCATTGCATTTTATTGTGATTGATTTGTTGTGATTAATGTGTATCGCACGTGATTATAATTTCTCTTAGACGATTTGATTATAGTGAAATGTATTGATTTTCCTAGATTTTGACTTTGACTTTATTATGTGATTTTATTCCTTGAATAATGTTTGTTTAATGATACGGTTTATTTATGATCAAATGCGTGTTCTTCTTACTTATTTTATACTATTAACATGATTTCAAAACTCACCTCCTTCGTTGTTTGTGTTTGACTGGCTTGGCCCTGCGTTTGCGAAATCGCAGTTATTACAGGTTAATGAGTCTTGAAGTTCTAGTTGGGAGGAACCCCGCTCTGATAGGTGATACCGGGAATAAGGGTTGTAATTTGTATTTTACTTATTTAATTTGAAAAGACTTTTGTATGAAAACCTTATAAGTACTAGTAAGTTTTTAGAATTAAATCAAGTAATTATACATAAATCAAAATCATTGAGATTGCACTGTTTTAATTGAGGAACAAAGTTGAATTGTCACATGTGTATTTAGATAAACATAATATCCTAAATTAGATATAAAAGTTTTTATTTTCTTGAGCAAATTTTCTTTATCCGCTGCGAGTGTTGTTCAAATAATTTAGTATAAACTATTATAAATGCTATTTTGGGGTTTAGGGTGTCACACAGTGCTGCGAAACGTTTTAAAGAGAGCAACCAAGTCCGCGACACAACCCAATAATATTTTCGGTGGCATAAATTGATTTTTCAAAGTTTTTCAAAATTCAAAAATAACATTTCTAAGACGTTTCATAATGCCATGTCTACCGACGAAATTACTGGGACAGGTTCTTCTGCTTCTGACTACAACAAACCGTTTCGGTTTGAGGGAAGTCACTTCAAACGATGGCAACAAAAGATGTTATTTTTTCTAACCACGAAAAAGGTTTCCAACGTTCTGAAAGATGACATTCCTATTGTTCCAAAAATAGCTGAACAAACAGAAAACGATAAGAATGCTACTGAATTAACCCAATGGGAACATAATGATTACTTATCAAAGAATTATATTCTTAATGGACTTGCTGATGATCTGTATGATTACTACATTTCCGACAGCAATACTGCTAAATAGGTTTGGGATGCTCTAAAGAAGAAATATGATACTAACGAAGCTGGAGCCAAAAAGTATGTTGTTAGCTGCTACCTCAAATATAAGATGAAAGATGTCAGATCAGTGGAAGCTCAATCTCATGAAATCCAGAAAATTGTTCACGAGATCATCTTTGAAGGTATGTCCCCACTGCGCCAAAAATAGCATTTTACAGCGCGCCTTTTACAGCGGTTTTTAACTAAAAGTGCTGTTGTAGGGTCATATAAGGTTATAATGTTTACTTTTTTTGAAAGCGTTGTTGTAGGGTCACTTAACGCTTTCACATAATGTTTACAATGCTTTTTAGAACGCTTTGCATACAAGCGCTATAAAATATAGCGCTCCCACATTATGTTTACAGCGTTTTTAGATTGCTTTGTATATAAGCATTGTAAAATATAGCGCTTTCACATAATTACAGGGTCTTTTAGAGCGCTTTGTATATAAGCGCTATCAAATGGTGCGTATTTGATAAAAAAAATCATTCCTTTTAAATATATAATTTTATTTTTAAGTATATATATAACTGTACACCACAAATTCTAGCTATTATATATTATTGATATATAAATAAAAACATATTTAATACGTTCTCACCCTAACCCTACGAACCCTCCTCTACTGTGCGCCCTCTTCTCGCTGAACCCTCCTCTACTGTGCGCCCATTTCTCTTGAGTGATTATTGTCTCAAGTACTGTATTTATTAATTTGTTGTTGTCTCTAAAACTGATAAAATGTTACCTGATACTAGATGGCATAACCTTTATAAATCATATAAAATATGTTCTGTTTTGAAATCTATTCGATCTGTTCTGTTTTGATATCAAACTTGTATGCATAACCTTGGACCTTGGTTTCCATTTTCCAATATTAGACTATGTATACCATAGATTGGTATAATGTTATCGATAGCTTATGATTTCTGTCAATCGATTGTCAAAAGAGTATGAAAATGGAGTGAAGGAATTTGTTGAGTTTGTAGTGAAGAATGAAAAAGACCCAAATCGAATCATTTGTCCTTGTTTAAACTGTTTTTTTGGAAAACGAGCAGATCAATTAGAAGGACATTTAGTATGGCATGGAATTGATCAAAGCTATACATGTTTGATAAGACAAAGTGAGAAAAAAATGGGAACACTAATTTTGAGAATGGTTCAACATATGCTTCAAATGATTTCGACACAAATACATATGAGTGGGACCAAGTTGAGGAGATTGCAAAAGCAGTTGAACAAGATCTTCAGGATTGTTCTAAAATGTTTGAGAGTTTGTTGAGTGATGCAGAGAAACCATTATATAATGGTTGTACTAAATTCACAAGATTGTCGGCGATATTAAAAATGTACAACTTAAAACTGATTAATGGATGGTCTGATAAAAGCTTCACAGATTTTACAAGTTGTAACATCCCAGCTATTACCGTTACCAGCAGTGCTACCTCACGACCTTCTCGCCCCATATCCACCCAGTGGAAAGAGCGAGTTTTTGCCTTTCGTGGGATTCGAGCCCGTTACATGAGGGATAAGTACCGCCTTATCTCATTCCCACTACCAATTGTGCTAGGGCTAGGGTATTACAAGAACGAGCTTCATTGTCTGTTTATTAACAATGGCGGGTCATTGTCGAATTGTAGCTCGCCCAACCTGGCATATAGTTCAAGAAATAAGGATCTAGAGAAACTATTCTTTTGGATATGCGTGTTTTGGGTCTACTTTTGAGCTTTTGATGGAGGCCATGAAACATATTTTCGCAACTTCAATGTTGGAATGGAAAATAGCCACTTCTCCGGATTTCAGATGATATTTGAGTTTCAAATGGATACTCGAGGGCACGGGACCCAACTCAGCCACGATGGGGCGTTTGATGATCTTGTGTGGAGTTTTGGTGGACGTGTCCTCAATCTTTCTTTTGACAGATATGATGTTGGTGAAGTTCTTGTTGGAGTACCCGCTAAAAATGACAAGGTAGTGGAAAAAATTTCCCATAAGCAGAAAACGTAGTTGTTTGTCGACATCATCATGGGGAACACCATCTTATGAGGGATCTCACTAGTGAGACATCACAATTGAGATCCCTTGTGGAACCTCTTCCTCCTTGTGTAAGATGTTGACAAGTGTATTGATGAAAGGTCGAGGAGACTCTAGCTTTCTTCATTCAGGAGACGAGTTACAGCCTCAAGTTGAGTATTGCCTCAATTTCCCCTTCTAGATGAGCAATATTTTCTCTTACATGGTCATTACATTTTTTGAATCGAATTGTTCTTGTCGACCCTTGTCCTCGGGGGAACCTGATGAGAAATTGGATTCCGCTTCTTTTAACTCAGCGTTAGCACATTCCACTGTGATGTGATCCCTGGAAGCGTTAAGGGGGTGTTGGAGAGTTATTGTCCAGGGGTCCCCAATTGGCTAGCTCCTTCTGCCATTTTTAATCCAATTTTTTATCAGAGAAGATTCATAGAGAAGATTCAGTTGGTGCAACCTTTTCGTCTTTGTCTTGTTTTCCTCTTCGGACTCTCGTCATGTCGATCTTGTCCTCGTTCTCTATGTAGATCAGCCAATGAGTCATTCAGGTTTTAGGCTTTTTTAACCTTGTACATCTCCATGTCACTGTTAGCTTCCCTAATGAAGACCGCTTCTTTGTTGAAGCGCTCGATGTAGTTCCAAAGGTATTCATCTTTCCCTTGCACGATAGCGAACAATGTGTCGATAACTTTTTGTTGTTTCCTTGACACGATGAATTGATTAGTGAACTGCCTACAAAGTTCTCCTCGCGAGTCAATGAAATTCGGTGGCAGACTTTTAAACCACGTCATCTCGCTCTCCTTTAGTGTCAGTGAAAAAAGGCGGCATTTTACACATCATGCGGTGTCACATTAGTCAATGATGGCTTCCACGTTTGAGGGCTACGCTCATCAAGGTCAGTCTTCCCATTGTACGAGTTCACCTGTGAGGGCTTCTTCAGGCTATCGGAATCCTGTAATTTTTTATCTTTGTCGTGAAGGGTCCACAAGACTTGCGAGTTCTACATGATTCACGATCAATCTCCTGATCTTGGGATAATGGGGAACGGGACCTAGATCATATTTTGCACATGATTCACATGCCACCACTTTAATGCTCCCTTAATCGCTTTTAACTTTTCCTTCAACACAAACCCTCCCCAACCAATAAAAAAAAAAAAAGAACTAATTCCACTTATTCTGCACAAAATCGTTATATCCTTCCAACTCATTCCAACACTTAAGCATCCTAAAAGGTTTAGGCCCCCAATCAACCATCTCCTCGCCCACCATAATAGGAAAATGATATGATAGTCCTCTGACCAAAGCCTTCTAAATACATCCTAGCCACCTGACATAACAACTTTCTGAAAATAAAAACCTATATAACCTACTTGTAGCGGATCCATCTGATCTAAACCAAGGAAAACAACGACCAACCAATGATAAATCTATCAAATTGTATCACACCATTTCATCACTTCTCGAACCTACGCTCACTTTTTTCTGCTCTGCTGCAGACCATACTGAATTGAAATCTTTACATACACGCCATTTCATGCTCAAGTCCGCCCTAATCCTGTTACCCAACTCCTCCCACAACCTCATCTTTCTACTACTGTCACACGGCACATAGACATTTACAACTAAGAAAAAGGCTCCATTCGATCTACACATGTCCGCCAAAATATGATTGCTACCTCTAGATGACATGATATCCACCAAAATTGTATCACACATAATTCTGCTCTAATCTATTGTATTAGCAAAATATGCGGTTGTGTAGTGAAACTCTGTTATGTTAATGATAAATTTGATAACCACTTTTGTTGATAATATTTTTTCATTAGAAATTTAGTATCCCAATGTTAAATATGAAATCATTAGAGTACTTTGAAATTATTGGGTTCTATTGAGAATTTGAATCTTACATACACTAGAACATATGACATATTCTAGAGACTTGAAAATTAGTCTCATTTTGTTACACTGAGATTTATATAAAAATTATTTTAATCTCACTAAGCGTTATCATTTGGATGCTTAGGTCAAATTTTTTCGAAAAATGCACAATAATCCTTAAGTGTGCAATTATATTGTGTTTCTCTTGTAATTACCGGCATTCTACATTTTGTGGTCACAAATATACAAGTAATTATTGTTACTATTATCGAGTATGACAATGTATTGTTGAGGTACTTAGATATTGTATGATTGTAAATGCTTGTTTATATTGACATTCTTAAGGTCACATTAATTAGGGCCGGCTCAAGACATAAAGAGGCCCAAAGCGAAATTAAATATGAAATATTTTAGAGTCTATACTAAAATTTTAATAAAATTACTAAATTCTTTTGAAAAACTATTTTTTAGACACTTTAGAATAAAAAATTAATTATTAAACCAATATAGTCGATTTTATAAAATATTTATTTATAAATTGATAATTAAGTCATTTTAATTTAATATTTATTGAGACAATATTAATTTTAGATAAGTTTATATTGTTCTTATATTTTAAAATATTAGAATATAAGACCTTTTTATTAAACACAATTTTTTAGAGGCCTTTTTATTAAGCAACTTTTAGTTATTTTTAGAGGTCTAAAGCGGTAGTTTTAGTGGCTTTACCGTTAGGTCGACCTGACATTAATACAACTCGTATTTCATATATAAACAAAGTGTTTATATTAAACCACATGGACATTTTTGGATTTTCTAATTCTTTGTGGATTTTCACGGTCATTATTTTGTTAAAACTTGGATTAATTGATTGTCAAGCATTTAGAGCATTAATTTATTTTGACTAAATGTAATTACTTTTGTAATAGGTTGTGTTTATGCAATTACTATTCTTAGACCTACATAGATATTCTATATGATATTTATGAAATTGAAAACACATTGATAGAACCACTAACCAAAGATTATAACTTATCGGTTTGATGTTACTCTTTTGGTGTTTTGGGTTGGTGGAAGTTTATTATAACATTGTCATATCCTTCGACCACTTTAAACTCGTCGTTTTTATCTTAAAATATAAGTCTTAGACATGTATGATTTGTTTTCTCTATCTGATATAATTTTTGCAGCATTAAAACTTATTTCGCTGTGATGGTCAGTGTTTTGACAATAATTAAAATTTTAGTATTAAAATTCATATTCTTTTATTAATTGATTATGGTCATCTAAGTGGAAGATTGTTAGATTAATCATTTACTTAATTAATTATGGATCGACAATAATTGATTATTAGAAATTATTATTAAATATAAATTATGGTCAATTATTTTTAACCAATGAATTAATTGATAAATGATGTGTTAAACTTTTGTTTATGAATGAACTACGATCAATTTGACCATTATGTTAAGTTCAATGAGATATTCATGCCCTGAATCGTTTTAGTTATTTAATTGTTACTTTATGATGGCAACGAGAGTAATTCACCCTTAATTCTCTACTAATCATATTCTTATGATTTAATTCAAAATACATGTGATTCATCTTCTCATGTATTAAACTATGCTACATGTGATTCATCTTCTCATGTATTAAACTATGCTATAAAATACATCAATTGATTTGTCTTCTTTCCAAAATTTATTTATTTGCGGTTTGAAGGATAATACCTAATTCAAAAAAAAAAAATTATTTAAGCACTTGTTGACAAGAGACCCAGAGTTGGTGTGAAACCTCCTTATTCAAAATTCAACAAAATAATACGGAAACGGTAGCTTTTTTTTTCTACCCTCCAATGCCCTCCATATGAATTATTTGAATGTATATTTTGAGAGCTTTTGAAAATATAAACGATGGAAGAAAAACATTAATCATCTAACGAAACCTTTGGAGAATCCCAAATTGCCAAACGATTTTCATGTACTTATCAATGCATGAAAAATTGTTGAGAGCTCCTCGAAAGGGTGATATGAGTAGCGTCTAAGAAAATCACAAGCTACGGCTTTATTTCTTCCCTATCTTGCCCGTTCTTGATTACCACAATATCCATCGAGTTTTATGCTTATGGTACTGCATGTATGTCATGAATCGAATATATAGCACATGCAAACGTGCAATGCTCAATAAATAAAATATTTAATTATAATCTTTTATTTTTATTAATTTGTAGATTTAGTATTTCTATTTTAAAATTCAACTGCTTTAGTTTTGTTTTCGAATTTTTTATTAAAAAAATATGAGGTAACATATTTTAAACGACGTCAATGATATAAAAATATGGAATAATTAAAATCTATGAAATTACAATAAAATTTTCTAAAAACTTCAATTGAAACTTCTAAAAGTTGTTTCTATTTTATTTTGAGTACGGGCTTTTCTGGCCCAAGTGTTTCTTATTTTTATCATGAATAATTTTTCTGAATTAACAATATTTGTAGTTTCACCGATAACCGTAGAGAACTCCTTAATTTTCTTATTTCCTCATAGGAGAAATAAATTAATAACACATAAATAAATAATGTATCTAGATGTTTATATATTATGAGATTGTATATTACGTCATTTAAAATAAATCAAATTACAATTTTTTAATTAAAACATTTAAAGAAATGATTCAAACTTGTCAAATTTTTATAATAGGAAATTAATTCTACAAATTGATGAAAATAATGGACCAAACATACGAATTGATGGAAGCACATTATTGCGTAATGAAAGGTCAATTTTATTACTACCTCCGTTTTTTTATTGTCATTGTTATTTAAGCCCTTGTTAACAAGGAAATTATTAAAAATAGTTAAAAATAATTTTGAAAAATCAATAATTAATATTACTTTTAACTTTAAAAACCACAACTAAGAAAACAAAAAAACTACATTTAAAACAGGAATAGAAAAGTAACCAATTTCATCAAAATTATCTATATGCATGACTCGGTATTCTTAGTCAATATGCATGTCGTATTCTTTAAGGCACAATATAGTTAACATTTAGGACATTGACACAACAACTCTGCGGCGGGAAACAAACCTGAATCTTACGCCAGCTTCATAGCTAGCATCCCCAACCTCTTTATCATGCACATTTATAATAAAAGTTAGATTCGATTAAAAAAATTAAATTAGTCATTAAATTATTAAAATGTCAGTAAATTATTTTATAATAATAAGTTATATATATCTTTTAATAATTATTTTAATTATTCAATGACTAATTTTTTATAATAAAAGTTAGAGATAGTGTGAGCAGAAAACGGTCCAGTTTGCACCTTCTTCTATGCAACTACAAATTAAAAATTATAAGGTTGAAATTTGGACAATTCTATTTTTTTTTTTTATTTAACACATCATTTGTTCTCTATTTCTCCCTCATAACATTCATCAATATTTGGTGCCAACATTGGTTAGATGATTGGGGTTTTTAGTGATGCCTTTGTATGCTAATTTCAAATCATACTAATGTTTTGCTGCAAATGGTCATCACTTATTTGGTGCCAACATAGTTTAGATGATTGAAGTTATAGCGATGCATTTGCATATCATTTTATTAAAAAAGTTATACCAAAATTTAGCATGTAGATAGTACTATTAGATAAAAATTGATGTTTTGAGTCCCATATGGAGAAGAAAATAAAACTCAATATAGTATTTAAATCATGAGTCTCTTCCTTGCAATGCATTAGTTTTTTGGGTTGTGCTCTCTATATGGACTTAAATCATAACACTAACATAATAATATTTTCCCCTTTTAAAAAAAAAAAACTTATAAGATATTAGAAAAATAGAGAAAACATAAAGATTCATTGATTAGATTATTTTTTATAGCATGATACATGCAAGAAATTTTTGATTTATTAATCCTCTATTTTTCCCTCTTAGTTTCTTCCTTCTTCTTTTTCATTTTTCCTTTGTGATGCCCAAAATATTATTATAATCACACTATTTTAAGATATGTAGAAGTAAGAAAGTTTTAATTTATATTTTATCAATCTAATTATAATGATTAAAAACTTTGTTGATTAAAATATCTTTTCTAATTTTATGTTCATTTAATTTTTTATACTTAATAAAATTGTATGTATTATAATTAATAATATTTACTTAACTTATTGGAGGATAAGGAGGAATTTGTTTAAAATAGTAGAGGTGAATAAAAGATGTATAAGCTCCAACCTATAGTTTGAAGAAATCCGATAAACTTCCCACAGATTTTATAAATTAGTGGCAATTGGTCACCAAATATATCTATTTTGATCATTTGAATTTTAAATTTCATTGATTCAAGATTGAAAAACATATAACTAGATGCATCAAATCAAACAAAAGCAATAAACAAAGTTTTAGTTATTTCAATTACAAGAAATATATATTATATAATGCCACTCGTTATTGGCAACAACTACAAAGTTGCTACTTAATTAAGACCATCCAAAAGGGGAGTATGGCTAGAAGGTGGGTGAACATGGGCTTGGGTTGACAGAGTGATGGTGAACATAGTTTTATTTATTTCAATTACAAGAAACATATATCATAGTTTTATTTATTTCAATTACAAGAAACATAGTTTTATATATGGCTAGGGACCGAGGACGGTGGGTGAACATCGGCTGGGCTGTGAAAATAGACATCATGAACGGGAGAATGAGAAAGGGTCGAAGAAGGGGGGTGAACAGGGCTTGGGGTTGATGAGTGTTGGTGATGTTGGAAGTGGTGTTTATGATTTATATCTGCTTCATATCCAGGGGACAAAGGTGCGTGTACTGGAATATGATTGTGAAAATAGACATCATGAAGAGGAGGATGGGCAGGGGCCGTAGAAGGGGGGTGAACAGGGCCTAGGGTTGATGCATGATGGTGATGGTGATGTTGGAGGTGGTGTTTACGATGTACTTCGTAATCGGGAGACAATGGATGGTGTGCTGGAAAATGTCTGCGAACATCGCGGAGGGGAGGATGTGTAGGGGTTGCGGAAGGGGGGTAAATAGGACTTGGGGTTGATGAGTGGTGGTGGTGGTAGTGGTGGTGGTCTTTACCAAACACACTAAAACAACTCACTTGGAGTAGGAGTAGCACTAATGCGAGGACTTTGGCCATTTTCTACGCAAGAGAATGTAATCTATAGAGAGTTGAGAAAGTTATGTTGATATTGTTTGAGTCTCCGAGTGGTGTTAATTTATAGTAACTTAAATCAATATTTATAACAAAGATGTAGTGCAACTTAGGGAAAAAA
>JBBPBP010009779.1:59991525-60009620 GCA_037974735.1 Cicer chorassanicum | reverse complement strand
ACTGTTGCTAATTAACACAAAAAGGTTTCGTTCTATCAAAGCCCACAAGCGAACTTGCAAAGCGGGAGAGAAAAACACGAAGATATATATATATATATATATCAACAGATAGAGAAAGCTTTAGATACAAAAGTTTTTTCTCCTTCTATTTTGATTCGTCAAAACAGAGTCTCTTCAAACACAAATTTCTTACGGAGACATACTTTCTCTCAATTTCTCGATCTTGTTTTCGTTCACCTTCTCTCCGATTAGCACCGTATACAATTTTCTCTCCGATCCGTCTCTTTCTTTTTCTCATTAATTTTCTCGGTAATTTTCTTCTCTTTGTTCTTCTGCGTTTCGGTTTTCACTCTTCTCGTTATATTATTAACGGGAATGAGAAACTTCGCGTTGTGTGTTTAAACGTTTGCGAATGTGTTGGAGTTACTCGTGTTTCGACAAAACCCTACATTCGCTTCGGTTATGATTTAATTTAATTAATTTGTTTGTTTTTTTGTCTGAATTTATGGAATTTAGGGTTTTGAATTGGAGCTGTGGAATTGAGGAGAGAGGAAGCGTGTGAAGTATGAGCATTGATAGTCCCGGCGAAGAGGTGGATTAGGGTTTCAAAGTTTCAGTCTGGAGGTGAATATTCTTCCAATGGGTGATGGAGGTGTGGCGTGTTTGCCTTTGCAGCAGCAGCAACAACAACAACAACAAAATGTTATCGAGAAGTTGCCAAATGCGGCGGAGAATGTGGTTTGTGGAGCGAAGACTGAGAATGGTTTAAGTTCTGAGTTGGTTAAGGTTCCTGGAAAGAAGATTATTACCAAGAAGGTGGTGAGAAAGGTGAAGAAGAAAGTAGTGTCAATTGTGAAGAAGAAAGTAGTTGTGAAGAAGGTTGGAGCTGTGAAGGGAAAATTTGGATTGGACGGAGTGAGTGGCAAGGGAAGTAATGGTGTTGAGAATGGCGAAATATGCGGCGGGCAGAAGGAAGAAGTGGAAGAGGGTGAATTGGGGACTTTGAAGTGGCCAAGGAGTGAAGTGGAGAATGGAGAGTTTGTGTCTGAGAAGCTGCTGCCACAACCGCTGCCACCACTGCCAAGGAGAAGTGAAATTGAGAATGAGGATAATGACAATGAGAGGTGGAGAAAAATGCAGGTGGAGAAGGGGGAGGTTATTTCTGACAATTGGAGAAAAGAGGAGATAGTTTCTGAGAAGAGATGGAAAGAAACTGAGAAAGGGGCATATGGGTCATGGAGAGGTGATGATATTGAGAAGGGAGAATTCATTCCGGATAGGTGGCATGGTGGAGACACGGGGAAGGATGATTATGGGTATGGTAGAATCAACAGGTATGGGCCATACAGGGAAAATGGGTGGAAAACTGAACGTGATCGTGACCGTGAATGTACATCGTCATCTGGGAGGTATGCAAGTAATGAGTTTTTTAGGAAGAATGAATTGAATAGAAGTGGGGGTCAGCATGGTAAAAGTGCTCCTAGGTGGGAGAATGGACAAGACAGAAATATAAGGATAAGTTCAAAGATTGTGGACGAGGAGAAAAATGAACACAATGGTAGGATTCATCATGCATGGGATTACTCTTCTGGAAGTCGTTTGAAGAGGCACGTGAATGACTCAGATGATTATGAGCGGAAGCAGTATGGAGATTATCCTGGTTTCAAAAGTCGAAGGCTATCTGACGGTGGCTCACGTCATGTTTATTCAGAGCAATATTCTCGTGTTTCTGTTGAGAGATCTTATAGAAATAGTTCTTCAAAATTATCTGTGGACAAGTATTCTTCTAGGCATCATGAATCTCCTTTGCCTACCAGATCGGCTTATGATAAGCATGGATGCAGTCCTGGTTATTCTGAGCGATCCCCACATGATCGAGCTAGGTACTATGATTATAAAGATCGTGCTCATACCCGTCGGTCACCTTATGGCCGTGACAGATCTCCATATAGCCGTGAGAAATCTCCGCATGGTCGCGACAGATCTCCATATAGCCGCGAGAAATCTCCACATGGTCGTGAAAGATCCCCATATGATAGGAATTGGGAAAGATCCCCGTGTGATAGGAGTTGGGATAGAAGTCGTCACCGTGATCATAAATATAGAAGTCCTACTCATTCTGAGCGGTCCCCAATAAATCGAGGTCAGCAACACGATTGGAGGGACCGGACTCCAAACTTGATAGAGCAATCTCCACTTGATCGAACTAGACAAAATATTGATCAAGAAACAAGTAATAAAACCTTATCAAGTGAAAAACATAATTCACTATATAGCTGTAAGAATCACGATAACAAGAGTATTCAAAAGGAGTCAAATCTTCCAGGTATAGATTCTCAAGGTGAAAGGATTGTGCATGATGCCAATGAGTCTGTTGAGAAAGGTATATGCAGTGAACCTGAAAAGGAACAAAAGTCCTGCAGCCCAGCTGTCAGCTGCAAAGATTCTCCTTGCTTGCAGCTACCTCCTGTGGAGCAGCCTTCTATGGAAGAAGATATGGACATATGTGATACTCCTCCACATGTTCCTGTGGTTGCTGATTCATCATTAGGAAAATGGTTTTACCTTGATTATTATGGTGTAGAACACGGTCCATCTAAATTATCTGACATCAAGGTTCTTGTTGATGGTGGTATACTTACGTCGGATCATTTTATTAAGCACATAGATAGTGACAGGTGGCTCACTGTTGAGAATGCCACATCACCTTTGGCAGCTCAGAGTTTTCCATCAATTATTGTGTCAGACACCATAACCCAGCTGGTAAACCCTCCAGAAGCTCCTGGTAATCTTTTGGCAGATACTGGGGATGTTCTTCAATCTGGTCCTGAGAATTATCAGGAAATGCAAGCGCCTTCCCTGCAACCAATGCTATGTCCTGATGGTAGTACGCTTGCGCCTGAACTGTTGGAGGACCTCCACATTGATGAAAGGGCTGGTGTTCTCTTAGACGGTTATGATGTCATTCCTGGAAGGGAGCTTGAGGCAATAAAAGGTGTTTTCTTCTATTAATGATATTTGTTTAGATTTCTTTTTTGAAATAAAGAATATATTTTTATATCAATATGCACATTTTTCCTTATTTACTCTGATATCTTATCTTTCCATTCTTGTTTATTTTATTGTCTTGCAGAAGCTTTGCAAATGAGTTTTGAATATGCGAAGTGTGACCGTTGCGGAGACTACAAAGGTTTGTAATTTCTGGACAGCCTAGTTATTCATGTTTCATTTAGGAATTATGATCGATATTTCTTTATCTAGTGCTGCCATGTGGTGATTTACAAGTTGTACTTTTAGATTTTATTGGAAGTATTAAATGGTGTTATATTCAAAAGAATAGGTTTTATTTAATATAGTTTAGTTGTCGTTTACTGATGTCTTGGTTTATTTATCAGAAGGTCTCGTCTCGTAGTTTTCAAGGCAGTTTCACAATTTGTTGACTTGCCCCCCTCCCCCGACATTAAGAAAAATTTAAAACTTATCTAATGGTCTATATAACACTTTCGTGTTTCATTTAGGAATTATGATCGATATTTCTTTATCTAATGCTGCCATGTGGTTATTTACATGTTTTACTGTTAGATTTGATTGGAAGCATTAAATGGTGTTATATTCAAAAGAATGGTTTTTATTTTATTATAGTTTTTGGTCCTTCTAGTGAGAAGGATTTTATTGTTGTTTTTTTAATTTATTTGACCTTTCTGTTTTTGTTAATTAATACGTGCCAAATATTGATTGTAGAGTTGTCGTTTACCGATGTCTTGGTTTGATTATCAGAAGGTATCTTCTCGTAGTTTCTAAGGCGGTTTCACACTTTGTTGACTTGACCCCCCTCCCGACATTGAGAAAAATTTAAAACTTATTGAAATGCATTAATTAGATGCACACTGTAATTTGGAGGTTGTATCTTTTCAAATAAATGCATGTGGATTATGGAGGTGATATCTACTGTGGAAACTGTTTTTAATGGTCAATATAACACTTTGGTGGTCTTTTACAATATATATGGTAATTTGCAAATAATTTGTTTGAACTCCAATATCCTTTTGTATTACTTACTTGAATTTTCTATTTCTTTTAGTTGAACAAACAATTTAAATTATGGCCAATGGCCATTCTTCATCTTAGGTTATTTAGAATTCCACTTCAGCTTTACAAGCAATATGGTGGTAGCATAAACTTTTGGACATATTTTTATGTTGCAAGTAGATGAAATGCATAAAATAACATGTTTTGACTTATATTTAAAATAATCCATTTTGATGTGAACTTGTGATGACTTAAAATGGTGATTTCATTCATCTTGTTACGTACCTGAAATTAGTTTGTTCCTTGACGTTTACATTTCAACTGAAGAAGTTCAAAAAGCAAATACCACTTAGAGGTGTGTGCTCCATGACAAGTATTCTTGTCTCTTTTTGTTTAGGTTTTCCTGGTCTTGATGCTTGCTTGAGCATGGAGTGTGATTCAAAAATTGATTTTGCATCAAGAGCGTATGGGTCCCAGTTAAGTATGTCCCCTGACAAGGATAACGATGACTGGTTTTCTGCTCGATGGTCATGCAAAGGCGGTGACTGGAAGAGGAATGATGACTCTCAAGATAGACATTGTAAAAAGAAACTGGTCCTAAATGATGGCTTTCCATTATGTCAAATGCCTAAGTCTGGATGTGAAGATCCTCGGTGGTCTAGGAAAGATGACTTGTATTATCCATCTCACAGCAGGAAGCTTGATATTCCTCTTTGGGCTTTTTGTACTGATGAGTTGGTTGATTGCAGTGGTGCTGTGAGCAGACAAGTTCAGAGTAAGCTTGCTTCTGTTAGAGGAGTGAAAGGAAATGTTCATTCGGTGGTGAGGATAAACGCATGCGTGGTCAAGGACCAGGGATCATTGGTCTCTGAGTCACACCTCAAGACCCAAGGCAAGGATAGATATCATTCAAGATCAACCCGGCCTTCCTCTTCAACCAGTGATAGCAAGAGATCATCAGCTGAAGAAGATTCCCAGTCAAAAACTGTTAATGATCAAGGTTCTCAAGGCTATTGCAAGACTGTGGAATTCATGAATATTTCTCAAGACCATGTTTGTGCCGTCCATGACTTGCAGTTGCATTTGGGTGATTGGTATTATCTGGATGGTTCGGGGCGTGAAAGAGGGCCTTCATCGTTTTCGGATCTACAGATTTTAGTAGACCAAGGAATTATAAAAAAGTATAGCAGTGTGTTCAGGAAATGTGATAAACTCTGGGTTCCTGTTACCTCTTCTGAAGAAACTTACAATGTCAGTCTCAAGAGCCACCAAGAAAGCTGTTCAGTGTCTAGTGAATTTTCTGGACATGCATCATTGCAATCTCAAGGTATTTCATTTGGTGAGCCTCATTCAAATTCAAATCTGTTTAACAGCTTATACCCCCAGTTTGTTGGTTATACTCGTGGGAAACTACATGAATTAGTAATTAAATCATATAAGAGCCGGGAATTTGCCGCAGTAATAAATGAGGTTCTAGATCCTTGGATCAATGCAAGACAGCCAAAGAAGGAAATTGAGAAACAGATATTTTGGAAATCAGGTAACAATTCTTTTTTAATAATTTTTTTACTGCTGTCCCTATGTCTGTTTCAACATACTATGAATATATGACATGTGCATTGTCTTCTTTTACCTTGAGTAATAAGTAATTTGTGTCTCTTTTACCTTGACTAATTTAAAGGTTCATTGTTTAGATTAAACTTAAATAATTAAATTAACATAAACCAATTAAATTAATTTTGAATTTGTTAAAGTTCAGTGTATGTTTTAATTATTGCTTGATTGTGCCACATCCTAGGTTAATTGTTAGTAGTCCTAGTCAATACAACTTTCTAGACATTGAATGTAATTATTGCAGCATCATTATAAGTAGAAGGTGTGTGTTCTCATTAGACACACAAGAAACTCAGAAACTTCTCATATTTTTCCATGGTATCAGAGCAGGTTCTGATTCTGACATATATCTGGGCTTCACTACTGCCGCCGGCAGCATCATAATCACCGTTTTTCATAGTTTTTCCACAGTTATGTCCTTTTTTATACTGTTACAGCTGTGCCAACACCAACCCCCCTTTTCCAGTGCGACCCACCGCCTAAAACCACCACAGACCGCCGTGCAATCCTCCGGCGAGCACGATGGTGCTTTTCCTGTCGTCAACAGCCACCACATGCGCCTCCACCTTCTCAGTGCGTGGGCCCCACGCGCTGCCACCAAACCCTCACGTGTAAGCGCGCACAACTCTCTATGGCCACCGTTCTTCAACATCGTCCACCTTCTATTCCAGCCTTTTATTCCCATGTATAATCAATCCGGTGGTGACTCCTTTACCACATATGAATCATATTAGTGGTGCCTTTTATTCCCACCGACGATCAATCTTGTGGTGACTCTTCTCCCACATATGGATCATATTAGTGGTGCCTTTTATATCCACCGACGATCAATCCAGTGGTGACTGTTTTCCTACACTTGAATCATTAATGGTGTCTTCTCTTCTCGTCGATGATCATCTTGATGGTGACAGAGACTTATGTTGATTATGATTCACACTAGCCCAACAGTTGTCAAACTTAGTTTCAATTTTTTGTGAGGAAATGTTTTGATGTAACAAGCTTAAAGCATAGTGAGCTTTAGCTTGAGGGATAGTGTTAAAATTCAGTGTATTTTTAATTATTGCTTGATTGTGCAACATACTAGGTTAATTATTAGTAGTCCTAGTCAGTACAACTTCCTAGCATTGAATGTCATTATTGCAGTATCATTATAAATAGAAGGTGTGTGATCTCATTAGACACACAAAAAACTTAGAAATTATTGAATAAATTGCTTTCAGCAAAAGCAATTAAAAAATTTAAAATTATATGAATTTTTGTTTGAGGGTATGTTGTACCTAAAAAATAATAGCATTTATCTCTTCTTATTTTCTATTCAACCAAACAACGGAAAAGAGAGAGATTCTTTCGCTTCTATTTCTTCCCTCTTTTTCTTATAACAAAAAATATATTAAGTTTACTCTATTTCTTACTTATTTCTCTCTTCTCATACCATTTCTCACTTCTTTCTCTCTTCACCTTTTCTTCTCACAACCAACCAAAACCTTAAGGATAATTTTTTCTTTTCATAATAATCACTATTAAAATATGAGGGGGCAAACTGTAATGTTGCTGCCTTGTGCACTGGGTTACGCTTTTTATAATCACTGTTAAATATAAAATAAATATAAATATTGGAAAAAAAATCTACATTTCATAAAAAATATCTAATTATTACTTCATATTTATTTATATTTTCATAATATTAATTACTTAAAATATTGACATGTGCTGGGGCTTGTTTATTTCAGAAGCTGATGCACATTCTTCCAAAAGAGCCCGAGGGATGGTTGATGATAATGAAGAAGAGAGTGATTGTGAAGATGACAAATTTGTTATTGAGAACGATGAATCCACTCTTGAGGCTCTCTGTGTTGATGTTACATCCACTGGAGAACAAAGTGGCATTACCGTGTCCAAGGAGGGAAGCTGGGGCTTATTAAATGGTCGAATGTTGGCACGAGTCTTCCACTTTTTGAAGTCTGATTTGAAGTCCCTTGTCTTTGCATCCATGACTTGCAAGCATTGGAAAGCATCTGTGAAGTTTTACAAAGAAGTCTCAAGAAATGTCAACTTGTCATCCCTAGGTCATTCTTGCAGTGATTCCATATTGTGGAGCATTGTGGTAGGTTTGTATGTATTTTTCATTTAACTATTACAGGAATGTTTCCTTGTCTTTTTATTCTAATCTGATTATTTGCTTGCAGAATGCTTATGAGAAAGACAAGATCAAATCTATGGTTTTAATGGGTTGCACTAATATTACTGCTGATATGCTAGAGAAAGTTCTTCTTTCATTTCCTTGTTTATCTATAGTAGACATTAGAGGGTGCAATCAGTTTGAGGAGCTGACTCGTAAATTTACCAATGTGAAATGGATCAAGAGTCGAAGTTCATGCATAAATAAAATTGCAGAGGAGCCACATAAACTCAGAAGCCTTAAACAGATTACTGAGCAAACTTCGTCCGTTTCCAAGGCCAGTAGTTTAGGTATTAGGGATGATTTTGGTGAGCTGAAGGTTTATTTTGATAGTGTGGATAAGAGAGACACGGTGAAACAATTGTTCCGCCAAAACTTATACAAGCGTTCAAAACTATATGATGCTAGAAAGTCCTCTTCTATTCTCTCTAGAGATGCTCGTACAAGACGATGGTCAATTAAGAAATCTGAAAGTGGTTACAAAAGGATGGAGGAATTTCTTGTTTCAAGACTGAGGGAAATTATGAAGTCAAATGCCTGTGACTTTTTTGTGCCCAAGGTACATGAACTATATTTGCAATAAATTCTTATCACGTAACTGACATATTTTTTCTTATTCATGATTTCTTATGTTTTATTATTTATTTGCTTATAGGTTGCAGAAATTGAGGCTAAAATGAAAACAGGTTATTACAGTGGGCATGGGCTGAGATCTGTGAAAGAGGACATAAGCAGGATGTGCCGTGATGCAATAAAGTAGGTTTATGATCTCTATTTCCTCCTTTTCCTTGATGTGAATGAGCTTTATGTCGTCATATATATATATTTTTTTTTTCTTTCCCTTTCTGATTCTTCTTTGATTATCTTATGTGGGCACTTAGGCATGCATATGTCTATGTTCTAACAAGATAACAAAAGATGATAGATTCTATGTCTATGATATTCAGAGAATGGAATCAATCTTCCAAGGGAAAAATTCCCTTTACAACCTATAGTCGTTCCATTACAACTCTCTCATTGCCTCCCTTTCTATTTTCCTACTTTTTTTTAATACTCTTAGTGTTACCCTCCTACAACAGTATAACCAGTGTAACTAGTAACTCACTCTTGTACAATTTCTCCCTTTTCATTTATGCCCTTTTTTTTCTCCTTCTAGAATACAATTTCAGTCTTCGTGACTCCTATCAAAAGATCATCAATGATTTGTTGGATACTTTGCATACATCTTAGCTCTTTTGGGTTCTCATATTTTATGAAAATTTATAGTATTATATGAAGTGGCTTGCTGCCTCTGTCCTTGGATTTGTTCATTTACCACATTTTTCTTGGGTCATCGAAGTGTGAGTTTTTCCCTTTATTTCTTTAATTAATAATCTATTTATATGCTTATTGATTACAGGGCAAAGAATCGTGGTGATGCTAATGATATGAATCATGTTATCTCATTATTTATTCAGCTTGCTACACGGTTGGAGGAAAGTTCTAAATATGTGAATGACAGAGATGCACTATTGAAGTTATGGGGAAAAGATTTACCCTTGGCATTATGTTCTACTTCCTCCAAATACAAAAAGAATAGATTGGTGACTGAGAGAAAGTATAGGAGGGATGAAATACATGGTGGTTTGGGTAATGGAGAGTATGCTTCTGATAGAGAAATCAGAAGGCGTTTATCAAAATTGAATAAGAAATCTATGGACTCAGAGAGTGAGACATCTGATGACCTTGATGGGACTTCTGAAGATGGAAATAGTGATGGTGATACTTCAACCTCCAACACTGATAGTGACCAAGAAGTTCATTTACAGAGTCGAAACAGGGAGTCAAGAAGAAATGGATACTTCACACCTAATGATGGGTTGGATTTCATTACTGATGAGCGTGAATGGGGAGCTCGCATGACAAAAGCAAGTCTAGTTCCTCCTGTTACTCGGAAATATGATGTCATTGATCAATATGTCATTGTAGCTGATGAGGATGATGTACGAAGGAAGATGAGGGTTTCATTACCAGATGACTATGCAGAGAAGTTGACGTCACAAAAGAATGGCACTGAGGAGTCTGATATGGAACTGCCTGAAGTCAAGGATTACAAACCTAGAAAAAAGCTTGAAAATGAGGTCATTGAGCAAGAGGTTTATGGAATTGATCCCTATACACACAATCTTTTACTTGATTCTATGCCAGAAGAGTTAGATTGGTCTCTGCAAGAGAAGCATATGTTTATAGAAGACACACTCCTTCAGACATTGAATAAGCAAGTTAGGCTTTTTACTGGAACTGGAACCACGCCGATGAGCTACCCTTTGCAGCCTATTATCCAAGAGATTGAAAGGTGTGCAGAGGAGCACTGTGATGAAAGAATGATCAGTATGTGTCAAGGTATCCTAAAAGCCATAGACAGACGTCCTGATGACAAATATGTAGCTTATAGAAAGGTATATGCTCTTTATACACATACACATATTATACATACATTCCTTCATTCATTCACTCATTCACACATGCATGTATGTACCAAAAACTAAAATTCAACAGTCAGCTTCACTGGCTCTCTTTGTCGAAGGTGTTATCTTCTAACTAGTTAATTCAGTTTGTTTCCTCCTTTGAGCTGCGGATAACTGTCTATTGATCTGAATCATGCAGGGACTTGGTGTTGTTTGCAACAAGGAAGAAGGCTTTGGTGAAGATGATTTTGTTGTGGAGTTTCTTGGAGAGGTATGGCTATATATATATATATATATGTTGTTTATGCAGCTTAATTCATGATTCTTTTGATGTTCAAATTATACATGTTAAACAGGTTTCCTGTATAATATCAAATATCTACATTATAATGCATCAACTATCAACTAGCAAGAGTAGAAAATATGATTGTCTCATCATATTCTCCTTCTCGATCAAACTATTTATGATTGGTTGCTGCAAATTTAGACATCTCATGTTTTAGATTCTAATTTGAAATACAGATGAAGTATTAAATGATTAGTTTTGTGACCTTTGTCTACAAAATTGGGGTCTTAGACTCTTAATCTTTATTCTTATTTGCTTTATAACATTTTTTTTATTCTTTCTGTTTTCTAGTTTCCGTCGTTTAGTTTTTGACTATTTCTGGCTTCGCCAATTAATGTTTTGCTCATAATGTGACATGGACAAAATATGATTGATTATATATGATGTTTTTACTCTTCAATTGATGTGCTATCTTGTGTAGAAACGTAGTCTTTATATGATGGATGGGCATTATTATTTCCCTTATATTTACATTGTTTTTACTTTTCATCAGGTGTATCCTGTGTGGAAGTGGTTTGAGAAACAAGATGGGATACGATCTCTTCAAAAAAATAGCAAAGATCCAGCACCAGAATTTTATAACATATACCTTGAGAGGCCAAAGGTTCTTGATGCTTCAGAATAGCAATTTGTTGTTTTAACTTGATTTTGTTTGCCAATCTTTTAACTTTCTGGACTTGCCTAATCTTCAATTTGCATGACAGGGAGATGCTGATGGGTATGACTTAGTGGTTGTTGATGCAATGCACAAGGCTAACTATGCCAGTCGAATATGCCATTCATGCCGACCTAATTGTGAAGCAAAGTAAGTTATTTTGTGTTCTATAGGTGTTTCCAATATTATTGCTGCCTTGTTAAGAACTTGATGCTGGTTCTGTTTCTTTTAAAACAATTGTTAGCTTTTTCAGTGCATGGCTTGCATTTTTGAGAGATTCATATGACTAAACGATTCTATGCACTCACTACCTACTGCAATCTTGATAATTTTCGCTGTACACATTATATCCATTGTGAATCACTTGAATTTTTGCAAAGTGTGGGTCCACCCGGGCTTCATTAAAATATTATCCGCCTGTTTGTGTAAGCTTTATACCCATCAAGAATCGATTTTGACCAAAGTTGTTTCTCACAAGCTTTGGTGAAACTTGCATTGGAACTGTAAAAATTGGCCATTTCGGTTGGTAAAAAGCTGAACCAAACAGGCTGTATTGAACATAATTAATGCCCTTAACGATCTGCCTGTGACTTAATAAGGCTGTAAAGTTTAAACCTCTCATTATTCATTCGATAAAATTCCTTCTCCCCTCCAGATCCCTCTTTTGGAAATCTCTCTTTCCTGTTCCTGAAGTTCCTGTCACTCCATCCGTCCCAGTCAAAATTCCCCTGCCCCGCCCTTCTCGGGTCTTTTATGCTGTATTGCCATATGAAACCCTTCTGTAAAATTAAACTAGTCTGGTATTTAATCAACTGAAAAATTCCCACATTTAATTTTTGATTTTATTATTGAGAGTGTCTTTGGAGTATTATTTAAAAGCTGATGATTATAATATTTGGGTGTAATTATTTGAAACATATTTGAATGGGATCTGATTTTTGTAATTATCCATTATCTTTTCCTTCTGTCTTTTCAGAGTTACTGCTGTTGATGGTCATTATCAAATCGGTATTTATAGTGTTCGTAAAATTCAGCATGGCGAGGAAATCACTTTTGATTACAATTCTGTTACAGAGGTTTGTTCAGTTGATTGCCAACCAGCATTCTCGAAGGAACGATGTATCTGCTTTATATCTTTTATCTAATGAATATCTACTTCATCTCACTGCAGAGCAAGGAGGAATATGAAGCATCAGTTTGTTTATGTGGAAGCCAAGTTTGCCGTGGGAGCTATCTAAATCTGACTGGTGAAGGGGCTTTCCAAAAGGTTTGTGAAATCTTTTAAATTTTAATTGCTAATAAAAGATTGAACTAGAAAATCAAGAAAGCACATGTGTCAAAATAGACTGGTTATTGGTGTCGGGCGTTCATTTGACACCATTGGATACTTCTAGCTGCATTCCACTTCCTCTGCTTTTTTATTTGTTTTCATACCATTATGATTTATGAGTGGGATTTTTCAATAGGTAAATAAATTACAGTCTAGGAAGTATAGATGCCACAGCACCACATTGACAGTCTGACATAGACAAAACAAAACACATTTCTAAAACTATAGGACAAGACATGGCTAGAATACATTAAAAGAAATAAAATTTATGTATTATAATAATCAACCAATTGATTGACATGTCCTGAAATATGGACTTACAAATCATTGACAGAAAGTCATAAAATTTATCTTTAACATTATATTTTGAATAAATGACAAACACGCCACGATATCTCAATTGTATCTTAGATTTTTAGAATATGATAGATGATGATGTTGGATTGGGTATTTTCTTGTATTTCATTATGAGTTTAATGGCTATGTAGTGACGGTGTAAAATAGTTAGTTTTACACCGTCGTCCAATGGGAAACCATCATCTTGCCATGTAGGCCTATTTAATATTTGTATTTTAAAAGTAACTACTGTGTACTCTATTTTTATTGGATGTCCGTGTAAAATTAGTTTACATTGACGGCGTATATCCTTTTTTCTCTTTAATTATTTGTTTTCATATTTAGTTCACCATATTGTGCCGCACACCTATATAGTCTGGTAATGATTTCCGTTGTTGTATCCATGCTTTTTAGGAGAATTTGCATGTAGTCTCAACATGCTTACCATATTGCCTTTGTTCTCATCTATATGAAACCCCAGAGGGGTTTGTTGTAATAAGTTGTATAGTCCTGTTTTTATTGTAATTTATTTTACCTGGTCACTTTAGTTTTTGACACGAGTATTTTCTGCCCTCTCAGGTGCTGAAGGAGTGGCATGGAATTCTTGATTGTCATTATTTGATGCTAGAAGCTTGTCAATTAAATTCCGTTTCTGAAGAGGACTATAATGACTTGGGAAGAGCTGGTTTAGGCAGTTGTTTGCTCGGAGGCTTGCCGGATTGGCTAGTTGCTTATGCTGCTCGTCTTGTATGTGCATTGCTTCCTCTGTGCTGCGTCAATGTTTTTCACTTGCTACCTTCTTTTATTCTTTATTTTTTTTTTCTGACACTTGTGCTTTGGTGAAGGTGAGATTTGTTAATTTTGAAAGAACGAAACTTCCTGAGGAAATTCTAAAGCATAATTTGGAAGAAAAAAGAAAATATTTTTCAGATATATGCCTTGAAGTCGAGAGGAGTGACGCAGAGGTTCAGGTGTGTGCTCTTTGTTTCTCTTCCTATGCTTTATTATCAAAAGAAGACTAGTTTAAGTAACATTTATTTCCTTTCTAATGCTTCTTTATGACTCAGGCTGAGGGTGTATACAACCAGAGGCTTCAAAATCTTGCAGTCACTCTTGATAAGGTTATTGAACTTCCTATTTTGCTCTGTATTTTCCAGTTTTATTATTGTAGTTTTTAATGAAGGTAAGAAGAACTTTGCATTTAAATTATCCTAAAAGAGTAATGCCAAATATTAACTTGTGGTAAGTATCACTGCATTAATACTTTTTTAAGATAAGGAGCTGCATGGCATGGCATTTTATATATGATCGACAGTTTTCAATTGTTTATTCTGTGTAATACTTTGCAACTACACTCTTTGCCGTAATATGAAGTGGACGGTGTAATTTTTGCTCTGTACATACAGATCTCAGTGTATAGGTGTATTTTTCCAGTAAATTTTATTTCCTGTTTGAAAATGAGGTTAATCTTTCAGTCGCATTACAGGTAAGGTATGTTATGAGATGTATTTTTGGTGATCCAATGAAAGCTCCACCTCCTCTTGAGAAGGTCAGTCCTGAAGCAGTTGTTTCGTACCTGTGGAAAGGAGAGGATTCATTTGTTGAGGAGCTTCTTCAGTGTCTGACTCCTCATGTGGAAGAGTCTACCTTGAATGATCTAAAATCCAAAATCCGTGCCCGAGATCCTTCGAGTATTAAAGATATTCAGAAATCTCTGTTATGGTAAGTGCTTGGACTTCTAATTTGTATGTATTCCATCCTGGTGGAACTTGCCATATTTATGTTATGTTACTTTTCCCTTTTCTGAAGGTTGAGGGATGAGGTTCGAAATCTTCCTTGTACATACAAATGTCGGCATGATGCCGCTGCTGACTTAATTCATATGTATGCTTATACCAAGTACTTCTTTAGAATACGGGTAAGTTCCTCTAATGCTAATGCCTATAAGCTTTGTAATATAGTTTAAATGTTCTCTTCCTATCATTTTTAATTTTAATTTAACATTGAAGTTTTTTGTGTGTGCAGGATTATAAAACTATTACTTCACCACCTGTCTATATTAGTCCGCTTGACTTAGGTCCTAAGTTTGCTGACAAGTTGGGAGCAGGATTTCAGGAGTATCGGAAAATATATGGTCAAAATTATTGTTTAGGGCAACTGATATTTTGGCACAATCAGAGTGATGGGGAGCCTGATTGTACCCTGGCTAGGGTCAGCAGGGGTAGCTTGTCATTGCCAGACATCAGTTCTTTTTATGCCAAGGCTCACAAGCCTTCACGGCAACGTGTTTATGGTCCAAGGACTGTCAGATCTATGTTGGCAAAAATGGTTAGTTTTTTCATGCACATTTGTGTACCTTTATTTCTTATCTAGCCTGTTTTTTTGGGGGAGATGACAAATGGGAAATGTTTATCAGTAGGAATACATTTTCTGGTAGGTGATTTACATAATTTTGAACTAGGAATTAGTTGTTAAAAGGGAAATTTGATACTACAAAGCTGTCACTTCACCACTCGCCATATGAGATCCAAAATAGCCACAATTCAAATTTGGATTTATAGACAGTTTTACAACAGCAATTCCAACTGTTGTGTCAAGTCATCCCAATTTCACGATCTGAAACTGTAGTCTTTTGGTCACAGCAGCAATTTCAACTGTTGTGTCAAGTCATCCCCGTCTAGTCGGAATTAATTGATTTGGGATACATAGTAGTCGGAATTATAGTTGTTGATAGTGCCCAAGTTTGGAGGTCAAGAAGCAACCGACTGATATGAGTGTTTTTGGATTAAATCTTTTTGAAACATATCTTATTTATTTTTCCTTTTTGTTACCATTACAGCTGTAAATGAAATTATGAAAGTACTACCTGTATGTAGTTCTGTTACGATCATGGTATTTAGTTTGAGTTGTTAATGTGAAATCTGTTTAATTCTTTGGAGAGCACACATGAATTTAAAGCTAATCATGATTGAGTGCTCTCTGTTCTATGTTTTCTGTAGTCTTTGCTGCTGTTGAATAAACATATGCTTCCTTGTTTTATCCAGGAGAAGCAGCCCCAGAGACCTTGGCCCAAAGACCGGATTTGGTCATTCAAAAGTAATCCTAAATTTTTTGGTAGCCCAATGTTAGACGCTGTAATTAATAACTCTCCACTGGATAGGGAGATGGTTCACTGGTTGAAGAACAGACCTGCCATATTCCAGGCAATGTGGGACCAGTGAAATTTTGCATGATTTTGCTGAAGCAGACAGAGAGCCATCCTGGTCAAACCATTGTGGTTCATTCAGAACTGCCTGCCTCTTTTAGCGTGGGGAGTCTGTAAATTAGTAATCGAAAGCATAATTCCCGCTTTTCCGTCATTCTTGTGTACAGTTAGTTTTCTTAACCTTTGATTTGTAATTCATTTGGTTGTAGGGCATTATTTTACTCTTAATTAATATCTTATATATGAAATGAAGGGAAAAAAAGGTTCAATTCGAGGCATTTGCTGTCTTCTCTTGTCTGTTTAACTGAACTGAGTAAATCTTTCCTATGATTAAACGCGAAGTGCTTAAATTTATTTTGCATGGTTCCAGTGATGGTTTGTAATTTGAGATTATCTGAATCCACATTTGAACATTTAGGATGAATGAACCTATAATTAACAGGGCATGACGATGATTAATATCTTCTGAAGTGGTTCGGTGGCTTGTTGTAACTAGTCTTTTCTCACTTTGTAGGGAGTGAATGGTAACCAAGTTTCTATTTTGATTCACTTAGTTGTTATAGGAAACCTGAGTCATTATACAGGTTGTTGCACCTCAAGGCTCTGTTGGGATTGATGGAAAGTGGTGGAATGAAATGAAATTGAATGATATCAAATTCCATTGTTTGATTTTTATAACAAAAATGAATGGAATAGAATGAGTATGATGGAGCCCATTCCATTCAATACCACCAGATACTCCAATTTTCATTCCATTCAATTTGAGGTGTATCTGATGAAATGGGAAATTAATTGTATTTCATCATAAAATATCCAAACGATGGAATGAAATATCTGCCATAAAAAATTTATATTGACTGTATATAAATTAAATATTTTTGATTTTATGTTTTAGATTTGTTTCTAATGGAATAATTTTTTTCGAACCAACCCGGTGTAGCTGTCCGAGACTACTACTATTTGTTTTTCTTTTTTTGTATAGGACGTAGGATTAGGCTTGACAATATATAAATAACACTTTCTCAAATTTTTCGTGACAATAAGGCTCTGTTTAGATAATTACTCATAATTTAAAAGTAATGGAATAGAATAAATAAAATAGAACATAACTGAATAAAACAGAATGAGACTTATTTCATGACATAATATAATTAATTTCCCATTATGATAGTGTGAAACAGAGGCATGTGAATTTTTTTTATCCTGATGTACCTATTTGATTGTGGTTGGTCCTTTTTTTCTAGCTTGATTGAGCTAGGTCCTTAGTTGTCATGCAATCAATATCAATATAGTATATTAAAACAAACCCTCAAAATAATATGTTAGACATGTGACACTCATTTTGACACATCATTCAATAGTATGATGTGACACCTCTAGAATTCATTCATTTTTAATTCTACATTCTACTAATTCTTTGTTTATATCTCTATAACTAAAAAAACTACAATAAAAATATAACTCTTATTACAAACTTGATTTAATTGTTAATTACTTTTTTAATTCATTGCATATAAATACATCACAATATTTAAATTACATTTTATTAATTAAAATGTAGCAACCATAAATTACCACAAAATATATAAAAACACAATAATCACATGAAAAATCAATAATCAAACTTATGCACAAACAATCCAATGAAGTTTAACTTAAAATAAATAAAAAAGTATTAAAACACATCCATTTAAATTAGCAAACATTTGCAAAAAAAACCAACAGATAATATTTTTTAAAAAATAAAAATGTTAAATTATTCATTAAGTATTTTGAAAGTAATATAAAATTTGTGTTCATTTTTCTTTTTATGCTTGGATACATATTTTATTCCTTTAATACAAAGAAAGTATTTGTCTATATAAATTGTTCATGAAAATAAATACATTCATTTCAAAATATTAAACTTATAGATTGGATGAAGTATAAATTAGAGCATAGTTTCAATTAACGG
>JBBPBP010009779.1:59968790-59991038 GCA_037974735.1 Cicer chorassanicum | reverse complement strand
TATAAATTGTTCATGAAAATAAATACATTCATTTCAAAATATTAAACTTATAGATTGGATGAAGTATAAATTAGAGCATAGTTTTAATTAACGGTAAAAATAATCAAAATTAAGTAGTGATTTCTTATCATTCCCAACATTATTTCATGTTTTTGTCGTAAAAAATAATACTTTGAGTTTATTCATTATATACGGTCTCCAAAAATGATAATTACATCAAAATATTTTTGAAAGAAATACGTGACATAACACCTCTATATAAGAATTAGTTATCGAAAGTTTAAGTGAAAATAAGATATGAAACATAAAATATAAGAAATAATATTTCGTTCAATTAGTCAAAAAAAGAATAAAGAAATAATAGTGCTGAAGATAAAAGTAAAATAAAAATAAAAATAAAAATAAAAATAATATTGCAAAATATATATTCTATTTTTTATGCTCGGATACACATTTTAATAATATTTTTAGAGTCAAAATCACTCATTTTATTTAAATCTTTTTAATTGTGTATACAAACTCTAACTCATCTTTTTTTTAATCATATTATTTAGAATGAAAAATCACTCATTTTATTATAAACTTTTCAATTGTTTCTATTCCATTTATTATTTTATTATACAGCCACTATTTTTATAAACTAAGATATTTACAAATTTAAAACATTTTTTCCGATTTATACACCATAAATATTACCTTTAAACTGAATATTTTATAAATTACACCCGCGCAACGTGCGGGGCGCGGGTTATATTCTAGTTGAACATTATTTTAGACCCAACATATTTTTAATCTAAATCGAATTTTGAATATCATTTTAGCGTTTTTGTTCAAATCGGGGATCGATTCCAGTTTTCCAAGAAAAACCTGATAAATATTGCTCTAAGTCAACTACTTATAAAATTAATGTATTTTATGCAAATGTGCATTTACATTAAATTTACGTGAAATGTATAATGTATTTTAAATGACAAATTATAATTTCAAACATGTATTTACAAATTTGCGAAGTCAAGAGACTGTGAAAATCAATTTGCATATTCACTTAACTAAATAATGTTATATATTTTTTGGCAACGTAATGTTATAAATTTAAATATGATTATCACCGAGGTAACAAAAAAACATATAAGAGCATATAAATACATGAGGGTGTGTGTCCTATTTAGCACCAAGATAAATAAACTCTTTATTATGGAGTAAAAAATTTGAGTTCCAATTAAGGAGGGTGTATGTTTTTTGAGGTATTAGATCTCAGAAATTTCTTTTTTGAATAAGAGTTGGAGAAATTTAATGGATATTAGATATTTGTCGAGGAGTTAGGGGGAGAGCCGGAAGCAACAAGAGACTAAATGTTTCAGGATCACAAGAGATTTTAACGTCATATTTTTATATAAAATCTTAAGGTATCAAATGTATATGTCACTTCTTTTATATATTCAATATTTACTATATTTTTAATTGATGTATGATGTAATCACTCACACTTGAAACAAATAATACATTATATAGATGAAGATGTTACTATTGTAATGATGATATAGTTTTAATTTTTTTAAAAAGTGTTTCAATTTCGTTTTCAAAATTGGATAAATTAACACTTTTCTTATATGATAATGAGTTGACGAACCACTAAACTCAATACATAAGCCGCTAACATCAAACATCATTTAAATTTAATGTATTATTTGTCTATCTCTAAGATTAAGGGGGTAAAATTAATGACCCGTACATTTTTAAAATGCAATTTGGTGATTTATCCGGTTTGAATTGATAATAAAAAATCTGTTCTATAAATAAATAAACAATAAAAAATAAAAAGAATTAAAGTGACTGCATGAAAAACCTTACTTGATCTGTAAGACTTCTCTGCCCCTCAAAAATATTTTCACTAATAATACTTAAATAATCTATTTCACTAATTTTATCGGAAAAAAAAGTGTAATAGTCTTGTCACTCTCTGTCTTCTTCACCGGTTAAGCGGAAAGCAGTGACGCCATGACATGAATGAAAATCTGGTATCAACGCCTCTTCTTCCCTCCCATTCTCACAATCGACATTTCCATTTACATTACACACTTGACACTACACACATCCTCTTCTTCAAAAGTTACAGCATTCCTTACATTTCCAACAACCTTCACTTTCCTTCTGTTTATTCATCACTAACTAACTACCCCAGCCAACAACTTCATACTTAATCGCATTCTCAATTTCTCAGCACCAAAACACCAACACCAATTGCCACACAAAATAAAACACAATACAATCCTTCAAAAATGCCTCCTCAAACACCAACAACACCAAATAAATTCTATTTCTACTACGGTCACCGCAAACCCTCCCAAAACCGTCCAACCGTACGTGGCGGCCTTTTCTCCAATCGCCAAACTCTCACTCCTCCCAAACCTAAAACCACATCCCGCCCTTTCGAAATCCAAAAGTGGGACCCACACTTCCTCTCCCAACAAAACCCCTCACCACCGCCATCACCATCCCCGGAAGCATCATTCTCTGCCTCCCTCCGCCTCTCCCCGATCGCTCGATTCATCGTCGACGTTTTCCGCAAAAACGGTTACAAGTGGGGCCCATCGGTTATAACTGAACTCAACAAACTCCGCAGGGTTCCTCCCAACCTTGTTGCTGAGGTGCTTAAAGTCCAAACTAACCCTACTCTCGCTTTCAAGTTTTTCCACTGGGTAGAAAACCAGAAAGGTTATCATCATAATTTCGCTTCATTTAATGCATTTGCTTATTGTCTTAACCGTGCAAATCATTTCCGCGCCGCAGATCAGCTCCCTGAGCTGATGGACGCTCAGGGAAAGCCTCCGTCGGAGAAGCAATTCGAGATTTTAATTCGAATGCATTCTGACGCAGGAAGAGGTCTTAGGGTTTATCATGTTTATGATAAGATGAGGAATAAGTTTGGTGTGAAACCTAGGGTTTTTTTGTATAATAGGATTATGGATGCTTTGGTTAAGACTGGGCATTTGGATTTGGCGTTGTCGGTTTATAGTGATTTTAGGGAGGATGGATTGGTTGAAGAGAGTGTTACTTTTATGGTTTTGGTAAAGGGATTGTGTAAAGCTGGGAGGATTGGTGAGATGTTGGAGGTTTTGGGGAGGATGAGGGAAAAATTGTGTAAGCCGGATGTTTTTGCATATACCGCGTTGGTTCGGATTATGGTTGCAGAAGGGAATTTGGATGGTTGTTTGAGGGTTTGGGAAGAAATGAAGAGAGACGGAGTTGTGCCGGATGTCATGGCATATGGTACTATCATTGGTGGTTTGGCTAAAGAGGGAAGGGTTAAGGAGGGTTATGAGTTGTTTAAGGAGATGAAGAGTAAGGGTCATTTGATAGATAGAGCGATATATGGATCGTTGATTGAGTCGTTTGTGGCGGGGAATAAGGTTGGTTTGGCTTTTGATTTGTTGAAGGATTTGGTGAACTCAGGATACCGAGCCGATTTGGGGATTTATAATAACCTTATTGAAGGTTTGTGCAACTTGAATAAGGTTGAGAAGGCTTATAAGCTTTTCCAAGTCACTATTCAGGAGGGTCTTGAACCGGACTTCTTATCTGTAAAACCGTTATTATTGGCGTATGCCGAAGCGAAACGAATGGAAGAATTTTTTAAGTTGCTCAAAAAGATGGAGAAATTGGGATTCCCAGTCATTGACGATCTGTCCAAATTCTTCTCCCATTTGGTTGAGAAGAAAGGACCAGTAATGTCACTAGAGGTATTTACACACTTGAAAGAAAAAGGTTATGTTAGTGTTGAAATATACAATGTTCTTATGGATTCTCTTCGATTGAGTGGTGAAGTGAAGAAAGCATTATCACTCTTCAATGAAATAAAGGGCTCAGACATGAAGCTTGACTCGTCAACATATAACATAGCAATTCTATGCCTTGTTGATCTCGGTGAAATTCAGGAGGCTTGTGTATGTCATAATAATATCATTGAGATGTCTTGCATTCCTTCTGTGGCTGTTTATCGTCGCCTTGCTAAAGGTCTTTGCGAAATAGGAGAGATTGATGAAGCCATGATGCTTGTTAGAGATTGCTTAGGCAATGCTACTAGTGGACCTATGGAGTTTAAGTATTGTCTTACCCTTATTCACATATGCAAATTTAATGATGCAGAAAAGGTGATTGATGTATTGAATGAGATGATGCAACAAGGTTTCCCTTTATGCAATGTTGTATGTTCCGCAATCATCTCTGGCATGTGCAAGCATGGAACAATTGAAGAGGCCAGAAAGGTTTTCTCAAATTTGAGAGAGCGCAAATTGTTGACAGAATCTGATACTATTGTGTACGAGGAATTACTAATTGATCACATGAAGAAAAAGACAGCGGACTTGGTAATATCAGGATTGAAGTTCTTTGGTCTAGAGTCTAAACTAAAGTCAAAGGGTTGTAAGCTGTTGCCAAGTTGAAAACTGTTATGGTGGAGACTAATTGTTTCCTTCTTTTTGGTC
Source organism: Cicer chorassanicum (assembly GCA_037974735.1). Classification (NCBI taxonomy): domain Eukaryota; kingdom Viridiplantae; phylum Streptophyta; class Magnoliopsida; order Fabales; family Fabaceae; genus Cicer; species Cicer chorassanicum. The sequence continues at coordinate 59,986,554 of JBBPBP010009779.1, read as the reverse complement.
ATGTATAACGATGCTGCCTGAGAAGCATTTTGGAGAGGTCAACCGTTTTTTTATTTTATTCTAGAGCATCTCAATCCAGTATCTGATATGTTAAATTCCGTGGCTGCGAACACTTTACATATTACAAAGAATTAGACACATGTTGCTGGACATTGTTGCATACTTTATACCATTGGACACTGTTGAACTATGGCGGTCATCTGTTCTGAGTTGCACAGATTGTATCATGTAACAGACAATGTCGCTTTGGAAAGATCACTCGACATCAAATCATAGCACAAGCTTATGCTTGCTTCGAGGGGGTATTTGGAGTTCCGAGTATCATTTTCTAGTGTTGTCTGCTTCAATCTTTTGTAAAATGAAAAATAAAGTATAGATATTTTAATTCATATTTTTATCAGACAAAGTATACGATGTAGAGTATTGATGTGATATTAACATTTAAGCAAAATCTCTTTGGTCAAAGTTAATCCACCTTTTCTTCATTTCCCCAATAGATCTTAGGAACCCAATAAAAGGCCTTTTACCTTTTAATGTTAGAGAATTAGAGTTTGTTCTGTTTTCGTTTCACTTTTCTGTTTTCATTTTCTTTTTGAAGTTTTATTTTAATTACAAAATGTCATCTTGTTTCCACTTTGTTTCATCCTTTCAATGTTTTGCATATAAAGCACTGAGAAAGCTTTTAATTTTTTCTTTGTTTCCTTTATAAAACTTTGAAAACAAGAAACCGTGGGAACGAGGTGACATTTTTGTAATTAAAACTTAAACAAAAAAGTGAAAACTTTGAAATCAAACAGGCCCTTAGCTTTTTGTTCTAACGTTGCACTTTATCTCTCAGTGTATGCAGATTGATAGCATGTTTGTATAAGTTGATAGAGGCAGAACCATTGTTTAAGAAAATTTAAGCTGCATTAATGAATTGTACCAATATACGTTTGGAAGCACGATTTGCCACAGTTGTTGATATATCAAGATGAAGAACTATATCATTACATTTGCCAGCTTATCTATAAAAGCATGTAGGTAACTTGTACAATGGTGAGCTTGATGTACGATCTGAATCTCCTAAGAAGGCAGATAAGAAATAAGAAATAACCTCATACTATTGGCGATGTTCATATATCAAACCTGGTACCTAAATATCACTCATTTAGCATCATAAATTCGCTCTGCTCCATTACACCTCCCACAAAGTAAACACCCGCAGTCGTAGCAAAAACAACTAACCTATCATTTGCGTCTTTCCAACAGCAGCAAAACAATCTAGTCCAGAACTTTTAATTACCAATACGAGGATGATGGTAACAACAAAATCTGGGGGTTTAACCATTCTTATGCCAGATGATGGTTCGTTTTTGCAATTTAAATAAACAGCAAAGAAAATAGGCATGACCTAGAAATAACAGAGAAGCATCATGAATCACAGGATATATAACAAGATTGAAGCAGCAACATTATAAAACACTAGCAGAAAATATATAGAAAGAAGAACAACTAGAAACAATAAATAAATTACCTCAACCATGTAATGTTGCTAACAAAAATTAAGCTTAATCTTCCCTAAATTCACTTATCTTCTGCTTGTAAGATATGATTCCAATTCTGTTGTTTTCAACTCTTCCTTAAAACATTAAAACACAAACTAATCCCAAAAGGTAAAATACCAAATAAAAGACACATTATAGAAGAATCAGAAGAACATCATATGAAATGACGAGAAAGAAAAGATTGTGTGGTAAACCTCATTTTGGCACCAGAGGGTGTCCTTGAGTAACGTAGAAGAGTAGAAGAATAATCACGGCTGAAATGAAGCAAGAATCACAAAATGAGAAGAAATACGTACGAGCATGAGACAACCTTCATTAGATAACCATACTAACTCATATGTTAATCTTTTGTGTGTATAATTATGTCAAGTATACAAATATGAAAATTTCTGATAAACATTTTGCAGGTATGTTGGTCTTAAGGCATGCATAACTCAATTACCTAATAATGGATATGGATCAAATGTTACTAACCGGACAGGCTTCAAAGCATCAAAATGGATGCCGTTATATCCAGACAGGAACTCTTTAATGCAGAATTAAAATATTGGAATGAAGTAATAGATAGTTATGTGCGGGCTTACCATTGGAAGGAGTACAACTTAAGAAATGTAATGGACATGAGGGCAGGATTTGGAGGGTATTGTACTGTGTTTTTTCTTGCTTTCATTCCTATTTTTTATTCCATTGTCAGTTATCAGATTCTGAATGAAGTAACAGGTTTGCTGCAGCATTGCATGATCTCCAGATTGACTGTTGGGTTATGAATGTTGTTCCTGTCAGTGGATTCAATACGTTGCCTGTTCTATATGATCGAGGGCTAATAGGAGTTATGCATGATTGGTAAGAGAAATTTGCTCATGTTTTATGCAATTTGTTGTTATTCTGATTTGATGTGATTGGTAATTTCATTATAAATGAATTTGTCATCACTATAGCATAATTATCTAAGCTAATCAATCATATTGGCATGTGAAACTTCTTATTGGTTTCTTGTGTAAGAACAATTGTCAAGTTCTGCAATATTCTGGATTATTATATAGTGAAAGCACAAGGAAAATGAGTCTTGACTTTTATTTACTATTCACATATTTTTAATCTTTTATAACAAATTAATAATGATCAGGTTCTGGGATTCATACCATACTGTAACTGTTATCAGCAAATATATATGCTATATGATTCTTCATGATTGATTTTTAGTTTATCAAGTATATATGATTAAAATTGATTCACGAACTTACATTGTAGTTTCCTGGTGTTGTATATGAGTATATGATTGATTTTACACATGCATCCAATAATATTGCACTATCTAGAAATTTATGGAGATATTTAAGGAGTTAATATAACAAAGTGACACCATTAATTTGATTGAATGCATGCATAAAAAAATTTACATTGTCAATACATAAAATTTAATCTCATAAAAATAATTTTAGGAGTAGTTAGTTTATTTAATTTTTCCTTCAGAAAATAGATGCTAAATATTTCTATTTTTTCGTTTCCTCCTAATAACTAGAAATAGTGAACTTATCCCAATGTTGAACTTGGTTCACCGTGACAGATGCGAGCCATTCGATACAGACCATTGCTTCCAATGCCCTTTTCATCAAAGGGAAAACAATCTAAGCCTTTTCAGCCTGTTCCAGACAACGAAGTGGATATTTTTGGTTTCGGTAGCCGAGATTTTCGGTGGTCCATTTTAGTTTCTAAAAGCAGCCCTATGTCGTTTATCTGAGGTTAACACGGTTATTTGGTACCATAGTGCTCATAAACCTATACTGATTTGGGTTGTGTCGAACCATTTACCTTCATATTAGGACTTTTACGTAGTTAGACTGAGTGATTGCTTTGTTGCTCATTGGTTTTGAATCAATTTCCAGTGATAAAGTTAGAGTTGTTTGATTATTTTGGTGAAGGCAAGTCGACCTTGGTTGTTCGGATCGGTTTATGGAGGTATATTAAAGCTGGAAATCTCAGACCTTGTGGTGACATGGTGCATGGACAGGAGCATAGTTTCTGGTTCATTCCCTTTCTGGAACAATGATAAGGTAATATGAGACTGCTGAATATGTTAACATAAGTTTTGCATTTTACGAAGTTGTACACATGCATGCACAAAAGGGTATTTTAGAAACAAATAGACACAATAAATATAATACATATTTTTCTTATTAGATGTGAAAAAAACATAAAGGGCTTAACGAAAGAAGTATTCAGAAAGAGCTTAAAGAAAGAAAAGGAAAAAGATATTTTTCATCAAATAGTGCTCACCAGCTGAAGCTGCTTGTAAAGGGTTTCTACCAGAGTCCTTGAAGAAAAGGACTAAGTTATGAATGTTTGAATAATTATTGAAACTTTGAGCTGCAATTTGCATGGCTGCTCTCTGTTGCTTCCCAGTTACAGAATTAAAATCAATTATCACACCAACGCTTGTATTTTGGGAATTATTGGCTAGACATTGGAGTAGGAGAAGTGAGATATGTTGTTGAATCATTTGTCGCAATTACTTTTGTTTGATTAGTTAGTGCTATGTGCATAGGAAAGGTGTTAACAAGGTATGCTGCTTTGTGATCATATTCGTTGTCTTTCATTTGTCTTTCATATGCAGAGGAAAGGTGTTACTCGATGATTTGGAGCCGGTCGCTCTACTGCTATCAGAACAATAGGTCTTGGAAGAGTTCAAATGATGAGGAGACATCTTGCATCTGTTGGAGAAACCTATGCTTAGACCAGCTTCGATGAAACTTTGAGCTGCAATTTGCATGGCTGCTCTCTGTTGCTTCCCAGTTACAGAATTAAAATCAATTATCACACCAACGCTTGTATTTTGGGAATTATTGGCTAGACATTGGAGTAGGATAAGTGAGATATGTTGTTGAATCATTTGTCGCAATTACTTTTGTTTGATTAGTTAGTGCTATGTGCATAGGAAAGGTGTTAACAAGGTATGCTGCTTTGTGATCATATTCGTTGTCTTTCATATGCAGAGGAAAGGTGTTACTCGATGATTTGGAGCCGGTCGTTCTACTGCTATCAGAACAGTAGGTCTTGGAAGAGTTCAAATGATGAGGAGACATCTTGCATCTGTTGGAGAAACCTATGCTTAGACCAGCTTCGATGAAACTTTGAGCTGCAATTTGCATGGCTGCTCTCTGTTGCTTCCCAGTTACAGAATTAAAATCAACTATCACACCAACGCTTGTATTTTGGGAATTATTGGCTAGACATTGGAGTAGGATAAGTGAGATATGTTGTTGAATCATTTGTCGCAATTACTTTTGTTTGATTAGTTAGTGCTATGTGCATAGGAAAGGTGTTAACAAGGTATGCTGCTTTGTGATCATATTCGTTGTCTTTCATATGCAGAGGAAAGGTGTTACTCGATGATTTGGAGCCGGTCGTTCTACTGCTATCAGAACAGTAGGTCTTGGAAGAGTTCAAATGATGAGGAGACATCTTGCATCTGTTGGAGAAACCTATGCTTAGACCAGCTTCGATGAAACTTTGAGCTGCAATTTGCATGGCTGCTCTCTGTTGCTTCCCAGTTACAGAATTAAAATCAACTATCACACCAACGCTTGTATTTTGGGAATTATTGGCTAGACATTGGAGTAGGATAAGTGAGATATGTTGTTGAATCATTTGTCGCAATTACTTTTGTTTGATTAGTTAGTGCTATGTGCATAGGAAAGGTGTTAACAAGGTATGCTGCTTTGTGATCATATTCGTTGTCTTTCATATGTAGAGGAAAGGTGTTACTCGATGATTTGGAGCCGGTCGTTCTACTGCTATCAGAACAGTAGGTCTGGGAAGAGTTCAAATGATGAGGAGACATCTTGCATCTGTTGGAGAAACCTATGCTTAGACCAGCTTCGATGAAACTTTGAGCTGCAATTTGCATGGCTGCTCTCTGTTGCTTCCCAGTTACAGAATTAAAATCAACTATCACACCAACGCTTGTATTTTGGGAATTATTGGCTAGACATTGGAGTAGGATAAGTGAGATATGTTGTTGAATCATTTGTCGCAATTACTTTTGTTTGATTAGTTAGTGCTATGTGCATAGGAAAGGTGTTAACAAGGTATGCTGCTTTGTGATCATATTCGTTGTCTTTCATATGTAGAGGAAAGGTGTTACTCGATGATTTGGAGCCGGTCGTTCTACTGCTATCAGAACAGTGGGTCTGGGAAGAGTTCAAATGATGAGGAGACATCTTGCATCTGTTGGAGAAACCTATGCTTAGACCAGCTTCGATGAAACTTTGAGCTGCAATTTGCATGGCTGCTCTCTGTTGCTTCCCAGTTACAGAATTAAAATCAACTATCACACCAACGCTTGTATTTTGGGAATTATTGGCTAGACATTGGAGTAGGATAAGTGAGATATGTTGTTGAATCATTTGTCGCAATTACTTTTGTTTGATTAGTTAGTGCTATGTGCATAGGAAAGGTGTTAACAAGGTATGCTGCTTTGTGATCATATTCATTGTCTTTCATTTGTCTTTCATATGCAGAGGAAATGTGTTACTCGATGATTTAGAGTTGGTCGTTCTACTGCTATCAGAACAGTAGGTCTTGGAAGAGTTCAAATGATGATGAGACATCTTGCATCTGTTGGAGAAACCTATGCTTAGACCAGCTTCGATGAAGCTGCTCACCCCAAAAGATGTATGTCATTTATTTTTAAAAAAGCCGTCTAATTATTGCTGATTTCATTCTTGAGTTATATTTATATTATATATGCTATATATGATATGGTTCAATCTTGATCTTTTAGAAACTGAATGTTGCATTCAAAATTAAAGTGAGCAATATCCCTTATTTTGTTTTGTATTTATTTTGTTTGAATTACAATATTTGAAAATAAGGGACAATTAATGCAAATATCGTCAAACAATCAAACAAAATAAGGAATAATTAATAATGACTTTATCAAACAATCAAACAAAATAAGGGACAGTTAATAATGACTCCAACTTAATTTAAAAGTGTGTTGTCAACCCTCCAAATAAACACTTGAATATCTGAATTTTTTAGAACGCTCTGCGATGAGAAACAAAATAAGTTTTGCCTTTAATCCCGATGCCCACAATAAACTTATGAAAAAAATAGCTAGGTTAAAGCGACGAATGAAAATGGTGGTAAGCAGAGGAGGAGCGCAAATTAAGTGTCTTCAAGACCTGCTTGACAAACTTCGTATGATTTTAACTAATAGCTTTCGAAACTTACATTCTCATTTTTGAAATGCTAAATTTTTTTCTGACCTTATACACACTTTTTTTTTAATTCAGAAGCTCAAGAACGGCATCTGCGAACATTGTGTCAGTTTCCGACAAGCTAGGTTTCGAATGAACAATTACTTCATTTAAGTAGACTCTCCACCTTCCCTCACAATAGTAGAAATAGCGGTATTTATTTATTGTTATTCTATTTTGTTCTTATGATTTAAATTTAAATATACCTTGATTTAAATATACGTTAAATTTAAATATAGCGGTATTTATTTACTGTTATTCTATTTTGTTCTTATGGTTTAAATTTAAATATACCTTGATATACCTATATACCTTGATATACCTTTATTTACTGTTATAGTAAATATAGCTTTATTTACTGTTATTCTAGTTCCATGATGGATAATGTAACCCTAAAAGTCAAAGAACCAAACCTTCCATCATTATCATGTTAATAAGGACGTGTCGTATGAGCTGGTTTATACTTTATAATTGTACCCTGCTTTAATGCCAAAGGAATCCAAGAGCATAGAAAAAGAAGAAAAAGTAGACAATAAAGCAAATCTAAAGTTTTCACAGTGTGGACAAAAGAAGCTTTTACCCACTTCTTTAAGCTCCTACAAATCTCATAATTATCTATATTTTTTTCACTCTTTTATGTACACACTCATTTATACTACATAAATTTTCCCACTGTTTCCAATCTTATAGAATTTGGCAAATCACTGAATTAATTTCTCCTATACAAATGGGGAGAGTAGCAGGTATTTTTCTTTGTCTTGTAATTGTAATAATGGATGTTGCAGCTGGGATTCTTGGCTTTGAGGCTGAAATAGCACAAAACAAGGTATGTATGGTTGAAGCTAACTCTGTTTTTGACTGAAGTGCATTTAAGAAATTTGTTGCTACAACTACAACTATGTAATATGAATGGAAGTAGTATTGGAGTCTCACATTGTCATGGTTTTTATAGAATTCAGATTCTTTGTAAGCAGGGGATCTCGCATTCACCTATTCGGAATATAAGTGACCGTTCGATCAAGATCAGATGGTCTAAAAAATATACGTTTTTATTTCTACTTTATAATTCAAAATATTGAACTTGAATTTGGACCACTTGATCTTAATCAAAAGACTCCCGATGTCTCGAATGTCCGAGTGTGGAGATGTATGACTGCAGAGGAGCCAGATCCATTCATAGGGCGTTGGATGTGTGTGTCTATATATATATATATATATGCTTGGACACTCTTATTCTTTGAGTTACTTTTGAGAGTGAGATCAAAATCTATTAACATTATGTACATTATGAAATCTATATTAAACTCTAATAGTACTTATTCATAGTGTATGTATGTATCCATGTTTTGGTAAAAAAATGTGATATTTAACACTATTATTTTTAACAAAACAGGTTAAGCATTTGAAGTTGTGGATATTTGAGTGTAGACAACCAAGTCATGAGGCCTTCATGCTAGGGCTGGGAGCAGCAGTGCTTTTGGGAGTATCACATGTTATGGCCAATTTGTTAGGTGGATGCAATTGTATTTGTTCTCAACAAGAATTTGACAAGGCTTCCCCCAATAGGCAACTCTCCCTGGTTTGCCTTATTTTCACCTGGTATCAATGTCTCTACTCTACGTTGTTCTGCAATATATACTATTTGCGCACATTTGGACCGATTGAAATTGAATGGTCCAAATTTCAAAATTGAATTTTGATTATTTTTAAATAAAATATTAGAATTTGAAATCTAGACCATCAGATATTAATTTTAAGAAGTCGACTGCATGTATATAAAATTAAATAATTACTAGAGCATTTCTAGTAGAGATTTTGTTTGGTATAGTTAACTGGTAGATATTGTTTTATTAGGTACCTTTATTGGACAATTCAAATCCTCTCCAGTGACTTAAAATTTTCAATAAGAGAGGTTTATTGAATATAATATATTTATAAAGTAATATATTCAATGTATTTTTCTCTTCTACTATCACTTAATGAGCACCGGAGAAAATTTGAACTTTCATAAAGCAATGCGTGAAAAAAGTGGCAATTGAGAGAAGAGATTTATAAAAGTACTCTCCTTCTCAGACGGATGGGTCCCACATTTTGCACTTTATAAAAATTGTTAAAATATAATAATATAAATTGATTAATGAGACTGGTTTGATATATAATTTTTTTAAATACGATATTGAAGTTATATATAAATGTAGGACTCAAATAAAACTTGCTTGAGTAAAGAAGAGCATAATTTTGGATGCTCTTAGACCCCCCCTAAGATTTGATGGGTATAATTATGAAGTTGAAAGAATAGTTATGTATTTCGATTAAGTTACTAAATGCTATCAAAAGTATCATTCACTAAATATCTAATCTTTTTTTCATTTTATATTTTATTTCCTCTCTTTTATTGTGTTGTTGATTAGGGTTGTGGTGGCAATTGGATTGTCCATGCTGGTGATAGGATCTATGTCAAACAATAAGTCCGAGGATTCCTGTGGGTTCTCGCACCATCACTTTTTGTCCATTGGTGGGATTTTGTGTTTTATTCATGGCCTATTTTGCATTGTATATTACGTTTCTATCACTGCCTCTATGGATTAACATTTTGTAATGCCATGTTGGAGGTGGTTTTATGTTTTGAGTTGAGTTTTAGTTTTTTTAGTAAAACTACTCTCTTTAGACATTGAGTTTTATAAATTTACTCAATATAAAATAATATTGACACATAAAACTTATTATAAAATGACAAAAATAATTTGGAGTTTTGATGAGATGTATCTTGATGTTAACTAAACTCAACATAAGGTTGAGAGCTTTATATAGAACACTTTTCTTTTATCAAATAGAAAAAAGGAGAGCAAAACCAAACTAATTAAACTCTTAAATGATAAATACCTAAAATATCACAATAATAACATGTTGGATCTCAAAAAGCCAACGAAATTGCTACCAACACCCCCTATATTACTATCCACGCCTTTTTTTATAAATAAAAACAAAATTCCAAAACTTCCCTTGTCTTTATGAATGTAACCTAACCCCATCTTCTTCCTCTTCATTCTATATTCAGCCTCTTCATCTTGTTCCTCTTCATTCAAAAACCCAGTTCATCAACTTGTTCCTTTTGATTGTTCCTCTTGATTCATCATCAACTTCGTTCATCAACTTCAGTCATCATCAACTGCATTCCATCTTCATCAACTTCATTCACCAACTTCATTGCATCTTCTTCCTCTTCAATCATCACTTCACGAAAATCGAGTAAGCATCATCCCTATTTTTGTTGTTCATTATTGTATTTGTTTGTGTTTATTATTAGGAACGCAATGCCAGAAACCCTATTATTGTAGTTGCCATTGTTGATTCTGATGAAAACGTTCGTTTCAAAAACCCAAAAACGTACGTGAACTCAGTTCACGTACGTGAATTCATTTTCAAAAACCCAAAAACGTACATGAACTGAGTACACGAACCATGTTCGTGAACTTAGTTCACGTACATGGTTCGTGAAATCAGTTCACGTATGCTAATGTGGTTTGCTGTTTTGATTTTTATTATGCTTTTGGTTTTGCAGATATGGTGCGCACAATGCATACGGATAGAGAGGGTTGTGCTATAATCAACCAGGGTACCTCTAATGTTGAGGGTTGTCGTGTTAGGCTGACTGCTTCCGCTCGGGCACAACGACGACGACTAGAGCGGCAACAGGAGGAAGCCCAACCAGAAGCCCAACTGGAAGCACAACCGGAAGCACAACCTGAAGCACAACCGGAAGCACAACCTGAAGCACAATCTGACGCATATCCTGGTGGTCCGATTGATTGTTATGTCCTTAGGACATTCGCCGATCATGTGGCAACCCGAATCTGGGATGGCGTGGTAATTTTATCAATCAAATGAAATTAAATTTTTAATTGTTGTTATTTTAATGTGTTTTAACTTATATTTTTTTGCTTAACTAATTTCAGGATCGTGGGGAATTAAGGGTGTTTAGCAACGGCAAAAAATTAAAAGAAGCTGTTATTGAACACCCAGAGGTTGAGCAATTGGTCAAAAGCTCAGGATTATATTCTTTGCTGAAATGCAGCTATGAAATGATCGACAAAGGGATCATTTATGCATTCGTAGAGAGGTGACATCGTGACACTAATAGTTTCCATCTTCCAATTGGGGAGATGACGATTACTCTGGATGATGTCTCTTCTCTGCTGCATATCCCCATCACCGGTGCATTTTTCACTGTTAATGTATGTAACAAGAATGACGATGCATATATTTTGGCTGAGTTTCTTGGAGTTAGTCATGCTGATGCCTATGTTGAATTTAATGTCACGCGGACACCCTCAGTTTGGTATAGTTGGTTACTAGAGGTATACCATCAGCGCTGTCGTGACCAGCATTGGCAGATGGCTGCAAGGACATTTCTTCTATTTTTGGTCGGTTGCACACTATTCAGTGATAAGAGTGCCTATGCAGTTAGCGTTGCATATCTTGACTGCTTTCGAGACCTCAATGCTTGTGGGGGATTTGCATGGGGTGTAGTTGCTCTTGCTTATTTATACAACAATCTTCGTGAAGCCAGCATGCATCAGGCCAGAACTGTGTCAGGGTATCTTACACTGTTACAGGTAAACTATATGGTTGTTTATTGTATAAATAATATCTATTATTAATGATTCTAAACTAATGATGTGTTATTATATTTGTGTAGGCGTGGGTCTATGAGCATTTTCCTACATTATGTAGAGATTGTTGTAGACTTTCTCCGAGTTACGTTGAAGACTACCCCATATCACTTAAATGGAAGCCAAAATGAGATAAAGGTTTGGTTCTTTCATTTAGGAAAGCTCTTGACGAAAATGTTGTTTAGGAGGTTTGTTGGACACCATACGAGGCGCACCGAGTGAAGCGACCCTTTGAAGAGGTATCTTTATTTCGAGGGTGGATACGATGGGGTCCGAAGATGTATGCTCATATGCTAGACAGGGTATTGCGTCAATACGGTCATGTCCAAACCATTCATGACTCACCGTTATATATAGTGGGTCAGACGACAACCCCTGAGGAAATGGACATTATGTTTACGCGGCACGCTGTGCATGTAGTAGATGCTGGCGCATTTGGACATGGACATGTCCTCTGCTCGAATGATTACATGGACTGGTTTTGCAGAATTTCACATCCATACATCATTCATAGAGAACCAGCCCAGGAAGAACCAGTCACTCATGCAGGTGATGCAGAACCTGCCGCTCATGCAGCTGTTGCCCTTGATGTCGCTGATGCCGCCGATGAAGCTGTTGACGTAACAGTATATTAATTTTGCATATTTTATTTATTCATATTTTATTTTAACTAGTTATATTTTATTTTGTCATATTTTATTTTAACTTAATTATTTTAATTTATTTTTTATTGCAGCGTCGAGCAATAGAAATTGCTGAAGAGCTTCTTGGTCGGCAACTAGTATTACCTGATGGCATGACACTCGTTAATGAGTTAATAATGATGATGCGAAATCAGAGGGGTGGTGGTAGAGATTGGTCTAACACAGTACCGTATCATAGGAGAAATAGACGGAATTATGATTTTATTTTAATATTTTGGATAACTTAGGATATGTAATATTTTGTAATTTTTTAGATATATTTTGGATATGTACTATTGTGGATAAGTTTGGATATTTAATATATTGGTATATTATGGATATTTAATTATGTATATTATAATTTTTAGTTATAATTTTTATCATATTATCATGTTATTTTTATCATATTAAACATTTTTTTAAATATAAAGTTAAAATCACTTTTTAGAAATGTTAAATAAATGAATCCAATTATCGTTTCATATCATGAATCAAGCAAATTTTACAAATGTTACAACATATTCAGTTTACAACATATTCATCTATACTGCATGGAAATATATTCAACCAATGTTGCATGAGATCATTGTAAATAAACTCCCACTGTCGTGCTTCTTCGGTGCAATATTTTCTCCACAAATTACTTACTGGTGGTATAAGAGAATTTGACTTTAAGTAAACCTGTTAACAAATGAAACAACCACAATTAATACCTGTTAAAATGTCAGTTATAAGTGGAAATATAAATAAGTAGCACAATTAATACCTGCACAAAATGATAGTTCTTAACAAATGCAACAACTATGATACGATGATCTAACATAGATGTTGGTGGTGGACTTCTAAGTGGAAAAAATATTTGCGATTGGTTAAGTGATAATGCGACGAAAACTAAGTTAAATTTCGAAGCAATCACATATCCCATTTCTGGAAGTGTCATCCAATTATCCATAGTTGCAACTTGTTCAACATACACACTTTGTATAAGTTGTTGAACAAAATTTTGTCCACCGTATATTCTCTCGTAATAAGACATGAACTCTTGAAGCTCTACAACACACTCTTCACGAATGAATGCCCAAGAGTTCTCACCCATTCCAAGTAAACCTACAACTGCACGATATCCACAATTACCATCCTCGCTGACGTCAATAATGTCATCTATGAATTTATGAATTTCAATCGGCAACCAATAGCTAAAGAGGAGAACTCTTGGTTGTTGAACTTTGCTAATTGATGGTCGAGGTGTGAGCTTTTTGGCCGATGATCGAGGTTGCTGCACTTTATTAGATGTTACAGTGCTACATGCATTTGTGCCACTGCACCGAAGCTTGCATCCACATACTTCCACCAAGATGGATCACGCTTGGTTGATTTATCTCTTTTTGATATCTTACTTTTGCCTTTTTTGGGTGCACCCTTAGTTTTAACCTTGTCAACAGGTGGACACATCGACGTAGTCGATGGATAAGCGATCTCTCGTAATTTACCTTTAAGTGCAATTTTGCCAAGTACATCAAGTTCATCAAACTTTTTCACTATCACATCTATTTCATGTTTCACAGATAATTCTGAAGGTTTACCCAATCCATCATCATGAAAAGTTAATTTAGTCCACCAAACATGAATAGCGTCTAACGGGATGGAACGGGGGATCATACTATACCTGGCTATTTCACATGCACAAGGTAGACCATGTGTTCTCCTAATTGTGCAACGACATTCAGACTTATCTATACCTACATACTTCACGCGATCATACTCTGCCGCAATGTGATCTATTGCATTTTTTGACACAACACCACACAAATTGGCATACAATCTGTTACTATGTCGATCAACCTTTTGAATTATGCTCTTTTCAAATGATGCTATTATCTCACTGTGTTGTAGTACAATCATGCTATTGATGGTTTCCCAAACACTGCATATATCACCAATGTTGTCTTGTAATATTCTTTTCAAACTCCAGTGCGCCGACTCAACCCTTTGTGTTGTGGTGTTCCCAAAGTGCATAACTCTATTTGTCCACGCCTCAACAAATCTTTCCTTGTGAGGAATTAACCATTGGTCTTGTACATAATCATTAAAGATAGAAGAGCTACTACAAATTCCTTCAAAGATAGTCAAATTCTTGTAGTACTGAGCCTCATCATAACTGTAAACAAGAGCCTGCCATGCCTCCATTATTTGCACCTGGTTCTTTTTTGGAAACACAGTCGTCTTGCACTTGGCTTTGACATTCTTGCATATATGAAACAAGCATAATAAATTCATTGCTTTTGGAAAAACATATTCAACTGCGTTCATCAAAGCGATGTCTCTATCAGTAATGATGACTTCAACTTCATCACTTGTAATATGTTCTTTTAACATTTGTAGTGCCCACGTAAAATTATCAGCACGCTCATACTATAGATACGCAAATGCCACACAAAATGTCATTTCAGTAGATGTAACACCAATAATTTCAAGTAATGACATACGATACCTACATGTCTTGTATGTGCTATCCATAATCAATACTATGTGAAAATTATTTACAAGAGTGATAGCATTTGGATGAGCCCAAAATATGTCTCTCAACTCATCTGAACCCTCTACCTTCCTATATCGATAGATGTATTTGCCGCGTTCCATCAATGTCAAAAGATGTTACATTTCTGTTCTATTACCTCTAAGTGATGAACGATAGACTTGACGTGCATTGTAAACTTGTTTTATTGTCGTCAAACTTTTAACATTATGATCCTTCAGTGTCATCGATATGTTTCTAGGTTTGATCATGTTCTTCGTCATATCACCAAGTACAATTTTCTCTTCCTGAGATAATTGGCCTAAGAAAGCATGACCGGTCAGTTTTTTTGGCCAATCCGTGGTTATGGACACCACATATTACATGCAGATACCATCCATCACCAACACTTGATGGTCTTCCTCTCAATCTAAATGGGCCTTCACATTTTCTACTCCAAGTACTCCTCGTAAGTTTAGGATTCTTTCAAGGTCTATATTTACCGCTTCTTTCACAACCAAGAATTAATTTTGTCTTTGTTCCTGGTCGTGCTGTCGCAGTTTCAGATCTAAAAATAACGACAATTCCATTTTCCCTTCCAACATTTCTAGCCCATTTCAATAAATCATCTCGTGTATCAAACATCGTGTCGGTGCTAAACACATCAGTCAAATCAACCATAACAGGTTCACCTCCGTTGTTCATATCGTATTCAATTTCAGGTTCAAAACCATCATTCATTGCATCCAAATCATCATACATTTCGTCAAAGTCACGTTCCAAACCATCATCCATATCCTCAAAATTAGGTTCCAAACCTTCATACATTTCGTCACCTTTGTCTCCCCCTTGGTCCATTTATCTTCAAAAAGAAACACAAAAATTTCAGGATTTGGTATACTGCTACGTGAACTCAATTAACGTACAGTTACGTGAACTCAGTTCACGTAACCTTACACAGTCTTAGTTAACGTAAGTGTACGCAATCTCAAATTCACATACGCTTACGTGAATTGAGATTACGTATGTGTTAAAATTAAAAATCCCATTTTCATACGCATTCTAAATTCACGTACACATACGTGAATTACAGATTGCGTAACATATGGAGTTTTGAATTTTAACATCTACTTAATCTCAATTCACATAAACGTACGTGAATTTGAGATTGCGTAATCCATGGAGTTTTGAATTTAAACACGTACGTAATCTCAATTCACGTAAACATACGTGAATTGAGATTGCGTAATCCATGGAGTTTTGAATTTAAACACGTACGTAATCTCAATTCACGTAAATGTACGTGAATTGAGATTGCGTACAATCCTCAGATTTAAAAAAAAAAACGAAACTCAAAAACAGAACAACATACATACATTTTTAGGTCACTTTAACCACAATGTGAAGAGGAAACTGATGGAGTGTGTAGATTATGAATGAGTGAGGTGAGTTTTGAATGATTATGAGTTAGAGTTTGTGAGATATGGTGATTTTGTGATTATGAGTTATGGGGTGTTAAGAAGGGTGATGAATGGAGAAATGAAGTGAAAAATTATAATAAATATACAAGGGCATTTTGAGAATTTTGTTTTTTTTAAAATGGGGGTGTGGGTAAAAATATAAGGGGTGTTGGTAGCAAAATTGAAAAGCCAACGAGACCAAATCTTCATTTAGAACACTTTGGTCCAAGTGAGGTGTACACAAAAATAGTATTTGCTTATTTTCTTTTTGAAGTTTAGGGCATGTTTGATTGTATTTTGTTTTTTAGTTTTTGAAAATTATTTTGTAAATTAATTTTCAAAAACTATTTTTGAGAAAAAAAAAAAAAGTAAAATAAAAATTGTTTGATAATCTAGTTTTTGAAAAGTATTTTTATGAAAAAATGAAAAAAAGTTGTTTGGTAGTTTGTGTTTATAATATGTTTCAAAACTAAGAAAATAAAGAATTTATTTGATACATATTTTTAAAATAAGAGTAATTGCAAATGAATAGTTTTTTTCCTAAGCAATGTTTAAGCAAAATTTTAATATAATAAAATCATGAATTAATAACTTAATATAGTTAATAGCTTTATGTCATTATCATAATAAAAAACTTTTAGAAAAATTAACACATGTATTATATTTGTTGGTCATAAATCCTAAAATCTCATGGATACTATCTATTGAATTATCTGTCCTCATATACATAAGTATTAAGGTGCTATCATTAGCACCACCCAAATATTTGAAATTCACAAAACAACGTTTGAAATTTTCATAGCTTAATGGAGTGTGACTGAAATGATCAACAATTTGATCATAGTAAAAGGTTTTGTTATCTCTTGATTTGAGATAATATAGTTAAATTTGCATCCAAATGTTTTTCATTAAGATATAATTATTTATGTACTAAAAAATTAATTTATACGATTTTAATGCAAAATATTTGAAGCAAGAACTTCAAAAATTATGGTAGGAAATTGTAAAGATTTCAAGAAACTTAGAAATTCATCAAAAATTAAACATCAAAATATGATTGTTCAACCAACCAATGCACGCACCGACACACACATGATTATTTAATCCAAAACAATATCTACTATGTAAGAAATAAAATCACCGACGTTCCTTATTAATTTGATTTTTATGGCCCCTTTCATATGTTTAAGTTATGAGATTAAATTGTGTATATGATAACTTGAGTTTTCTTGTAAGTGAATTAATAACCAAACTGGCCTGAACATTTTTGTCTGTTTCTCAGGAATGTAAAACTCAAAACAGTTATGAACTTCAAATATTTTGTATTCATGAGATAATATAGTAGCAATGAGTAAAATATATTTTTGAAATATATTTTTGGTGATAAATTTTAGATTGATGAGATCAATGAAATTTAACATTTAGATTTTGTGAAGTCAATTTTTTTTGTTTTCATGTCAAGTTAGGATCACATATAAGTCCAAGTCTAAATCTATTGAATAAAAAGACTAAAACTGTTTGTAAGATAATTTTATAAAAATTAAAAGTTGAATTTTTTATAAAAATTAAAAATATCAAAATTTTATAAAGAAAAAAAATATATTTAACTAAAAAATTACAAAAAA
>JBBPBP010009779.1:59913566-59968779 GCA_037974735.1 Cicer chorassanicum | reverse complement strand
AAAAAAAAAAAAAAAAAAAGATATTGCAGAGCACAAATGTTGAACTCACTTCCATGCACTTAACTCCAAATGACATAAACATTGCGCTACTTGGAACTAAATTTTTTTTAGAGAGTAAAACGTTATTTATTCATCATGATATGTATTTAAATCTTTAAATAATTTAACATGTCAAATTTAAATCTTTTAAATATCTCAAACTTGTTCACATAAATTTTTATTTTTATTTTTGATATAAGTTAAGACAAAAAATTTAACATTATATACATGACAGAAAATGATTCGTTAATGTATTTAACTCATGATATTTTATTATTTGATTGTAAAAACAATGTAAGTAATTGCAAGATTCAATCATTCTTTTCTCTAAGACAAATGTTTCTTCTTAAGTGCATCCAATGATAGCTTAATTATTTAGAACAAATATTAATCTATATATTGTTTTGACATGCTCAAAATTAGTTTGAGTAATGACAAGTAATATAGCAAGTGAGAAATTGAGGGGCACTGTTTTATAGGCAATATAAAAAGAGTAAATAATTGTTTTGTTTTTGGTTTTTAATATTAAAAATGAATTTAATTTATGTTTGTTTAAATTATGACTTTGAATGATTAATTGATGTATAGTTCTCTTGTATTATGTAATTTTTTCACATATTTGCACTCCACATTCACAGTTGGTCAATTTACAAGGAGCATATGTAAATAGGAAATGGTTTATAATGTGTATATCATTTTTACTTTCATTATCTTTTAATTGTTAATATATTTAATAATACAAATCTACACATATGTGGAAAAACTGGGGATTATTTAAAATTGTGATTACTTGTGCTAAGATAAAACAAAACCTTCATCCCATAAAGCTTTCTTCAAACATCTTTTATCAATTAACACTTTGTTTTTTTTTTTTATCCCATTTCTTGTTTCAATTGTTATTCCAAATACTCAACATAACTTCAAATACCCACATGATTTTCGAGGTTAAGATCTTCATTAAAAACTACCTACATATTATGCCTACTTAAATGAAAAATCAATTCACTGTTCATTTCTTATTGCACTATATCATTTTCTAAACAAGGGTGTGTTATTTGGTTAGTCTTCACATATTCCCAATGTTGTATTTCACTTTTTTTTTACTATTAGTTTCCATACAATTTGATCCAACAATGACCAGCAACTTATTGGGATTTTTTTTACATATATATCCTCTTTTTTTTTTAAAAAAAAAATAATCAATATACTCTACATTGAAGTTTATATACAAAAATGACCTACATTTTTTGACCTTCAGGATGTCACATGCCCGATCTGCAACCACATGAATGATGATTTCTTTTATGCGAAGTCGCATCCCGTAGATACGACCATCTATTACCTTTTAATTTTAGAAATAATTGTAAATTTAATAAATAAAATAAAAAATATTTAAAAAAACAAAATTATATTAATAAAATCAAACAAAATACATCTAATAAAAAAAATACATTAAAACTAATGTGGTTGAGTATATGTGCCAAAATAATTAACGTCGTATATTATTTTAACAACTCCCTCATATTTTGAGGATAAATTTATATTATTTTAATAATTCCCTCCTATTTTGCAGATAAAATAACAATTTAATTTAATTTTGTTAACAACTCCCTCCAATTTTTTCTCTTGATCTAATAAATGAAAAATAATAATAATAATAATAATAATAATAATAATAATAATAATAATAATAATAAAGTAAATTATATTAATAAAATCAAACCAAATACATTAAATTGAAGGGAAAAAAAATAACATCTAGGCTATTCTCGAACTTGTCTAGCTCTTTGAACGAGTTGAGGTTGTTCTGATTGATCCTCATTTTAATCATTATCGTCATCGTAATTTTGAGTCTCAGGGTTATATATGAAATCAAAAACAGCATAAGCAGACTCAAGAGATGTGCATTGAATTCCAAACAAATTATAGAAAATCTCGCGTTCTGTCGGATGACCGGGTTTGGTATTTCTGGCACTGACAGAATGTAATATTTAGTCGGTACTGTTGGTGCATGGTTTGTTCTTGTGGGATTAATTGGGGGTTGAGTGCACACGAGGATATGATGATAATGATAGTTGTAACTGTGGATCATACAGATATTGTTCGACAAATATAAATAATTTGGCGTAAAACACCTTCTATGAATTGACCTTGCAATACGTAATTCTCACACGCATTCCAAATGTTTAATCTTTTTTTCCAAACCTAGTTCCAATTATCGTCAATGTCACGCCTCATGTCGACCTCATAGTTGATTTTGATGTCTTCTTGTGATTATGATGTTTTTCAACAATATATGAATTTAATGTATTTTTTTGATTTTCTTCAATTTTGTTTTTCAATTTATCTGGTTGTGGTGTTTTTTACCTTCAATTTAATGTATTTTGTTTGATTTTATTAATGTAATTTATTTTATTATTATTATTATTATTAGATCCAGAGAAAAAATAGGAGGGGTTGTTAACAATTGTAATTTTATCCGTAAGAAAGAGTTGTTAAAATAATATAACACGTTATTTATTTTGTCATGTCTACTCAACCGCTTTAACTTTGATATATTTTTTAGGTTCTTTCAACTCAAAATCCATAATCTTCCTCATTATTCTTGAGCTGGAACCAAGAAATTAAAAAACCCATAATCTTCTTTAACTTGAATATTTTTATCCTTCTATTTCTTCATCTTGAGTGGTCTTTAGAAAACAACACCAAGCCAACAACAGTAGCAAGAAGTTATAGGATTTTTGCCGGTTACGAAGTCCAAATCTATAATCGGATTCAAATCTATTTTAAATATCCGATTAAAATAATATGGTTATAATGCAACTCATTTACAACCGGTTGGATATCCATAATATTTTAATTTTGGATTTTGATTTTATCTAGTTATTATGTACTCATATCTTATTTTTGGATTTGAACCATAAATCATTTCTTCGAATCTTAATTCATTTCTCTAAATTGTAATTTACATACAATTTAAATTGAATTAATATCATGCTCTTTTTCTCTCATTAACGCAAAAAAAAAAATTTGTTGCTTCTTTTCTGATTTCGACAACAACAACGAAGTTGCCATTCGTGAACTCCAACTCAATTCTTCCATTTATCTCTTCATTTTCTACATTTCAATTCCTTCATAATTTAAAGAGTACTTCATTTTTTTCTCCATTTCTACATATATTAAGCTTTGTATCATTCCTCCTGTAACACAAGTTTTCAGTCAAAATTTCACCATTTTCATGACCTTAACAAACTCTTATCTTTTCACAACAAAAAATTTATTTCCTAATAAACATATTTGCATTTTTTTATAAATTGAAGTTTGTACCTTGAGTTTTAAAATAATACATAAAAACATGACTCATTTTTACATATTTTTACATAAATTTTATATATATTATATTTTGTCAATATTTTACCATATTGTAAATTATTTATTGATTTTTCATTTTTTTTTCTTCCATTTTACCTAATAATGAATGTCAAATTTGGAGCAACATCAACCAATGCATCAAAAATATTTACTCCATTGCCAAAACCTTACTTTCCTTCTCTCTCATTTCTTCCCCTCTTCACCTTAAAATTCTTCTTCTCTTTTCTCCCCCACCACATTTCTTTCTCCAAACTCCACCCTTTCCATCTCCTCTATTCCCTCCCTAATTTCTCTTCACCACATCAGAATAACCTCATTAGAACCGTCAATTAAGCTTTAAAGTTTAAAATCCCCTTAAAAAAAATCATCTATTAAGCTATTAATATTAAGTTTTTATTGAAATAATTTTTTAAAGTTGCGATCTATTATTTCATTATTTTTTGTACACTTAAAAAAATATTTATATGTCTAATATTTTATTAATCTATTATTTTTTCAAAAAAAAATTTCAAAATTTATTTTTCTCTAAAAAAATCTAAAATGTTTATTTCTCAAAAAAAAATTCTCGAATAAAAAAATTTCCAAAAACATATTAAAAGAAATTGTAAGTAATTTTTTATTAAAATAAAAAATTCGTCGAACTTTTTTTATTAAAAGAATCTAAAGATAAATTTGAAAAAATGATCCAAGAATCTAAAGACTTTTTAGTTTTAAGATTTTTTTCTTGTGCCTCAACTAGTGGAGTTGTGAAATTGACGGCCCAAAGACCCAGTTATTCTTGTTCTCCAATTTAATTCTCTTCTTCATTCCATTGATCAATTCCTTCACAAACAAAAAATGATACCATACCAAAACAATTTATTTCTACTTTGAAGGTTGTGGATCAGATCGTCAAAGATTCATGGCATCATTGACACTTTAAGCCATGTCAGTGACGACAAGGAGAAAGACCTTCAGATCTGCTATCAATCAACGAGAAAGACTTGCAGATATTATTTTTGTATATTTAAGTCTTTAATTTATTATTATTGTTTATTTCAAATAAAAAATGATATTTCTTTTATATGTTTTCAATATCAAATCTCTCAGGATTTGGATACTTAACTTGATTTTAAATGGTCAATTTAACTGAAAAATTATATGTTTTTGGGAAATATGAATCAATGGAACATGATACACGTTCTTCAATGTCCTCCCAACCTAATAGAACAACAAACGCATTTAGGCAACACATATTGTGTGATATCACTTCTAGAACTGGAAACGAAATCCCCATACTCATGGATCAAAATTCTAGCACGTGCGGAAATGTCGATAGCATACCGGTTTGATCGCGTTTGAAGCTTGACGAATGATTTGGTGTTAAGAAGATTTAGATTTGGTTACAATTTGTCAAGGAGTGGAACTTTGTTTGAAAAAATAGAATCGTAATTCACCTATTTATATTTTATACTAATTGGATTTGGCAGATGGCGTTAAGTGAATTCATAATACACTATAGAGTTGAAAATTACTTACATAGTCAAAACCCTAAACAGAAATTATTTGGGCACATTCAAATATATATATCATTTTGTTGTTTTAAAAATACACATTATTTAATTATTATTTTTCTACGTTTTTTCTTTTTGGTATGTGTGATTAAATATTGTGTCTTAAGTGGTCCGACTATACAAGACTTTTTCGAGTTGAGTCTCAATTGCTCTTCCAACCAACCAACCAGAACACGCCACATGCCTTCTGAACATTTATCTCATAATGCGTGTAACTCATTGACCACACAAAATGACGTGTGTAAAGGACCAGTCTCACTTTGAGAATTTGAGCTCATTGAGTTAATTCTTCAAGATCGCTCATCGAAATTCAACATGTTAAGCGAAAAATATCTATTACACATTTCTCTTTCCTTAACCATAAAGTAAGTTCCAATTTTGCACCTTCTAAAACTCCAAAATTAACATGCACACATAATTTATTCTGGTTTATGTTTTATCCAAAAAAGAAGAAACACTTGGGAAAAATTCATATATGTAAAAATAAAAAACTCAGGAATTTGTTGAGGAACACCACACTAGGTACATTTTATAACTAACATTGATCAGTGTCACATGACAGGTTATGATAATATACACATTAGTACACTTCCTTATTAACTTCAGAAATCAGAAGCACTTTTAATTAGCCCACAACATCAAGCTAAGCTTCTATTTTCCTTAACTTTGCTTAGCAGCACACAGATATCTCACACAAAATAACTGCGACCGCAATTACAATTCAGAACATAGGATTGTGTATAGTCAATCAAAAAATTTAAACAATACTAAAATAGTTTATTTTTATATTTTCTTAATTTTACATTTAATTTTGATTGATTATCAATTACTAATGCATGATTTGCTGATAACTTCTTCTTTTCATACCAAAACCACTTACATACATAACTAAAACTCCTCCTCCTCCTCTTCATCCTCCTCATCGTCAGAGCTAGAATAATCAACTCTCCGCCCTGCAATAGCCGGAAACAATCGCCTATGTAGATCCGACAACGGTGGCGACGACGACAACGACGAAGTAGATGACTGCTGATGATGACCTGTATCCGGCGAAGACATGGAAGACGTCTCCGCCGCCTCTTTCTTACACGAATCTTTCATTCTCTTCAATGTATCCTCCTTAACCTCTGTACAAACCTTATCCAATATAATCAAAAAATCACGCACAATCAAAAACAATTTCAACCCTTCATCTTTCCCTGCTTTCCCATGAAAATAATCAGCAGTACTCTTAACTAAAACCATTATCCTCTTTTCTTCTTCAACAAGCCAAGTCACTTCTCCTTTAGCATATTCCATAAACTTCTCCAAACAACATTGAAACTCATCACTCTCTTCTTCTTCCTTCCAATTCTTCAAATCAGTGTTCAAAAACTCCTGAGTCTTAACCATCGAGTGACCGAGGTTCAAAACCGCGCTACTCAATGCATCACCATCAATTAATGCTGCTTTTTTAACATCTGCAAGTTCATTGTTTAAACTTGAAACTACTTGAAGTCCAAGACTACGATAGTGTTCTTCTGATTCTTCATTTCCATAATCTAAATTGTCTTCTGTTCCTACGCTTGAAATGCTTCTGCTTGCTCTTTCAGTTCTTACTGCTCTTATTCCTTCGGAACGAATTATTTCTTGAACAACGAAGTGTAGTAGTGTTGTTTTTCCATCTGTTCCTTTTACGTCGGAGAGTTTTAAGAGTGTGTCGAGACGGAATGCTTGCGCGCCACCACGGTAGGTGCCATCGTTCATTCGGTTGCCGGTTTTTAGAACTGCTTCTAATAGTTTTAAGAATAGTCTGCTTTGTCTTAGCTTGTTGCATGCAACCTGCAATTTAGATGCAATGAAATAATCAACCGTAATCATATTCATATGTTTATTTATAGCACCTTAATTTGTCACCCAAATGAAGTTATAAGTGCATGTAGATATAGTTCTAAACTACAACTGCAATATAAATGTTTTAGAGGTCTATGTAATGATAATACAATCACAATTGTTGTTGCATTTTCCCATATTTTTGTTGTAAAAGATTAATAGAATAATTGCACTGCAATTTAGAACCCTTTGCCTTTTCATGTCTCTTTCTTGGTTAATCAAAATCAAATGTATAAGTCTAGTTCGTCTGATTTGAAAAAACATGTTTAGGCTACATGAGTCAAACTTGCTTCATTATATCCCATCATTAATCATGTCAAATGATATATCATTGAAATCAAAATCCTTCTAAATGGTTTGGCCTAAGAATACAAAACTTAAGATTCAAAGTATATTTTTTAAGAGTTTGAGTGATTACCTCTAATGTTGCAAATGAATCCTTAATGCCTGAGACCTCTTCTCGAAGAATAAACATGAACATGAGAGATTCAAGACGTTTGAAAGCAAATGGAATGTCAACTAATACTTTGAGAAACCTCTCTGCTGGTCCTAATTGAGATAGTTCTCCAGAGAATAACCTAAGCTTTAGTTCCTCTTCTTGTGTTGGTGCCATTTTTAACAACGTTTGGATGAGCTCCACAGGAATTTCATTACCTGATTCAATCAATACACTATAATCAATCTATACTGCTTGCAAATTTTAATACAGAAAAAAATGATGCAAAGATATACATGCTTGATGTTATTGAATTTTTAACAGAAACTAGTTAGTAACCTTAGACTTATATAACCAAATAAATTACCTTCTTTAAGTGCATCAATAACTTCTGCTGTTGTCACATTCAGAGCACGTAAAAGAATTGATAAATTCTGTGCTTTCCTAGGGTCAATAATCTGAATATAATGTACTGAAGTATCTACAGAAGGTGAATCTTTTTTACGTTCATGTTTGTTTTGGTTGGTAGTACAACCAAATAATGACTCCATCATTTCTTCATCGAACCTGATAAGTAGTCACAAAGGTAAGTACAATCTTATTGGTGTATTGACAAAATTTGGATTAAATATGCTTTTAGTTCTTATAATTATCTGAGTACATAGACTAAAAACAAATAATAAAATTTTAGAAGGACTAAACACGTATTAAATCAAGAGTTATTGTTCTTACACGAATGACCCAGCATTGATCTCATGCCACACCATTGATTGATCAGGTTTTGCATTAACCTTGTCCCAGAAAAATGGCTTTAGTTTAGGCTTTGGAGCATCACCCTCATTAGAACCTCCTTGTTTTAATGGTCCAAGAGGTGTAATTTGGTTTTTACCAGCCATTGGTTTGGGAGGAGCAGGCGGAGGATTACCGGTTCTTGGAGGCGGTGGTGGACGAGGAGCAAGAACAGGTGGACGAGGAGCAAGAACAGGCGGCTGAGGAGGAAGAGGTGGTGGTGGACCGGGAGGTGGAGGGGCCGGTATTCCAGAAGAAGTACTTGGTACTTGTCCTATATCTTCTGATGTTGTTTCAACTAGTGTGGTGTTGTTATCTCCAATTTTCAAGGATAAATTTCTAACATCTGTAGGATTCTTTCCTTTGTTGATACCAGATTCTTCTTTAGTAGTACTTCCCAAACGGATAACCTTCGGTGCACCTGAAGTAATAAGAAGAAAAAAAAGAAGGAATCACATTGAAGGACCAAGTGTTTTGCTTAGTGAATATTCATTTTGATTCCCAAATTTTTGAGATGTTGGTATTATAGTTTCTGAATGTATAAAGAAACACAAGCATCCATAAAAATGTTAGTAACTTTAGGGATCAAATTTACTAGCAGAAGAATATTCGAAGATCAAACTAACAAATGACATACACTAGAGGATCAAAATGACAAACAAGTTGGAAAATATGTTTGTGATTTTGGTATATTCACATCACATATTCAAGAATCAAATACATCAACAATTTGGTCTTAAAAGTTGTAGAACATTGTCTAGTTAGACTTGAAATAAAAAAGAATTGAAAATGTAAATTTTCTGCTATTTTAGTCATGACTTTAACCAGTTTTCAAATTCGTCCATAAAATTATATACTTAGGATTAAATTGATCCTTAAAAATTAACAATCTCAGGACTAATTTGATATTTCATAATTAATAATTTCTAAAACTCTGAACTAAAATGATTGCCGTTTTAAAAACTTAGAGATTGTTTTGAATTTATATCATTCTAGGGACTAACTAGACACCAACTTACAATTTTATGTTCCACTTTATGAATTTAATCATCATATGTGTATGAGGCCAACTTAAAAAGCATGAACATATATAAGCATACCTCCGGCATAATCATTTGAGGTTAATATGAGCAAACTATCATGTTTCTCAGCTTTATTGCTTTTAGCCTCACGATAGCAAAGTGACAATCCTATTAAGACTATGATTCCTGACACAGAAGCAGCTAAAATAATAGTTTTCCGTCTTCTGTTATTGCTGTGATAAGAAGGTGAAGGAACCGGAGCATTCGTTATAGGTTGAAAATTACGATAAGGAGTGACCGATTGACGCGACTGCAGTAGTGATGGCATAAACATATCTGGAGGGAGTGGTAAATAATCAACGTTAGTACTAGGAACAGGTGTAGGTGTAGGTGTTGGTGATGAAGTTGTTGGTGTTGAAACTTGAGTTGGTGATACCATTGCATGATCAGGGGATGGTGACATTGGTGACATTGGTAACATTGGTGAGATTGGTGAAATATGATTATGTGGTGTCTCAGAAATTGAATTTGTTCCATGATGATGATGATGAAGATGATCACTTTTTAAACTCAATGTTGATCTAGAATGTTTTGTTAGCAAGTATCTTGAATTAGCTCTTTGTTCAGAAATAGGAGCAGGTGGAGTAGCAGCACTTGTTCTTATGCAGTCTATGACTTTTTTATTCATATTTGGAGGCAATGATTTGGTTATTTTATGAATGTTGGTTCCTTCAAGTGGATGCAAGTTAGAATCTTTATCATCATTGTCCCTCTCTATCAATTCTTTCCTGCAATGTTTCCATACATTTTCTGCCTGTATCAACCAAACGAGAAAATAGTAACATTTAATAAACCTCAAAATATTAACAAATATATACTAGGAAACACAAACACCAGACACAATACTGACATATAAACACCAATAATAATTTGAGAAAATATAAATAATTGCATATAATTACAAGTATAAGTATTGTATCGTGTTGGTACTAGGCACTGATACATGTTAGACACTCGGGCATGTCGTGCTACTTTCCATGATTCAAGTTGCCATACATATAAGTCACAAAGGCGTGTGTAATTTTACTTGGAATATTATACTATCACTGTCATGTTTCATCCAAAAAGTAAAGTAAGTCAATTTGGATTGGTTCAGTTGCTAAATATTCAACTCATATTCTACAAAGACTTGGGTCCGATTTCTGCGGCTGATGTAAGGACCTAATTGATGAGTAATATGTAAGTACCTTTGTAAGTATTTGAGGCTTTCCTTTAATCAAGTGAGCCTCAAGAACCTGACTTACCTAAATTTTTTGTTGATAAAAAAGACATAGTAAAGTAATGCAAATTCAACAAAATTAACGATGAAATGAACTCCTTGGATTTGTGATACAAACAAGTATTCTACATCTTAGGGATCACATAACATGTGTGAGGTACATTGAATCAGTTCATTTTACTTTAAAGATTTAAAAAATCAGAGAGAAAGTACTGCATCACAAACAAAAAAACACAGAATTTTAAACCCCACTTGGTTGGCACTTAGGAACTAGCCAATAAATACCAAACATAAGAATATCAAATGAACAAATTCAGAACAATTTATAATTAATATCCATTCAGAATGAAAAGAAGAAAAGAAACAAAAGAAAAAAACAGCTAAGAAATTCAAAAGAAAAAAGAAAAGAAATAATGCTAATTAAAACTCCCATATATGATGAACATGGTGTCAGAAGAGTTGGTAACATGACTCTCTCCAAAAATCGAACCTGAGTTCGATTCATAGAGTCGTCTTATCTGTTTCAAAGGTAGCCCAACCCCATTTGTAAGAAAAAAAAATCAAATGTTTATCTAAAGACTTGAGAATTAGTTTCATATCGGTGTAAATTGAGCCTAAACCTTCGGATACCTTGGGCGTTTATCAAAAACCCTAATTAATGTGGATTAGTAAAAAAAAAAAAAAAAAAAAAAAAAACAACTCCAATATAAATACCTGTTTTCCATGAATATGAAGGAAAGATGAGAAATCCCCATCATCTTCCTTCCCTTCTGAGCCCCCTTGAGCCAAAGCACAAAGAAGGATGGCATAAACAACCGCACAACCGGTTCTTGTCAATTCCATAATTAATAATGCTTCCAAATTCACCGTTTAATTCTCTGTTCATATCTCATTGAACTTTGAAATTCCTTCCAAATTGTCAGAAAAAATATTTGATGCTAATTCCAAAATAAATTTGTATATACAAATCAAAACTTCACAAATTATTCAACGTTTTCTAAAATCCCACGAAGGTTGGAAATTCCACGGGATCTTAGAAACTCAAAATTTGGGTTGTAATGTTACAATGTATTTATTTATTTTTTGTAATGTTACAATATTGAATAGGGAGAGAGTCAGAACAATGATGAAAAATTTGGTAATGTGTATATAACGTCACGTTGGGGAAGAACTATATGATAATAATTATGTTATGAACGTTACGTGAGAGAGAAGAAATTAAGCAATTCATGCAAACAAGGGTTGAATCTTTATACGTTAGAAGTTTGAGGGTTTAATTAATTATTTTTTTTGGAGTTTGTTTAGACATGTAATTGCATTGCAATGCTTAGTGCAAGAATTTTGTGTCGTTAGATATTGGTTGATTCGAAAGTTTAATGTGCTGGGTTTGGGTGGGAGGAGGGTTTGGAGGAGAGAGAAAAACAACGATGCATTGAAAGTTGTAAAACGGACGTGGGGAGGACAATTTGGGGGGGACACCCATGATGTCATGTCTTGGACGTTTCTTTTGCTCCACTGCTCCCTAAAATAAGTGTTTTTACAATGCTTCCACAACATTTGTTTGTTTTTTCATTTATGGTCCTTGCACATTTCTTATTTATTGCCCCCAACATTGAAAGTAGAGATGATAATTGACCCCGACTTAATGGATATTCGCAAAATATATCTACAATGAGTAGGGTAAACTCTCTATAGAATAAAATATAAACATAAATAGTAATTGAAATATTGATAATCGTGTGAATCAATTTACACTTAAATATGAATATGTTAGTATTGTTAAGGGTAAGAATTGAACTCTCGACATTGTTATCACTCCATTCTTTAATTCATTCACCTCAACCACAAAACTAACCTTATATTCTCTATATCTCAAGTATTATATATAATATTCAAAAAAGTTTTTCTCATTTCATTCACTCTCTTGAAATGTATCAAGATGACAAATGTTTTATGAGTTTCCTTCTGTTATTCGTGTGAATGTGCTCTTTTTTAGGTAAGGTATCCTAAGGATTTGTATTTGGGGTTTTCTGACTAAAGAAGAGTTCTTCAAGGTGTAGTTGGTTTTTGTGTAGGAGTGTTCACGGGTTGGGTTGGGTTAGGTCAGTTTTGCCTTTGAACTTTTTAGCTTAAGATTAGGTTTTTTTTAGCATGTTTCTAAACTTTGGGTAATAATTGAGTTTTCATATAATTATTTGATGGAATTATTTGCATATTGACCCTTGCTTGCTCTGCAGACCACAATTTGAGCTTCGAATATCAAATTGACGTGTATTTTATATTGACGCCAAAGCCCAATTCGGAAATATGCTTGGTTCAAACTGCTTATTAAGCTTTAATTAATAATAATTAGTATTTGACCAAAATGAGTATTATATACTTTCTACTTGTGTTTTTTTGTTGGCAATAGATACTCAATTTTGATTTTTCATCAATAGAACAGTAACTTTTTTTTTTCTTCTGGTTTTGCATGGAAGGCTAAATTTTATGATTAATCAATTGTTTCAGGATTTCATCAAGACATAGAGGTTTATCTTATATTGTTAATTTCATCTTGATGATTCTATTCCTTTTCATTCGAGTGTATTATTATTCTAATTGCTTAATTTGAATCTCAAAGGGATTGATAAATTTGGTTTGACAGTATTCAATTTCTAAATCAATTGTAGTTTTTGTGACACTTGATTCTTAATTATAATTTGTCATTCACTGTGACATATAATTCAGTCAGAGAAAAAGAATCAACATAGAGTTGATTTAACTTGTTTGATCAATTCTATATTCAAATAAAAATAGAATCCCAATTAGAAATTGAACCCTTTAAAAATTTGTGATAGGTATGAAATTTCTGAATTAATGGATTAGTCGTTTCAATATATGTGATTCTAATTTCTTTTTCTCAATTTGTCTGAACCTAAATTCAAAACTTTTTTTGTTGTTTTTATTGATTCTAAATTCGATTAGTTGACACAAAGTCCTTGCGAGACGACTTGAGTTGTTGCCCTACGCTGTGTTTTTATTAACTCGTGTTCGACAACAGATCAGTTGGGTCGCAGGTCATAAAGATTTTTTTTAAAGAATGTAATTAAATTTAATTACTTTCAAAAAATCATAAATTTTATCACAACATCATTCAATACTTAAAATACTTTAGCAAACACAACAAAACACTTAAATTAATTAAATTAACAATAAATCCTCAAATAAAATTCAATAACAAAATTATAACTATACATCAATAATAGATAAAATAAATAAAAATGTATATGATATGTCAATGGATTGAGTTCGTGGATTCAAAAGGTCAAATTCGTTACCTAAATCGAATATTATTGGGTTTAAATGAGTTATTTCGGGTTAAACCTGAACTTGAATGGATTTGGGCTAGAGTTATCAATTTGACAAGCCTACTAATTATTGGCCCCCACCCACATGTTGGAGGGGGCAAAAAATTTCATAATTATAAAGAACCAAAAAAGAAAGCTTCCAACACTCAAAAGCCCAAAAAAATTTGTGGGTTTAGTGGACCTATAGGCCCACTTTTAAAAAAAAAATCAATTTTTTTTTTAAATTTTGACAATATTTTTTTAATTTTTTTTTCGAGAAATAATTTTTATTTTTTCAGCGATAAAAAAGTTTTGATTTTTTTCCGATAAAAATTATTTACAATTTTATTTTGAAATTTTTTTAATTCGAGAAAAAAAATGAGAATTTTTTTTTAATTTCTCACAAAATTTTTTGAGAAAAAAATGATTTCAAATTTTTCTAAGAATTTATTTTTTTTATTTTGTTTTTCAAGAAAAATAAATTTCGAAAATTTTTTAAGAAAAAAATCTCAAAATTAACAAAATATTGAAGGTCTATTAGCCCCTTGAGCCCCCTCCCTTAAGCCCAATGAAATAATGGACCGAAGCTTTAAAAAAATTATTTTAATAAGAGACCTAATATTAAGGGTTTAATAAGAATTTTTTTAAAGGGGATCTTAGAGTTTGAGACTTTTTTGACAGCTCTAATTTGGTCAAAACACAAATTAGATTAATTTAGGCGATTGGGTTTGCAAATTCACTTGTAAATTGGAGGGTTTTCAAAGACTTTGTATCAATCAATTTAATAGTAGAAGAAAATCGTGATGTGATCATTTCCCTTTATCTCTTTAGTTTCTACAATTTATAATTTGTATAGTTCTTGTTATGAATTTCTTGTTTTGTGTTCGTATTTATTATTGCTCTATTTTTGTTTGATTCTTGGTTGTTACAATGAACCAAGATTAATTGTGTTCTATTGATCTTTGTTAGTTGTTAATTGTTTCTTTGGTTTATTAAATTGGTTTCAATCATTTTCTGTTGTAATTTTTGTTTTTATCATTTTCATTAGAAATATCTTCACAATATCAAGGAAATGTCTTAATTTGGTAAAAAAGAAATATAAAACTCTATTCAACCACTCATTTAAATTTATTGAGGCCACTTGAATAACATTATCATAAGCTTTTAAATATTAAGTTAATCAAACCTTATTCATAAAGTAAGAATATATTGATTATTTCGCTTCCTTTTCTATTTGTAATTATATGCGGTTGTCAACCCAACTATAGATCAAGAGCAACTTGCTAGCTTATTCTCTATCATCTTTTTGAGGATTTCGTTTGTCATGCCAGATCGTAGTCAATAACTTGTGCTCTTCCACCTCAATTTAACTAGAACTATTTCTCATATGCCTTTCGTTATCCAGAACTTTTTGAGCATCCACTATCGACCTTCATTCAAACTCTATAACTTTATTCAACCTACAATGGGTGTGTGAACCTTTATTACTACGTATGTTGATTTAAATTTTATTTTGATGAACTATGAAAGGATTTACCGTAGAATGATCAATCAAATGAATTTAAAAATGGCTCTTCTCCCATACAACATGAAATATAGGGATAATTTGCGTGGCACCCTTTACTTCAAAATTAGTTATTTTAAAAAGTAAAGTAAAAATAAGATAAATTTTTCGGTCCAATAAGAACTTTTAGAATAAAGAAGTCACGATTCAAAATGCATAAATAACAAATTAAACCTAAATTAAAATCCTAAATGTCGCATGTTATGAGAGTTGAACATAATATCCTAATGTAAATAACCAAAATCCAGTTAATATGGTGGCACGTAATGTAACATTTAAACTATCTAATGCATAACAACATGATGATTATCCAACTTCTACTGCCAACTCGACATCTACTCGCATAAACAATGTGCAAACAACCACAAAAGTGAGACATCATATTTAAAAGCATCAAATGAGCGGTTAACACTTCAAATGCTCTACAATAACCACTTACTACCTCACAAATTGAAATATCTAGTAAGGGTGAATCAATATTTAATGGACCGCCCCAATGTTATTGCGTCTTTACGTAATATTCTCATATCAAAATCACCTTCACGGTCTCCTTAATCGTCAATCTCTAATTTTATATTGATATAATACTTCCATCATATTTTATTTATATGAATGCACATACATAAGATATATAACATATCATCATCAACAACAATATTATTAGATATGACACAATCCATATTAGTAACCATACACATCATAATATATTAACATCATCGTAAAAAATCTAATAACTTATTCTTACTAATTACAAAGCTTAATGCCTTCTTATCTTTGATTAGTTATTGTCTGTCAATAATCAATCATTACTAAACTTATGCTACTCATCTAATCCATTAATTGTCTAACTTCATCTAATTGATTATCATCTAGGTTAATCATTTAACTATTGTTTGATTATTTCCTAATCGATTAGTTGGTCAACTTATTCATTATTTCCTCAACCTAATCCATTACTTGTCAATCTTATCAATTAGTTACTCTTTAAATCGACTATCCAATTAACCCAATCAATTAATACCACTAAAATCAACACAAATAACCACTTAAACTAATTTTTAGTTTTATTAATCATCTAATAGATTAATCTAATTACTTAATCAATCATATTATCTATTAATCGATTAATACATCTTCCTAATCGATTAACATAAGATTTTCTTCAATTTAAACATTAGTCTAATAGATTATCAACACAAAAACAACAAAAATTTAACAAAAACACATTAGAAATATGTTAAATCACCAAAAATCAATTATCATCATTAATAAAAAATTAATAATGCATTCAATCACACAATCAACATTCATTAACATCATACCTAAAACCATCAATATCATCAACCAATCAAATCAATCATCAATGTGATATCATTTGACACATCATCAAATATGATATCAACTTCACAAATAATTAAACGGTCACGACCCAAAAACTAAACGCCGTGACCGGCGCACAAGCTATACCCCTAGCCTGGCTAGCCTATCAACTAACTTAACAAATTACCAAATAAATTGTTCTGAATAACCATTTCAAAAATATATATAATTTTTTCATAAAATTTCGACAGAGTATCCTCTGTAATTTGAACATTTCCAAATTTACAAAATCCCTATTTAAACTTCAAATTCAGCCAAATTCAATCAGCATAATCTAACATTCAGTACATTACCCAAAAGACCATCTAAACTCCAATAGCTGCAAAATACATTATGACTCAACAGAATTTACAAAAAAATGGTCCTCGATCAAAGAGGCCTACCAAAACAAAATACGATCGAGACTTGAGCCTACTATCAGCTTGCTACTCAGCTGCCTGTGAATCTGAAAAAAAATAAACAACATGAAGGAGTAAGTCCCAAAGACTTAGTGAGGAGACAACAATCACCATCAACTAGAAGGAAAACACAAAAAGGCACGAATAACAATTTTACAATCTTGAGAAGATTATGTTATTCACGTAATAAAATCATCCAAATTTATAGTTTAACCGTTCGGATAAAAAATATTAAAAATCCAATTAATAGTGAAGCGAAATCAAAATGAATAACATTAAAATCATCATAGAAAATCAAACAAGTAAAAATACTAATTATTGAGAACCAAGAGGCGGCTTCATCTCATTGATAGCCCTTTCCTCCTAAGGGTGGCCTTTCCCTTAGGGGTGACTCCATCTAACAGATAGCCCTCTCCTCTCAATCCCGCAACGCATCATCACACATCAATTAGGGAGTTTACATCTCGTTGATAGCCCTCTCCTCCTACGGATAACATTTCACATAGGGGCGGCTCCATCTAACGGGTAACTCTCCTTAATCAAAACGAGGTAACTAGGCGCACCTACCGCCGTTAACGCTTTCATAATTATAACAACGACTTCAAAAACACGCTTAAATATCATATTTCAATTCATCGTAATTCATGGAAAATATATTCAATCGCATAACAATTCACAATTTAAATACTTTTAACGCATACGTATAACGAATTAATAACATATTATATAATAAAGAGCATTAAAATAAATAAATGACGAAGTCGAGATAAAATTTCAAAGGTTGTGTTTCCCAAATTTTTAAATAAATATTTTAACATATAAAACGAGTAAAATAATAATTATAGCGTAAAAATAAATGACGATAACCGTCGTCAACTCACTACTACGGAGAATCAGCTACGTTTGTTCTCCAACAACTCCCAGAATAGCCGGCAGGACCTCAGCTGACAAATCTCAAAGAGTCTCAATAACAACTCTCAATAAATGGGTATCCTTCTCATTCCTTAGAGCTCAAACCCAAACCCAAAAATCTTACCCAAGGACTTGTAAAAAAAAAGAGGAAGCTTGCTTGTGACTTTAAGAGATAGGAAGAGGAAGAAGAAAAAAAAATGACAAAGGGGAAATGGGGGGAGTGGGTACCGTGAGAGAGAAAGGGGAATGAGAGAGGAGGGAAATGAGGGAGTGAGATGAAGAGGAAAGAAAAGCACAAAAAAAAATGGGGGGTGAGGGTTGTTGTAACCGGGAGGGAGAAAAGAAAGGGGTAAGTGGGGTGGTTTGGTTTTTAAATTAATTAATAATATTAATATTAAAAAAAATAAAATAAATAAATAAATAATGAAACGTTTCAATCTCCCCCCTTAAGAAAAATTCGTCCTCGAATTTAATTGATTTGTTTATCTTTACTACTGACCTTGAGTTTCAAATAAGTGTGTGTACTTCGCATGAATGACTTCTTCGGGTTCCCACGTAGTTTCTTCACCGGATGGACCACGCCAAAGAACTTTTACTGAAATGATATCCTTTGAGCGTAAACGTATCACTTGGCGATCTAGTATAGCTACCGGATGCTCAATGTATGATAGACTCTCATTTAACTACACGTCTTCATGATTAATCACATGAGAAGGGTCATGAAGATACTTCCGAAGCATCGAAATATGAAAGACCGGATGAACTCCCGAGAGATCCGATGGAAGTGCCAAGCGATACGCTACAGGTCCGACCCTTTCTAAAATTTCAAATGGTCCAATGAACCTTGGAGTTAGTTTCCCCCTTTTACCAAACCGCAAAACTCATTTCATTGGTGAAACTCGTAGGAATACATGTTCTCCCACTGAAAACTCTAAGGGACGACGCCTCTTATCAGAATAAGATTTTTGTCTACTTTGAGCTGTCACTAAGCGATCTCGAATCAATTTAACTTTTTCAATGGCATCTTGAATCAACTCTGGACCGGCTAGTTTGACTTCTCCAACTTCAAACCATCCTATCGGAGACCTACACCGTCTTCCATACAAAGCCTCAAACAGAGCTATCTGAATACTAGATTGATAACTATTATTGTATGCAAATTCCATCAAGGGTGTTGATCCCAACTACCCCCAAGATCCAGAACACAAGCACGAAACATATTTTCCAATATTTGTATAGTCCTTTCAGACTGGCCATCTGTTTGAGGATGAAAACCCATGCTAAGCTTCAAACGAATTCCTAATGAAGTTTGAAATGACTTCCAAAATTGAGCAGTAAATTGAGCCCCACAGTCAGAAATAATAGACACTAGTAAACCATGCAAAGAGACAATTTCATCTAAATAAAGTTTAGCATATTCAGATGCAGTATAAGTAGTCTTCACAGGCAAAAAATGTGCAGATTTGGTCAACCGATCTATAATCACCCACACCGAGTCATAACCCTTTTGGGTTCGTGGTAATCATGTGACGAAATCCATAAAGATGCCTTCCCACTTCCATTCAGGTATTTCAACAGGTTGCAGTAACCCCGCAGGCTTTTGGTGCTCAGCCTTTACTTGTTGACACACTAAGCACTTAGAGACAAAATCTGCTACGTCTCTCTTCATCCCTTCCCACCAATACAACTCTCTCAAGTCTTGATACATCTTATTAGAACCTGGGTGAATAGTATAAGAAGAATGATGAGCCTCCTCTAAAATTTTCCTTCTCAAGCCACCAACATTTGGAACACATAATCGAGACTTCAACCTCAACACACCATCAGAATCAACCGAAAAGTCTGAAATTTTACCATTCTGAACATTATTTACCATATTCACCAAGTATGGGTCTTGACTTTGAGCTTCTTTGATATCATCAACTATGGTTGAACGGATTTGTACATGGGCTAAAACTAGCCTCGAATGATCAAGTTCAAATTGAATTCCACTTTCAACAATTTCTTGAAATTCTCTAACTATTGGCCTCTTTACTTCTGCTATATGAGCGAGACTGCCCATGGATATCCTACTCAAAGCATCTGCAACAACATTTGCCTTACCTGGGTGGTATAAGATTGTGCAATCATAATCTTTAAAGAGTTCCATCCATCTTCTTTGTCTTAAATTTAAATCTCGCTGTTGAAAAATATACTTAAGACTTTTATGATCGATATAAATCTCGCAAGTTTCACCATATAGATAGTGCCTCCAAATCTTAAGAGCGAAAATTACTGCAGCCATTTCCAAATCATGTGTAGGATAGTTTACCCCGTGCCTCTTGAGTTGTCTAGATGCATAAGCAATAACCTTACCTTGTTGCATAAGTATACAACTGAGACCAACTCTAGAAGCATCACAATAAACTGCATAGCTTTCACCACCTATGGGTAATGCCAAAATAGGTGCTGACGTCAAGTACTCCTTCAATTTTTGAAAGCTTTCCTCACATGCATCACTCCATTGGAACTCAACTCCCTTATGGGTCAACCTAGTCAACGAAGATGCAATTTTTGAGAAATCCTTCACAAAACGTCGATAATAACCGGCTAAACCAAGAAAAATCCGAATCTCCTTTACTGTGGTAGGTCTGGGCCAATTCTGCACTGCTTCCACCTTACTTGGATCGACACATATTCCATTCTTAGACACAACATGACCTAAAAATGCCACACTATCCAGCCAAAACTGACATTATGAGAATTTGGCATATAATTGTTTATCTCTTAAAGTTTGCAAAACCAACCTCAAATGTCGCTCGTGTTCTTCTTTACTCTTGGAATAAACAAGGATAACATCAATAAACACAATCACGAATTGATCCAAGAATGGTTTAAAAACGCGATTCATCAAATCCATAAAAGCTGTCGGGGCATTAGTAAGTCCAAAGGGCATAACTAGGAATTCATAATGTCCATAACGCGTGCGGAAAGCTGTCTTCGCTATATCATCCTTCTTAATCTTCAACTGGCGATATCCTGACCGCAAATCAATCTTAGAAAAACATTGAGCTCCTTGAAGTTGGTCAAACAATTCATCAATGCGTGGCAAATGGTATTTATTCTTTATGGTTACTTTATTCAACTGCCTATAGTCCACACATAACCGCATGGATCCATCTTTCTTCTTTACAAATAAGACTGGTGCTCCCCAAGGAGAAGAACTTGGGCGAATAAAACACTTGTCAAGAAGATCTTGAAGTTGCTCCTTTAACTCCTTAAGCTCTGTTGGGGCCATATGATAAGAAGGTATGGATATAGAATGAGTGTTTGGAATCAAGTCTATAGAGAACTCAATCTCCTTGTCAGGAGGCAACCCAGGAAGTTATTCAGGAAAAACATCTGGAAACTCACATGCTATTGGAATTTTTTCCAACTCCTCCTCAGCCACTTGTGTATCCCTTACTAAGGCTAAGTACGCTTGACAACCTCTTCTCATTAACTTGCAAGCTCTCAAGGCTGAGATTTGGTTATGTGGTACCCAACAACGTTCTCCTTGAAACGAGAATACTGATTGCCCCGGTATCTCAAATTTCACCACTTTGTTATGACAATCCAAAGTGGCATGGTGCAAAGCCAACCAATCCATACCCAAAATCACATCAAAATCTACCAAGTCAATAACTACTAAATCTACCAGCAACACCTTGCCCTCAATAGTTATATCACAAGAACGATACACCGACTTAGCAATCAAATTTCCTCCAACAGGTGTAGCTACAACTAAAGCCTCTTCTAAAGAAGCTGAACATTTACCAAGTCAAGTAGCAAACCACGAGGATACAAAAGAATGAGTAGCTCCAGGATCAAACAAAACATGAGCATCTCTCGAACAAATAGAAGGTATACTTGTAACTACTGCATTGGATGTTTGAGCATCCTGACGAGTCAAAGCAAACACTCGAGCCTGACCTCTTCCTGCCGGTATCTGACCTCTACCACCAAATCCTCTACCTCCCTGCTGAGATGTTCCTGAACTTTTAACATAAGAATTTCCACTTTGTCGCACAGATGCAGAATGAGCCTGAGAAGATGACAAAGCTGTTAGGGCCGATGCATAACTAGAGGATGGACGTGTCGTGTCTACAGGACAATCCCTTCTGATGTGACCTACTTGGCCACATTGATAGCACACCTTACCATCTCTAGAACAATTTCCAAAGTGAAACCTACCACAAACAGAACACCGTGTAGCTGAAACGCCGGAATGTCTCTAAGGGAAAGTGGACTGTGATGCTGCTCCAGAATCTGATCTACGACTCTGCACTGACCAAAAAGACTGCTCGCTATGACCACCTCTTTGAGACATGAGTCTTTGTTGCCCCTGATAACCAAACATAGATCCACCGCCGCGATTCAGATATTTACTGTAGGATCCTTCAACTCTTTGTTTCTTCCGTGAATCTTGTCTATTGCCTCCTTTTTCCTTCTGTTGTTGTTCAATCTGAAGGGCCAAACTCAAAACCTAGAACAATTCGACCCAACCACAGATCTAAATAAGTAATCCCTCAATCCTATGATGAACCTCTTGACACGCATCTCCTTAGTGATAGGGTAAATAGCGTATCTAGAGAGCTGTGTAAACCGAGCACTGTACTCTAAAACTGTCATACCATCTATTTGCTCCAATCGCTCAAACTCATGAGCTAATCCATCTCTAACACTCTCCGGAAGAAAACGAGCCATAAACAACTGTGAGAACTCTCTCCATG
This sequence comes from Cicer chorassanicum, assembly GCA_037974735.1. Classification (NCBI taxonomy): domain Eukaryota; kingdom Viridiplantae; phylum Streptophyta; class Magnoliopsida; order Fabales; family Fabaceae; genus Cicer; species Cicer chorassanicum. The sequence goes on along the minus strand of JBBPBP010009779.1, from coordinate 59,946,086 downwards.
CTAACGGAGGTGACCTTACTTGTCTACCACGTGACACTATATCAAACCAATCTCGGGCCACACCTGTTAGCTGGAAGGATGTCAATTCCACTGCTCTTACCTCAGAACAACCCAATGCTCTCCAAAGCCACTCTAGACTGTCAATGAATTGTTGTGGGTCCTCAGTCGCACTAGACCCAGAAAAAGTAGGGGGTTTAAGCTTCATGAAGTTTGGTAAAGTAACTTCAATACCCCTTGTTGCTGTAGGCGTCTGATGCTCAACTTGTCCAACCTCTTGTTGACCATTGTGATTTTCATGTCTTTGATCACCCTCTTGTTGTTGTCCGACAACAGCCCCAACAAGTTGTTGCACAACCTGTTGTAATCCCTGCAGACCAGCAGCAAACTCTTCCATGGCTGGATTTCTGCGCCTCCTCCTATGTACCTCAACATTGGCATCCAAGTCACGTCCGCCAACATTAGCTCTACGCCTATTTCGAGCACGACCTCGTTGAAGAGCACCTTGGGCTTGGGCAGTTGACTCATCAGCAATTTCCCTTATAGTAGGATTCCTAGTCTTGGGTGGCATTCTCACCTAATCAAAGAACTTTGATCAAAAATTGAGCAAGACAACAAGAAAATGTGGAAAGATATTGATGATGAATTTAAACACAGATTTAGACAACAGATGAGACTCTCATAGAGTGCTAATAGCCCTTGTAAGTAAGTTGTGCCTGGGTACACACTTTACTGACAAGAATCGATTATCACCTTATGTTTGCAGCTATTAGGACCTACGACCGAGCTCTGATACCAACTTTGTCACGACCCAAAAACTGAATGTCGTGACCGGCGCAGAAGCTATACCCCTAGTCTGGCAAGCCTATCAACTAACTTAACAATTTACCAAATAAATAGTTCTGAATAACCATTTAAAAAATATATATAATTTTTTCACAAAATTTCGACAAAGTATCCTCTGTAATTTGAACATTTCCGTGAGAGAGGAGGGAAATGAGGGAGTGAGATGAAGAGGAAAGAAAAGCACAAAAAAAGAAAAATGGGGGGTGAGGGTTGTTGTAAACGGGAGGGAGTAAAGAAAGGGGTAAGTGGGGTGGTTTGGTTTTTAAATTAATTAATAATATTAATATTAAAAAAAATAAATAAATATATAATGAAACGTTTCATAAACTATTTTGTTGCCCAGCTTGTCCCCATGATTCTAATACATAACTAGCAAATTTTAGAGATTACATGATGTTCTTATTTAAATTAACAACACTATATAACTAATTCATCAACAACACTATATAACTAATTCATCACTGAGATGCCATATTTGAAATAATTAATCAATATTAAATTTATTATGTATAATTTATATAATCAATTATAATTAGTGTAAAAAAGAGAGATGAAGAGAATATTGATAACTGTTGAGTGAGACACTATGTGATGCAACATAAAAGAGATATAGAGTGATAAATGATAAAAAAAAGTGACTTAAATGAATTTTTGATCCTCTAATTTGATCAAATTTAAATTTTGATTCCCTTTTTTAAATTATGATTTTTTTCTCTTTCTATTTTGAAATTCTTAAAAAATAATTGGTCTCCCTCCAATTCAAATGACATTACTGGTCAGGTCATTAATGAGGTCGATCTAAGGTGGATTTAGTGAGTTATATAATTATAAATTAAAGTTTTCCATGTCATTTATATAAATTAATGATTATGTTTTAATAATTAAAGAATAATAATAATAATATTTACAATTTTGCTACTCACACCCCCATTTTTTCTACCCACAACCCACAATTTTTTTATAAAAACAAAATACCTAAAATGTCCTTGCCTAGTTATAATATTTTTAACCATAATCTCTCATTCTATCTTCATCTTCAACCCTAACCACTCTTTCTATCTTCATCTTCTACCTCCCACTCATATTCATCCTTTTCTCTCACACCCCTTTCTCTTTCTTCCTCCATTTTTAACAACTTCAACATCTTTAATCATCCTCATTGACTCTCATTTATATCAAGTTTGCATCAATTTTGTTCTTGTTCTTGTTTCTTTACAATATGTAGTTGTTGTTCTTGTTTTCATGAAACTGATTTTTTACGCAAGCCCATAAATCTACGCGAAGTCAGTTGTGTATGCAAACTCATATTCTGCCTAGAACCGTACGTGAACTCAGTCTGCGTAAAACCTTTAGTTCACATAGGTTTTACGTAGAATGAGTTCACATAGGTTTTACGCATAATGAGTTCACGTAGGTTTAACGCAGACTGAGTTCACATAGGTTTTAAGCAAACTGAGTTCACGTACGTTCCTAGATAGAGTGAGTTTGTGTACGCAAACTTAGTTCACATATGTTTACGTGAATGGAGTTCATGTAGGTGTTTGTGAATTCAGTTCACGTATTGCCTGTGCACTCTTAAACTCCATTGGATACACGTACATAAACTCAGTTCACGTACAATCTCCAAACTTTGAAATATTTACAACGTACGTGAATAAACTTCACGTACAATCCCCAGATTTTAACATTTTTACATTGTACGTGAACTGAGTTCATGTAAAATCCCCAAATTAAAAAAAAAAAAAACTCAAACACAAAACAGATCAATAAACATACATTGTTGGGTGACTTTAACCACAATATGAAGAGAAGACTTATGGGGTGTAAGTTATTATGGGGTGTCAGTGATGTGAGTTTTGAATGATTATGAGTTATGATATGTGGGTTATGGATGAGTTATGAGGTTATGAATAGTGAAGAAGATATGTTTAAAGAATGTTATAAATAAGCAAGAATATTTTAAGTATTTTATTTTTATAAAAATTTGAGGGTGTGTGTAGCGAAAATAGAGGTGTGAGTAGCAAAATTGTAATATTTATTATATTTAAACAAAAAATTTATAAATTAATCAATAGTTGAAAATTTAAGAACCTCCGCCGTCGTCATCATAAAAATTCCTATCACTCTTCCATTGAAAAAATTGCATTCCATTTCACTCCCAATCTCACAAAAATTCATCTCACTCATTGCAAATCCCATGTTCCCATTCCCCCAAATTGCTGCAAAACATACTTTCCCTCTTCTCCCCCAAATTGTTGCAATTCATCATAAACCCTTTCAAGTTGTGCAATGTATGTGTTTCCCCTAAATTGTTGCGATATTTATCTACTCTCCCTTTTTTTTTTGTGTTTCGTAATCTAGCCTATTATTGGTTACGCCTTAGCATATATGTTGCATTGGCTACAGGTTTTGTTGTGTTGTGATACTGAGATGGTGTAAGAGACATTTGCAAGTGAGTAGTGTTGATGATGATGAAGGAGGGTGTAGTGACAAAAATGACAAAAGGAACAACACTAGCGATGGAAAAACGTAACGATAGAAGCGATTATGAACAACACAAACACAACAATGTGCTTCCGTTTCTCAATTTGGGTTCAACTTTTTATTTTATAAAAAAGGATTTTTAAAAATATTATATAACATAATAAATTATATTATTTAATTATTAAAAGCTGATGTATAGAACGTTTTATCCAAGTCACTCTTAGCACATCTAACACCACGTCATAGATACATCGTTAAAAATGAGGAGACGAAAAAAATTCTAAGATTTACTAAATAGGAGAAAAATATCTGAAATTAAAACAGAGGAATTAAAAGTTAAATTTGAATAAAATATATTAATTAAAAGTTCATTTAAACTAAGAAAAATATAAAAGAGAAAAAGAAGAAGAAAATTTGTGAAAGACAAAATTGATATCAATTTTGATGAAGTTTCAACAAATCAAGGAATATTACAAATGAGTGTTTGCTGGCCAGATACATTAGAAGTTTTTTTTTCTTGAAATATTTATTTATTTTAAATTATTTTTTGGTTTAAAACACCAAAAAAATATTTATTATTTTTTTCTTAATAATACTCTATTTTTGTTTCTTAACCTTGTTTTTTTCGTTAACCTTGTTATATGATCGACATGTCCACCATACTCATTAATGCTTAATTTGAATCTATGAATATTTTTAATTGGATTTTTTATAAAAAAAAATTAATTGGATTTTTTTTATTGGATTTTAACTTACTCCTTTAATCGAGTTCATAATAATTGTTTTAACATTTTTCTTTTTTGAGTTTATTTGCAAGGGTTTTTTAGGGGAAGAGAGGACTTATTTTTCATTTTGAAATTCAAGTTCTAAAATATTTTTAACAACGATGAAAGTGTGATTGAATTGTTATATGATCATATATCATATATCATGTTAATGCAAATTTTAAAAAAATTTTAAATATTGTTAAAAATATATGTCCAATAGTATAAATATATATAACTTAAATGTAGTTTTAATCTCCTTATTTTAATTGGTTCGTAATTTTGGTCTCTTTATTTCTAATTTCGCAATTTTAGTCTCCTATTTTAACTGATTCGTAATTTTAGTTCATTTATTTTAACTGATTCATAATTTTAGAATAGGGGAACTAAAATTGGGAATTTAGAAATAGATGGAACAAAAATTATAAATCATTTAAAATAGGAGATTAAAATTGCGAACTTAGAAATAGAGTGACCAAAATTAAGAACTTGTTAAAATAAGGGGACTAAAATTACGAAATTATAAATAAAATGATTAAAATTACGAATTAATTAATATAGTGGAATTAAAACTGCATTGAAGTCTAAATATATAAGTTCACTTATTAACTTTTTTTTTGACTCAATTCACTATTACATCATATAATCAATGTTTTAAAAATAAGATCGAAGTCGAATAGTTAAGACATTTGAATTATGGTTCAATTGATTCAACCGATTGAACTTCGATCGAACCATTCAATAAATAAGTAATAAAATACATAAAATGTATAAAAATATCAAGAACTTCATAACTTACAAACTAAAAATCTATAAAATTTATAATAATTACTCAATATTTATGACAAATAAAGTAAAATCTATGACAAAAAGAAATTTTCATAATATAAATTTAAAAATTAAATCTCACATGAACCAACCAATCAATCTCAAATGTCTTCTAAATTAAGTGAAACAAATGTTTTTGTTAAAGTTAAACTTCAAAAGATTTTTTTTTGCAAAAATAAAAAACTCAGATATTTTGAAAAAATCGAATGATTTTTCAAAATCGAATCCAAATCAATAATCCGACTGATTTAAACCGGTTCAATTTTTAAAACATGACATATAACATAAGAAAATGGATAGTAGTATATTTATTAAATTTGATTTTTGACAACATATTTAATAAAATTTTTAACGATACTAAGTTACACAGATACATTACCTGTTGCGTTTACAAAAAAATTCTGACGTTTTGTCCAAAAATACATTCCAATTATCCTCGTAATGTCAATATATCTATAAAGTGAAAATTGATATGATGGGGATGTAGCTCAGATGGTAGAGCGCTCGCTTAGCATGCGAGAGGTACGGGGATCGATACCCCGCATCTCCAATAAAACTACTTTTTTCCAACTTTGTCCTTTGCTTATAGGTTCGTGTTATTTTCCCGTGCTAATGTTTTTTGGCTTTTGTTTCACTTTTTCTGTTTAGCGCTTTTTCATTCTTCTTTCTTCTTCATGATTAATGAACCAAATCATCATTTTCACTCTAAAAAAACGCTACACAAAAACCCTTCTTCCAATATCTCATTACACAAGCCTCTCACTCCCACTCCAATCTCTACAATGTGGAACTTTACTCCAATCATTCACGAACTCCAAATTCATCACACAAACACAACAACTCCACGCTCACATAATCATTTCCGCCACACTTCTCCACAACACATACCTCTCCACAAAACTCGCCTCATGCTACGCTTCATGCGGTTTTATGCATCAAGCTCAACTCATATTCGACCAAATCTTGTTAAAGAATTCGTTTTTATGGAATTCTATGATAAGAGGCTATGCTTCTAATGGTAGTTCGTTGAAATCAGTTGTTCTTTACCGTCAAATGTTGAGGTTTGGACAAAAGCCTGATAAATTTACTTACCCCTTTGTTCTTAAAGCTTGTGGTGATCTTTTGGGGTTTGAAATGGGTAGGAAGGTTCATGCTTTGGTTTTGGTTGGTGGGTTGGAGTTAGATGTTTATGTGGGGAATTCGCTTGTTTCGATGTATGTGAAGTTTGGTGAGATGGAAAAATCGCGGTATCTGTTTGATAAAATGCCTGTGAGAGACTTGACTTCTTGGAACACTTTAATGTCTGGGTATGTTAAGAATGGTCAACCTGGGGAGGCTTTTGTGGTTTTTGATGATATGAGAAGATATGGCGTTGTTGGAGATGGGACTACGATGCTTGCGATTCTTAGGGCTTGTAGTGATCTTATGGATTTAAAGATGGGGAAAGAAGTTCATGGTTATGTTGTTAGGAATAGTGGGAATGGTAAAATGTGTAATAAGAGTGAGTTTTTGATGAATTCCTTGATTGATATGTACTGTAACTGTGATTTCATATCTGGTGCTAGGAAATTGTTTGAAGGGTTAAAAATGAAGGATAGTGTTTCGTGGAATTCTTTGATCTCTGGCTATGAAAAGCGTGGGGATGCTTTTGAAGCAATTGAACTTTTCAGTCAAATGTTTAGGGGAGGTAAAGTTGCCGATGAAGTGACTGTTATTTCGGTGCTTGGTGCTTGTAATCAAATCTCGGCTTTGCTGTTGGGATCGTCTGTTCATTCTTATATTGTTAGAAAGGGTTTTGGAGGGAATACTGCGGTCGGAACTGCCCTTGTTAGTATGTACTCTAACTGCGGAAGTTTAGTTTGTGCGCATTGCGTTTTTAATGAGATGCCTGAAAAGAATTTGGCTTCTTGGACAGTTATGCTTACAGGATTTGGAATTCATGGGAAGGGAAGAGAGGCTATGTCCATGTTTTATGAAATGTTGGGTAAAGATATTACTCCAGATGAGGGAATTTTCATTTCAGTTTTATCGGCTTGTAGTCATTCTGGATTAGTGGATGAAGGTAAAGAAATTTTCGATAAAATGATCCGAAAGTACAATGTGGAGGCTGGACCTACTCATTATTCATGCATGGTAGATCTACTTGGAAGGGCAGGGAGGTTAGATGAAGCGTATGCAATTATCGACAATATGAAACTGAAACCTAATGAGGATGTTTGGACTGCTCTCCTTTCTGCTTGCAGATTACATCGGAATATCAAGTTAGCTGAGATATCAGCTCAAAAGCTTTTTGAAATGAATCCAAATAGGGTGAGTGGTTATGTTTGCCTTTCCAACATCTATGCTGCTGAGAGACAGTGGAAGGATGTTGAAAAGGTGAGGGCATTGGTGAAAAATCGAAGATTGAGGAAACCGCCTAGTTACAGTTTTGTCGAGCTAAATAAGATGGTTCATCAGTTTTTCGTTGGAGATAAGTCTCACCAACAGTCAGATGATATATATGCCAAATTGGAAGACTTGAATGAAAAACTCAAGAAAGACGGGTACAAGCCTGACACGAGCTCGGTTCTCTACGATGTTGAAGAAGAAATAAAGGAGAAGATGCTCTGGGATCATAGCGAGAGGTTGGCACTTGCTTTTGCTCTTCTTAATACTAGTCCAGGGACCACAATCAGAATAACAAAAAATCTTCGTGTGTGTGGAGATTGCCATACGGTAATGAAAATTATTTCTAAGCTCGTGAGCCGAGAGATTATCATGCGAGATATCTTGAGGTTTCACCATTTTAAAGATGGCATATGCTCATGTGGTGGATATTGGTGAGTCGATGGAAGTTTGTTGAAATAGAAATAAAATTTAGAATGTCGAAAAATACATATTTTTTATGGAAGTTTGATAGATTAGAATAAGATTAATGTATGTCCAAGTATAGAAAATTGCTGATTTTTTTATCCAGCCCAGGCAAATATCTTAAGATGTTTTATAATTGCCACTTTGTTGAATAATCACTAGCATTGCAGATGCAACAGGACTTTATTCATAATCTGAATATTGTCTTATTTCCTCATTGATTCTGAAATAATTAGTTCTCATCTTGTTGGCAATTCAACAATCAACTTTGATATCTTTCATTATGACATGGAAATATGATTGTATTGATTCTGACGCATGATGAAGAACCTAATTATCGAATAAATAGAATAATTGAGTGGCTGATTTTTCTTAATGATTTCACAGTAACAGTTTATTTCTCAACTTGTCAGCATCGAAATATATATGCTCCAATATACTAGAAGATGATTTCCTTAACACACATTTTTGCCTTTTGCTCAAAAAGATGTCCAAAAATTTATTTCGTCACTATTCCATTTTCAAGTTGTGCTTCTTTGTGCAACCTAATAACCATGAGCAAGTAAGTTCTCCGATACTTGTTATTTTGTTTTTCTACATGAGCTTACTTTTCTTTTTATGCCATATTATGATGCCTGAATATGGCGACGACTAAGAAGAAATGACCAACCAATGAGGGGATTTGAGAATACATGAGACGCAATAGACAGAGTAGATGAGAGAAATAGGAGATGCAGTAAGAATTTGTTGTATATATAAGTAAAATCAAACTTATATACTAATAGATTGCACCAAACACAAGTAAAGCTTATTGGCTCAATTTCCCTGATCTTCGGGTTCACAATCATTTTACCCTTAGACCATGTAGCTTTTATTTTAAATCATCATATGGTTTTAGTTTTCTAGCAAAATTACTGTCTTTAGAATGTAAGTACTTAGCAAAATTATTGTCTTTAGAATGTATGTACTTGGCTCAATTTCATTGATCTTTGGGTTCACAATCATTTCAGTGATTTGATTTCTGTGAACAAAACTCACCTAGTTCTATTCTAATGCCTTTAGAAAGGGTATTTAATTTTTCTTCTTGTATATTATGCATAGCCTTCTTTTGAGATTGATTGGTTCTCATGGATGCAGTATTAATCCTTTCATATACTCACTTCAAATTGTCAAATCCTAACATATACTCAATGGTGACTTGATTACATAGACTCAATTCTAAATAAGTAGCAAATCATAATAATAATGAAAGATATTTTAAGATATCTCTATGATTATAAATTGATCGTAGAAAATAACTCAAGATACTCTAATATAATATAAAAGATATTATAAAATATTTATTATATTCTAACACTCCCCCTCAAGCTTACAAGAAAACAATGTATTGTTCCACAAAATAATAATAAATGGATGGAATGGCAACCTAGAGATGCAGGTGAAGTTGGAGAGAATTGCTATAAATATAGCCTAGCCAGATAGCTGAGAGAAATTTATGACAAACAATTAAACAAAGCAAGGTCTGTTCTTTTAAAAATTATATTTGGAAGCTTCAAACCAATAATACCGGAGACCCAAAATATTTAAACTTGAAGTTATGTTTAACAACTGCTTTAGGGAGAGAGAGGTGATACCAGTACATCGTTGAACGTGCATCTAGATGCAGAGAGATACACATCCATGAGAAAGAGAAGTATCGGATGAGAAAGAGAAGTACCGGATGAAGCACATTGGAATAGAGAAACTATTACATTCCTAAACTTTTGGGAACTCAATAGCGAAATAGAGGCGGAATTGCTTAAGGATGATTGAAATAGGTTCTAGATACCATGTTGAAGTTGTGGGATTTTAGAGAAAAGGAGTAGAGAGAATAATAAGAGCTTGAATATTATTGATAATAGGTTAATGCTGAATTGATTACAAAAAATTTGATTATTAATCTCTATGTATAGAGATACATAGATTTAATCCTAAGTAAGTATAAAATAATAATAATGAGAGATATTCTAAGATATCTTTATAATTATAAATTGATCATAGAAAATAACTCAAGATGCTCTAATATAATATAGGTTTAAATATGTTTTTGGTCCTTGCAAATATGTTTCGTTTTGATTTTAGTCTTTGTAATTTTTTTGTTTGATTTATGCCCTTGCAAATTTTAAAAAGTTTTAAAAAAGTCATTTTACTAACTTTTTTGTAAAAAAATGGTGACATTGCTAATTTGAATGAAAAGACACATGGTGATTGTTGTTGACTAGACAATATTTAATATTTAAAATTAAAATTCATTTTATTAACTCATTTAATGATTTAATTATAAACTTTAAACTAATTAATTAATTAATTAATTAACCAATTAAATAATAAAACTCAACAATGTTCATCTTAACCTTCATCTTCAACCTTGATTTTTTCATCTTCAAATAACAAATTTTGATATCTGGATCCAAACCCTAAAAATTCAAATCTCTTATTTTTTTTACACCATAACTTGTTGTTTAACCTCAATCTAAACAAGGATTGTTAATGACACAACAAAGATTGTTATTGAGCGGACCAACTGAATACAAATGATTTAATACTTAAATGGGTATCATTAGTCTTGTTATTGTATGGTTGGTGATATTCTATGAAAAACTTGTTTAATTGCTGGAGAATATTTCAAAACATGAAATACATTTTTAAATTCTTTTGAACATTCATAACTAGTTTCTTGGTAACATCAATATATTGTATTTATACGTTTTCTTAATTACCATTGATATTGTTTTGTTTGTTTCTCGGTATAAGTTTGATATTTAATCCTTCCAGCAGAACAATACTTAAAATTTAAGTTTCATAAGTTTGATTGGGTTGTTGTGGCATTAACAATCCTTGTTCAAATTGAAGTGAAACAACACCCTCGATCTAATTCTAACAAATGAATCATTAAGTTGTGGTGTAAGAAAAATGAAAGATTATAATTTTTAGGGTTTAAATTTAAATATGACAGTTTGTGATTTGAAGATGAAGAAATTATAGTTGAAGATGAAGGTCGTTGAGTTTTTATTAAAAAATTTGGGAGGAAGATTATTAAATTTTTATTATTTAATTGGTTTATTAATTAATTAATTAGTTTTAAGTTTTTCATTAAATAATTAAATGAGTTAATAAAATAAATTTTAACATTAAATATTAAATATTGTCTAGTTAACACAATTACACGGTCACCATGTGCCACTTCATCCAAAATTAGTCATGTCACCATTTTTTTTTACTAAACAAGATTCATAAAATACTTTTTTAAAACTTGTTAAAATTTATAAGGGTATAAATAAAAAATAAAAAAAATTACAGGAACTAAAATCAAAACTAAACATTGCAAAGACCAAAAACATATTTAAACCTATAATATAAAAGATATTATAAGATATTTTATTATATTCTAACCGTTTATTTGCGGGACCTGTCTTTATTGCATTTTCTATTGTAAGAATTTGTGTCTTTCAATAATTCAAATGTGATTATTGCATGAGTCAGGTCTCTTACTGATATTGCATGCACACTATTAACCGTGCTGCAAATATTTAAGTTCAAGTTTTAAATGTGGAACAAGTTCCCCCTACATAACGGCGCTTTTGACATATAATTTGACGTCTTTTAGGCCTTAATAATTGTGTTAAGATTAAGAACTTGTTTTGACTTCATGTGATCACAATATCAACTTTAGGTGATATGGCTACAGAATTATGGACTGCTGTAAGATGATTTTGAAAATATGCAATATGCTATTTGAATAGATTTCATTCACTTTATTTTTGTTGAGATGGTGATGTTCATGTCTTATTAGCAGCGTTGAGTGTCTCAACAAAATAGTTTATTAAACTCAGACAGGAAAACACACATAAAGGTACACACAACACAAGTAGAGATGTCTATAGTCTAGACATTGCTTTATTATTGGAACATTATTTGCATTGCACATGTATGTGCTTTATTCATATCCTGAGCGGTAGATATTATTTCCAGCTGATTCTTTAACCATTCTTCCTGTCGAATTAGGAAGTCAGCCATCAACTTTCATGTCTGTTTCTGAATCCCAGGGGAACGGCGGTATTGGCTTAGTTGCCTCGTTAAGAACATCAATAGGAATCTTTGGTTCTGATCGCTTCAATGGTGGTACGCCATGATTGTACTCTTGAGGATCTTCACAGTAATCCTACAATTTGAGGGGAGAGGTTTAGGAGGCAGCAATATGATTATTAAAGTGAAGACAAGTTCAAAAGTATTATATCTTTCAAGTGCATGCATGACATCTGCTCACCTGATCAGCGTGCATCTTTACCACAAATTTTTTGAATACATCAAAATTTGATTGTTGCAATAGTTCATCGGATAGACGAAGGTATGTTACTCCATACATCCGATGTTTTGGAGGGCCATCTTTGTTGACGCCTTGCGGTCTTGCATTCAGTATGATTTGGTTATAAGCTGTGGCATCATACCTTGAAAGTGCATTTTCTCCAGCAACTTCAATGTTTTCTCTCCAACCTGCACTCAATACCTGTGCATACATTCATGTTTGGCAATTTAATAACCACGGCTATACTACATTTTACATTTAATATGTATAGCAAGCAGTGCATCAAAACTAAAGAAAATTGTAATGAATTACCTGCTGAACAAGTTCCTGTGGTCCACTTTGTGCATCAGAGCTTTGTTCCGAGTCTCTCATCTCAAGACATGTAAAATTCAAACTAGCATGATGACGAGACACCATTTTCGCAATGGGACTGTATCCATCTCTATCGTCAAGGTTGTAATATCCAGCAGTGAGTTCAGCAGCATGATTCTGAGCTTTGTACCACCAGTGGATTCCAGAGACCTTCATCATAGTTAGAGATTAATTATTTGGCAGAAAATGAAGGTAACTGTCCTTAATTGTGGTGTTATGAAATTAAGGGCCTATTTTATATAATTTCTATAATATCTTCTTCAATGTTTATTTTATCAGTGAAAATGGAAACATGAAACACTAGAAATAAAGAAGCACTTACTTTGATTGCTAAATTGACTTTGCAGCCCAGGAAAGCTTTGTTGGCTTCATCTAGGATTTCATCACCATGATTCAGCAATTGGTTAGAATACCAAGTTAAGAAGAACTTCCCTTTCTCAGTAAGGTATGTGCCATTTGTTTTGAAGAATTCAGTAGATTCTGGTACATCGTTGTACGTGCCAGCATCGTCTGGTAGTTCCCATTCAGAATGGCCAGCCCTTGCTGCAGCCGCTTTGAACTCTGCCTTTAAATATTTGTCATAGCACTGCATAATTTCATTTTTATAATATTATTAGTGCTGAAATGAAACTCCAGTTTAAGTGAGAAACAATTTTGTCTGAAAGCAAGGCCAGAATCACCTGAAATTCTCCAATTCCAGGAAACACCCATCCTTGATTTTGTGGATAAGACGGGTATCTGAGTTCTCCTGCTGGGCCAAGCCCAACTTCAATGTCTATAATAACCTCTGATTTTAAAAAATCTGACATGTTTTCTCTGAAACTCTTCATGTAATCACTGTATACCTGTAAAGTAGTTAAATATGGTATAGTAAGTAGTAACCAAGATCCTTGTTCTTATATCTGGACATTTAGAAGTTATGTGCAATAAGTCTAGCTTTTCTACCCAAAATGACTATTAGCTAACTTAATCGAACAGATAATCCTCTAGCAGACATACTTTACTTCTAAATTCTACATATGTACTTATATTTCTGTAAAAAAAAGTCTTATATGACTAAAAATTGGTTAGCCAATGTTAAATTTTTTATAAATTGTAATAGTGAATAAGCTTTCTACTTCTGGCCTTGAACTGGATCACCTAGTAGGGTTAGTCAGCATATTCTGTAGACATGCATATATGCAGGTAAAATCTACATATGATACATTTATCATGCGTCATATAGTTAATTCTCTGGCTGCATTTTCATATCATATGACACCATGGATGATAGTTAAAAGGTTTAATTATTCTGTAGAATAGGTCTCTGAACTATTCGAGAATATTTTAATTGGTTCGTGAATTAAAAGGAATTGTAATTGAGTCCTTGAATTTGTCCAAAATATCTAATTAGATCCCCAAACTAAATGTTTTTTAACGAGTCCCTGAACTTTTGGATGATTTATAGTTAGGTCCCTAAACTTTTAAATAATGTGTATTTGGATTTTTAGTTTAGGGACCTATAGAGTAATTAAATCTTAAAAGAAAGATAATTAGAATTTCAGAGTTCAGCTCACTTCAATGGCTGTTCTTCCATGAAAGACAGGCTTATTGTCTACACCAATAGTAAGATACTCCTTGTCCCTAGTACCAGAGCGGTTGGTGTAGAAGATATCAGGATCTGATTCTCCAATGTCAAGTACCCACTGTGGAATTGGGATGGTAACAACATCCCCTACATTCCCTCCACATTGATGAAATGACATGATAGCTTGCAATTTCAACCCGCATTCTTGAACCAGTTGAAACAAGCTCTTATAAGCACTCCACTCATACTGTTTAGGTCCTTTCTGTTCAATGATCCCCCACCAGACATCAACCATAACACCATCGACGCCTGCTTCTCGTAGCTGCACGAGTTGTTCTTTAAGTCCTTCTGGGTCTTCAAAGACGTTGTTAACATTAACAACTCCGAGCTAAAGTAGTTTCAAAGAAAAACAATAAAACATGTTATTAATAATAATCAACAAACACACCCAAGCCCACATATTTATGAGCTAGTTATTTAGTATATATTAAAAAAATACTTGAATTGGTAGCTTAGAAACACTATTTTTATGTGTATGACTTACTGGGAGCATGACATAAACTGGAACATAATTTAGCAGCATGTTTTTGTCCAAAGTAGCCATCTTGCTGCTTGAATTTTTGTCGTTGATGATGCTGTTTTAAAACTGAGTGAATATCAAAGTTATCTCATACCTATGAAAAATGAACTACATATATCTATATATATGCTACGTAAAAGTTGTTGAATGCTTTGAATTCACATATGAGTGGGTCCTTCTTATCACTATTTCTATCTCTCTGGCTCGCAATATCTATCTCTCTGTCATTCATCTCCACTGCTATTACTATCTCTATAATACACACTTAGAAATCACTCACATGGAAAAAGTAGACAGGTGTGACCACTCAAACAATTCGCATCCATCATTAAATCATAACATCACTAAAAAACATACTAATTAAGGAACAATGACAAAAACACAATGCTGGTGAACATTTAATTGATGGGGCTTACAATGATGTTAAGGCTTAAATTTGCAAAAAATAAAAATAAAACAACTCATGATTGGATTAGGCATGCTGAGCCACACCACACACAAGAAAAAGACAGTTGAATGCTGCTTTTCACCTCAAAGCCAGATGGTCTCCACACACACCTCAATGATTTCCCTTATTAGCTAACCTTCTACTTTTAAGTCTCTGTCCTATACATCTTCATAACCTAATCATAAATCTCATTTGCATTTCATTATTTCAATTGAATTTTGAGTTGTGGAAATATAAACCTCATTCTCCTTACTTTGAGATACTTATATTGGTACCTGATTATGGTGACAGACTGAGATGAAATGACCTAGAGAAATGAGAGGATTTGAGAATACATGAGACATGATAGAAAGAAAATATGAGAGAAATAGAAAGAAACAATAAGAAATTTTTGTATATATTAGTGGAATCAAACTTATATACTAATATTAAAATTGCAACTGGAATATGAGAAAACTGTATTAGCTCAATTTCCATGATCTTTGGGTTCATAATCATTTTACCCACGGACCATGTAGCTTTTATTAAATTATCATATGGTTTTAGTTTCCGAGCAATTATCATGTCTTAAAAATGGAAATACTTTGCAATGTAACGAAAAGGCTATAATTTCAGTGATTTGAGTTTGTTAACAAAACTCATTTGGTTTTCTTCAAAAGCCTTCTTCAGAGATTGATTGGTTCTCATGGATGCAATATTGATACTTTCATATACTTCACTTCAAATTGTCAAATCCTAACAAATAAGAGCAATTTTCAAGTTTTGTAGTAATGGTTTATGCTACAAGATCTGTCTTTATTGCATTATCTTCTGTAAGAATTTGGGTTTTGATAATTCAAATGCCAGTGTCAACTGACTAAAGTCTCAGTTTTGGCAGGTCCTGTCGATAGATTATAGAATTCTACAACTAAGTTAGTGTAGCACCATTCCCCAATTTAGTTGTGTTTGTAGTTTACAATTATAGATTATATTTTGTTATATTTTCTTTAAAAAATCTCTGACTGTCATTGCATGCATGCTATATGCTGCAAACATTTATGCTCAATTTAGAACTTGTTCCTCCTATATAAAACGCTTTAGACATAAATTGATGTCTTTTGGGCCATAATAATTGTTATAAGATTAAGAATTTGTTTTGACTTCATATGAACAATATCAAATTTAGATGATATGCTTACATAATTATACACTGCTGTAAGATGATTGTGAAAATATGCAATATGGTATTTGAATACATTTCTGTCACTTGTTTTTGAAGATGGTGATGTTAATGTCTTTATAAGCAGCATCAAGTGTCTCACTAAAATAGTTTATTAAACTCACAGATAGGAAAACACACATATAAAAGTACACACAAGTAGATATATTGAGATGTCTATAGTCTAGGTATTGGTTCATTACTGAAGTATTATATGCATTACACATTTAGGTGTTTTATTCATAAATTGGTGATTAAAATAAATTAATAAAAATTATTTGGATGAGAGAAAATGTTTGGTTAAAAGAGATACAAGAACAAAGTTACCAAAGGTAGAGAAATTGAAAGGTAGGGGTTCCTGGTTCAAAATACATGATAGCTTGCAGTTTCAAACCACATTCTTGAACCAGTTGAAACAAGCTCTTATAAGCACACATCAACCATAACACCATCGACGCCGGCTGCTCGTAGCTATAGGAGTTGCTCCGAGTCCACTGGGTCTTCTAACTTCTAAGACATTATTAACACTAATAACTTCAAGCTAAAGTAAGTTACAAAGAAAAACAATAAAACATGTTAATATTAATTAACCACATATTTAAAAGCCAGTTATTTTGGTTAGATTTGAATAAACAACTTAATTGAGTACTTAACATGTTAATATTAATTAACCACATATTTAAAAGCCAGTTATTTTGGTTAGATTTGAATAAACAACTTAATTGAGTACTTATTACATAGGATAAGTGTTTATGTATATGTTATTTTTATGAGTTGAGAGTAGTTTATGGACACATCATAAAATTACTTTTATAAATTTTCTTAAACACTCTGACAAGGCGTTTTATCGGTACATAAATTCAGATAAATCAAATTCAAAAGCTCTTGTTATACTCAAATGCTTGACGTGGTAGCTTAGAAACACACTTGTTTATGTTTACGACTTACTGGGAGCATGACATAAACTGGAACATAATTTAGAAGCACGTGTTTGTCAGAAGCGGACATCTTGCTGCTTGAGTTGTTTATTGATTGGCTGTGAAAAAGGAAAGGGATAGATGCTACGAAGAAGTTGCTAATTGCTTTATGAGTAGGGCATTCAAGTAAAAGAAAAAGGAGAAAATAACAAACAAGAAAATGACTAAAGAAGTTACTTCCTGTCGCACGTTTCCCACGAGACAAGTGAAATAATGCTTCTATCGCAAATTCTAAGGTGGACATGAAAATTCTAAAGATAATTGGTCATCCTTTTTATCTGTCCTGACGGACACCAATAATTAATATCAGATTTCTTTTAATATAACAATTGAGGACAACTTCAAATTATAATTATAATTGAATGGATCTCTTTAAAATATTGTTCGTGTCACTTGGATATTTTGATTTGTAATTGTCATTGAATATTTTGCAATGAGAAAATTAATATAAAGAAAAAATAATCAATGGAAGGAAAAAGAAAAAATGATAGAAGGTATTTTTTGGGCAAAGAAATGGTAAAAGTTAGTAATTGAGAAGTTAAGAATTTGAAGTAAAATTGTTAGACAATGTTATTATATATTAGTAGTAAGGGTATTTTAGACATTTCTACTCTCTTGTATATATACTCATTGTAACTCTATTAACCTAAGTTTGGTTCATTCTATGTTATGAAACCCTAGAGTGGTGGTCTCTTTTCTTCTTTTCTTCCATGTATGTCATTGTTAACATGGTATCAAAGAGTTTTGGTTGATTTTGGGATCTATTGTAAAGTGGTCCACAACTTAGTGGGGTTTGGGCATCGCCCCGTTTTGCAGCCGGTACCGATTTGTTTCCTTCGTTTCTGACCCGTTTTGCAGTCGGTACCGATTTGCTTCCTCCGTTTCCAATGCGATTCTGCCTCTCTGTTTCCGACGCGATTCTACTCTTCTGTCTCCGACGTGATTCTCCTTTTCTGTTTCCGGCGTGGTTCTACTCGTCTGTTTCCGGCGCGATTTTGTTTGGTTCTTTGCTGACTCTTCTATTGACAAGTTATCTCTAATTTATTTTGTCTCAGTGATTGTGTTTGTCGTATTTTCCTGTCATTACTTGTTATGGCTGGTGCTAAGGATGATTCTCTTCAAGCTGTTAGTGTTCACCTCAATGGACAAAATTACTCTTATTGGAGTTATGTGATGAAAAAAATTTTGATTGGAAAAGATATGTGGGGTTTTGTTGATGGAACTTTAGTTAAGCCTACAGATAAAAAGGATGAAACTAAATATGCAAAAGATCTGAAAACATGGAATGTTAGTAATTCAAAAATTATTACTTGGATTAATAATTCTGTTGAGTTGTCTATAGGAGTGCAACTAGCAAAATATGATACTGCTAAAGAGATTTGGGATCACTTGAAACGTTTGTATGTTCAGTCTAACTTTGCAAAACGTTATTAGTTGGAAAGTGATATTAGAGCCCTTAAGCAGAACAATATGACCATTCAAGAATTCTATTCGGCAATGACTAATTTGTGGAATCAATTGGCTCTTAAGGAATCACCTGAGTTGAAAGTTGTCAAAGCATACATTGATCAAAGATAGGAGCAACGTCTGGTTTGGTTTCTGATGGCTCTTCGTGATGATTTTGACAGCCTTCGTGGGGGTACTTTGCATCGTTCCCCTCTTCCTAATGTTGAATCAGTAGTTAGTGAATTGTTGGTAGAAGAAATCAGACTTAAGACTCATTCTGGTGTGTTAGATAAGGGAATTATCTTAACTCCTCCATCTGTTTTTGCTGCTCCTGTTCAAGAAGGAAAATCTTAAGGGAGGGTTGGGCTTGGTAATGATGAATGTGCATTTTGCAAAGAAAAAGGTCATTGGAAAGCACATTGTCCGAAATTAGGGAGAGCACATAAGAAGAATTTCAGGGGACCATCGTCCAATGTTGTTGCTTCTGCTCCTTCTACCATTGGCTCTAGTTCTGGTTCTATATACTCATCTGAGACTGCTTCCCAAATATCTGATATTGCAGAACAACTTCAAAAACTTTTTGCCACTCAATCACACGCCATGTCTGCCACATCTTCTAAAGGTTTGAACTCCTCTAGTATGTCAGGTATATCTCCTTCCATATGGATTCTTGATTCTGGAGCAACTCACCATATGACATATGATGATAAATCTTTTGTGTCTGTGAATCTTTCCTCGTCTGTGTCGGCTATGACTGCTGATGGCACTCCTATGCCATTAGCAGGCATTGCTTCTATCTCCACACCTAACTTGTCTCTTTCTGATGTTTATTATATTCTTAATCTTAATTTGAGTCTTGCTTCTGTTAGTCAAATATGTGATTTCAATTATTCAGTTATATTTTCTTCCATTTCTTGTTGTGTGCAGGATTCACATTTCGGGAGGCTGATTGGGACATGCCATAGACAGGGGGACTTTATGTTTTGGATGACCTACGAGTCCCAAATACTACAGCCTCAACAACTACTGCTGACTTATTATCTAGTTTTCGCTTGAATTCTTCATCTTCTAGTTTTTATTTATGGCATTCTTGCCTTGGACATGTTTCTGCTTCTAGATTAAAATATTTGGCTTCTACTGGAGCTTTAGGAAAGTTACAAACTAGTGATATTTCAAATTGTTGTGGTTGTAAACTTGCTAAATTTCCAGCTTTACCATTTAGTAAAAGTGGTTCCGTTTCATATGCGCCTTTTGATTTAGTTCACTATGATGTTTGGGGTCCATCACCGATTCTCACCAAAGATGGATCTAGATATTATGTTCCGTTTATTGATGATTACACTCGTTATTGTTGGGTTTATCTTATGAAAAATCGGTCTGAATTTTTTGACATTTATCATATGTTTCGTGTTATGGTCTAAACTTAACATAATGCTGTTAGTGATTTCGTTGTGATTTAGGTGGTGAATATACCTCTAATAAATTCTCTGAATTACTTGCTTTTGATGGCACCCACCACCAGACATCTTGTCTGATACTCCTCAACAAAATGGAGTTGCTGAAAGGAAACACCGTCATATTATAAAGACTGCTCATTCCCTTTTGTTGTATGCTTCAGTTCCAAGTGAATTTTGGGGATAAGCAGTTCTTACTATTGTTCATGCTATTAATAGAATTCCATCCGCTGTTATATTAGGTTTGCCTCCCTTTGAAAAATTGTATGCTTATATCCCTGATTACTATTCTTTTTGTTCTACTTGTTTTGTTCTTCGCCCTCAAGTAGAGCGCGATAAGTTGTCTTCTCGTTTAGCCATGTGTGTTTTTCTTGGTTATGGGGATGGTCAAAAGGGTCATCGTTGTTATGATCCTCATGCAAGAAAACTTTATGTTTCTCATAATATTGTTTTTCTTGAGCACATCCCTTTTTACTCTGTTTCCTCTGATTCTCAGATTACTAAGAGTTCTGAACTAACCCATATTGATCCGTTTGGTCCTAATGATAACGCTTCTAGTGATTGTAATGTTGAGAATTGTAGGACAAATACTACTACTCCACATGATGACATCCTTCTTGTCCCCCTGGCTACCCAACCACCTCCTGCGATTGTTGATCCTCCTCGTTACCCTTCTCGTCAACGTAAGTCTACTCAGTTACTTGATTTTGCCTATTCCACTTACTCAGCTTCGTTTGCTTTTTTCTTAACCTCTATTCACAGTTTGTCTGAGCCCTCTTCTTATAAAGAGGCTATTCTTGATCCTCTTTGGCAGCATGCTATGGCAGAAGAACTTTCTACATTACACAAAACCGATACTTGGGAATTAGTACATCTTCCTCCTGGAAAACGTGTTATTGGGTCTCGTTGGGTATACAAGATCAAAACTAAATCTGATGGGTCAGTTGAGCGCTACAAAGCACATCTTGTTGCTAAGGGATTCTCTTAACAATATGGTATGGATTATGAGGAAACTTTTGCTCTTGTAGCCAAGATGACCACTATTTGTACTTTTATTGCAGTTGCATCTATTCGTCAATGACATATTTCCCAAATGGATGTCAAAAATGCTTTTTTAAATGGTGAGCTTCATGAAGAAGTCTATATGGTCCCTCCACAAGGAGTTTCTCATAATCAAGGGGAAGTATGTAAGTTAAAAAAGGCTCTATATGGTCTTAATTAGGCTCATCGAGCTTGGTTTGAGAAATTATCTATTGTGATCACTTCTCTTGGTTTCCGCTCTAGTGAACATGATTTTGCATTGTTTATAAGGTCCACTACTTATGGTCGCATTATACTTTCTCTGTATGTTGATGATATGATTATTACAAATGATGATGTTAGTGAAATCAATGAGTTGAAATTGCAGTTAGCCAAGCAGTTTGAGATGAAGGATTTGGGAACTCTTCGCTATTTCTTGGGGATTTAAGTTGCCTACTCTCCTAGAGGCTACCTTCTTTCTCAATCCAAGTACATTACCAACATTCTTAACCAAGCTCGTCTTTCTGATACTAGAGCAGTAGATACTCCTCTTGAGTTGAATGTGAAATATGCTCCATCGGATGGTGTTTCTTTACCAGATCCCACTTTGTATCGTACTTTGGTTGGCAGCTTAGTGTATCTTACGATTACCAGACCTAATATTGCTTATGTTGTTCATGTTGTTAGTCAGTTTGTTGTCTCTCCCACTATAGTACATTGGGCAGCAGTTCTTCGTATTCTTCGTTATCTTCGAGGAACTCAATTTCAAAGCCTTCTATTTCCATCGTTATCCTCATTGGAGTTACATGCTTATTCTAATGTTGATTGGACTAGTGACACCATAGATTGTAAATCCACCACATGATTTTGTATCTTTCTTGGAGACTCTCTTATTTCTTGGAAGAGTAAGAAACAGGACATTGTCTCTCGCTCTTCTACAGAAGCTGAGTACCGTGCTATGGCATCCACTACTGCTGAAATAATTTGGTTGCGTTGACTTTTGTCTGATATGGGTATCTCTCTTTCTGAGCCAACTCCGATGCACTACGATAGCAAGAGTGCTATTCAAATTGCTCATAACTCGGTCTTTCATGAACGCACCAAACACATTGAGATTGATTGTCGTCTTACTCGTCATCATCTTCAGCATGGAACCATTACTCTACCGTTTGTCTTTTCTTCCTTAAAGATTGTTGATTTGTTCACAAAGATGCATTCCATTAAACGTTTTTCGTTTTTTAGTTGACAAACTCTCGATGCTCCATGTTAATGCATTGTGAGTTTGAGGGGAGATGTTAGATAATGTTATTATATATTAGTAGTAAGGGTATTTTAGACATTTCTATTCTCTTGTATATATACTCATTGTAACTCTATTAACCTAAGCTTAGTTCATTCTATGTTATGAAACCCTAGAGTGGTTGTCTCTTTTCTTCCTCTTTTCCATGTATGTCATTGATAACAAAAATAACTATAAAAGACATTTGTAATAAAAAAATTAGGCTATACTAAAATGTTGTATCCCTCTTTATGGTGGTCGAAACATTGTCTTGATTATTGTGTATGTGTAATACAAATTTAGTTATAAGAAGAAAAATAATAATTAACTATGCACAAATTAATAATAATAATAATAATGATGATGATTAAATTTAATTATTTTTATGTAATAAAAATAATCTTTTTTTTGTTTAAATTTAAGTTTAGAGTAGTACATTTTTATTATGTTTTTCCAACATATAATCGGTGTTTTAAAAACTGGTTCGGATCGATCGGTTCAACTGGTTCATCAAAAATCTATTTGGTAGAGTCACCTATTGGATCCTTCATTCCTTTGTGCCATCAAACCGATCATAACCGGCGTGACTCGGTCAAAATTGAGATAAACTAGTGATTCGGCCGAGTTTAATGACTCAAACTAGGTCAGTGCTTTTTTACAAAAAATGCAAATTGGCATTGGCCATTTGTTGCCGGAAAGTGGCCGGCGTGACCTAAAATCGTCGGTGGTGGACTGGTTGTGTGGGGCGTGGGTATAAGGAGGAAGAAGGTGAAAGCTAGAATAGATGAAACAAATATATTCGGTTGTATTGTGTAGGTATAAGGAAGAAAAAGTCGAAAGATAAAATAAAAGGAGTAAAGTGTTGGATATTAGTAAGAATAAACACCAGCTACCTATAGAAAATGTAGTTAGAATAAACACCAACTACTATCATCACCTTTGAATAGTTAGGATTATTTTGTTTAGTGTTCCTTTGGGCTTTATATGTTGGGCAAACAAAAGCACAATTCACAGGTTTTGTAGTTTGCGAACTAATACATGAGTTTTCTACCGGCCACCCCAGCTGTATCTTCCACCCACTAAGACACATAAAAAACAATTTTACCCTTTTAACTAAATATAAAGCTGACATTTTCGAAAGTTTCAAAGTTTCGAAATAAGCAAATTTTTGAAAAACCAAATTTTCGAAATAAGGATTACATTTCAAAAATTTGGAAAGTTTTCAAATTTAGAAAATTTTACAAATAAAGAAATTTTCAAAAGTTTTTACATTTCGAAAATTTCGAAAGTTTCGAAATTTTCAAAATTTCGAAAGTTTTGAAAATTTCCAAATTTGGAAAGTCTACAACGATATGCTGATGGACAGTTTGCTTCATTCATTCAGATTGTTCGAAAGTTTCGAAATTCCTGGATGTATCCTATTTCAAAAATTTCAGATTGCGTTTCAGAAGTTTGAAAGATTCGAAATTGCTGGGATTTGACTAAATTTTTGAAACTGTGGGGTGAAAAAGTGGGAGGTAAAAAAAGTTCAAAGTTTTATATTTTATTAAAAGAGTAAAATTGTCTTTTCATGTGTCTTGAGGGTGGCAAGTACAGTTGATGGAGTGGATGGTTGAAAACTCCTAATACATATGTCCTATAGTTTGGGCTTCAAAATTACTGTTCACAAGTGCCAGGAAAAAATAACTTAGTAATTCTATACATGTATTGATAGTGAAACACATACCTATTTTTAAATTATTTTTTCTTTACAGCTTACCAGTATTGTCTAATTAAAAAACAAATTGCTTATACATATATGATATTTATTCTTTGTCAATGATTTGTTTTTATTTTTTATATTTTTAAGAAACTGAATAATCTAGTTTCATGCTTATATGTACTTTTTATAGAGGCCGAATTTTATGACTGAATCATTCAATTTAACTTGATTTAGTCATACAGTTCGACTCTTGACTCCGAAGTTCGAGCAATTACTTCCTGACTCCATAACCTTGGTGAATATTTGAGTCAGTTTTTAAAATGTTGCAAATAATTAAACAGATAAAATAACTTGTTTCTTAATGACAAATTATCTATGTCCTTACTTTTGCTTTGATAATCGAATTAGTTCAAGATCCATCCGCTCCAAACTCTCCTTCACGGATTCACCGATATATGGTAAACGCATCAAAGATCTGCTCATTTCACTCTTGGTGTGCAACCATTTTTTTTTATTTTTTTTAATCTCACTCATGCCGATTAATATTACTTAACTGCCTGACAAAATTATTGTCAAATCTCCTTATTCACCCTTCTATATAAAAGGACCTCTACATTTAAGAGAAAGGTACACACTAGTCATTACTCACCCTACTGTATAAAGGTTTTTTTTTTATAGTTTTACCAAAAAAAAAATTAAGTACCAAAATATCACTGATTTTTGATTAAACACTAAAATACCATTGTTTTTTTTCTTTTCATTTTGACAAAGATAAGAAGTCAGTCTTCCGGCCATCGATTTTTCAACAAGGAACAATTTTTTTTTCAAATAAAGAAGGAAAATCGGTTCCCCCCCGCTGACTTCTCAATGTTCCCATTTTTTATTTTTTTAATTGTAAAATTTGTTTTATTATTTGTATAATATTTTTATTAGTAGTGCTATTTAGTAGACACAAACATAGGAGATTTGACCAATTAGCAATGGTATGGTATAATCTTTTTATTAGTAGTGCTATTTAGTAGACACAAACATAGGGGGTTTGACCAATTAGCAATGGTTTGACTATGAGAGAGTGAGTAATTATAATTTGTAAAGTGAGATGCCACACATTATTTCTCGTCAACATCTTTCATAACAATAAGTATACATTTTATTATTCAATAATTATTATATTAATTAAATAGTTAATTTAAGTTTCATTAATTATTAATTTAATTAAATAATTAAATACAATGTTAATTATTTTTATAATAATTATCTAATTGAAATTTACTTTTGATAAGTAATTATTGAAAGAAAATGGAGGCCATAAAAATAACAAAATTTAATTAAACATTATAACTAAAAATACAAATACAAAATGAACTAATTTTATTACAATGAACTAATTTCCATTGCGAGCATCAATACGATAAGGGCATTTATTCTTGCTATGTCTCTCATTCCAACACAAACCACATCTCTTGGGGTGTGTACTTTTCTCCCGTTGATCCATTTCAGTATGAATGTGGATAGACTGTGGACGACCTTTTGGATCTCTTCTCATGTCTGGATTGTGACATAATTCTATTCCATTGCATTATGGCCAATATGATTGAAGAAAAATTTCTTAGAACTCTTCCTTGTAAGCATCAAAGATATTGCAATGTATACTTGGAAGACACATACATCATGTAGTCATGATGAATAAACGAACAAACGACAATGACATGTGAACATGGGTAGTGTAATGCTTGAAATTCACCACATTCACACCCTCGTTTATTGAGGTCTACCTTGAATGTCCCTACAGATCGACCGCTTGGTGGACGAACTAACTCCTTAACCGTAAAGATATTATGTGCTCGATTATGAATAACAACTTCATAGGAGTTCGATATTGCTCATTCCTTGTTAAGGTTTTGAATGATTGTATTTGAGTAAATCAAACCTGCTGTCATCATTGCTTGGGCCTGTGTCCCTCTTTCTACAAATTTTGAAGTTACTCTTTAGTATGTTGCTTGCACAAAATAAATGATTGGAAGATTACGTTTCCCCTTTAATACATTGTTCATGTACTCAGCAAGGTTAGTTGTCATGTGCCCCCAACATTTCCTTTCATCATATGCTTGTAGTCATTGTTCCTTTGGAATATCATCGACCCATTTCACTGCATCTTGACTCCAATCACTGATTTGTCTCCTGTAGTATGTGATGCCCGATTAAGTTATGGTGTATCCTGAAGGAACAAAAGTTGATATTGTTATGGACAATTTAAAAACACAAAAATGTGTCATATATATATATATATATATATATATATATATATATATATATATATATATATATATATATATATATATATAAACTAACCCATGATGGTTACAATATTTTTCATTTGGCCATTTTTGAAGGTCCTTATGAAGTTTTGTGATATATGTCGAATGCAGAAGATATGAAATTTCTGTTTAGACGCCTAACAACACTTTTAATTGACTAATGTCTATCTGAAATCAAGCATAGGTTGGGTTGGGGTGTGACAAACATTCGTAGACAACTAAAGAAGAAAAACCATGCATTTGATGTTTCACCCTCAACAAGGGTGTATGCTATAGGAATGGTATGGCTATCACTATCCTGAGCGATTTCCATTAGTAAGGCCCCACGATACTTCCTATATAACCATGTTCCATCAACGAAAACAACTGGCTTATAGTGATCAAACCCTTTGATGCATGGTTGAAAACTCCATAAAAAACGATGGCAGACAACTTTGCAAGGAACTACTTGACCATCCTCAATAAATGGCCGCACTTCAATATCGGTAACAGTGTCAGGAAAATAATGTTTGAAAGCAAGGATCCAGCTTGGAAGCTCTGTGTATGATTCATCCTAATTCCCGTATATTCTCTCGATAGACTTTTGTTTTGCAATCCATGCCTTTTCTGTAAGTAGTGGTACATGTGTACCATGATCGTATATGTGCAATCAACACTGAAACTGATATTGTGGGATCTGACATTACCATTTGTAAGATGCTTTCACAAATAATAGCCGATGAGAGTTGTTGGTGATCTTGTTGAACCATTGTTGATGAACATGTGTGTGGTCTTTCTAGTTTTGTGATCTTCCAAATTCTACACCTCCATAGAATTGTGCATATGATATTCTTTTACACCCTGCATTGTCGCAAGCTTTTGTGGGAAATGTCATCCCAACTTGGAGATTGTCAAGATCTGGAACAAGGTAAGATTGATTTTGGGACATAGAGTGGACAAATTCACTGTCAACATAATTCATGTTGTCGGAGGTCACGTTGCAAAAGTGTGAGGGGGTTAAAGAAACAAATTGTAGTAGATGGACATTCTACTATGGGTTCCTGGTCATCATCGTCATCGACAACAACTTCAACAAGAATGTCATCCTCATTCTCACTGAAATCTCTAACTTCTTCATTGTGGACACCAGCCACAACACTGATAGGACCATCATCATATGGTGTGTTAAGGTCAATACCATGGGTGGCTGTTGATGGGTGTTGTGTGATGACGAAGAGGGTATGAATTGATGGTGGAATTGTGTTTCAATAAAAGTGTATGAAGACAGAATGGAGTTGGGATATGAAGAGGGTATGGAGTGAGAGATTGAATAGGTCATTTGCTCAATATATGGTAAAATTACTTGTGTGTCATTCCTCTAAAACATCAAATGGTGGGCCAATTCATCAAACTAAAATGGGGGGTTTGGTGATCCCTGGCAAATCTTGCAATAGAGTTCATTTGATGTATGTCCCCCTATTGAGACATCTTCAATGTGTTCGGCTATTGAAACATCTGCACTAGAGAGATATCATTTCCACTAGCAAAGCGGTAAAAAAACTTTTCATATTAACTTAATAAACTAAGTATAATATACTTGCCAAACTTGTTAAATCATAGTTTTATATTCTTTTACTAGATGGATTGGCAGGGGACTAATCTATTCTAACCATACGAGGATCTTGTCAGTTATAGATCAGATCACATGCAACATTATCAGGTCAAAAAATTTGTATTTGTATTTTTAATTATAATTTTTAATTTAAATTTTGTTATTTTTATGGCCTCCATTTTATTTAATTTTTTTAATAATTACTTATTAAAAGTAAAATTTAATTAAATAATTATTATAAAAATAACTAACATTGTATTTAATTAAAATAATAATTACTTAACTTAATAATTAATGAAACTTAAATTAATTATTTAATTAAAATAATAATTATTGAGTGATAAAATGTATACTTATTATTATGAAAGATGTTGACGAGAAATAAAGTGTGACATTATCTCAAATTTACAAATTATAACTACCCACCATCTTTATGCAATTGCTAATTGGTCAAACTCCCTATATTTGTGCCTACTTAATAGCACTACTAATAAAAATATTATACAAATAATAAAACAAATTTTACAATTAAAAAAAAAATAAAAATAGGACATTGAGAAGTCAGCGGGGGAAAACCGATTTCCCTTCTTTATTTGATAAAAAAGAAATTGTTCCTTGTTGAGAAATAGGTGGTCGGAAGACCGACTTCTTATCTTAAATCAGTGGCATTTTGGTACTTAATTTTTTTTTTTGGTAAAACTAAAAAAAAGTCCTATATAAATGGATCTTTTCATTCAGGAAAATGTGCACATTAGTCATTCTTACCTCACATTAGTATTCTCGTTGTTAATTATGCCACATCAAAGTCACATTGGCCACTGACGATATATACCTCATATCAATTTAATTTCATAAAGCTCTGACACAATGGTGCTACTACATAATAATTCATCTTACGAGCTTACTTGTAGAAAAACAAATTACTTTTTTAATATAACAAATATCTTGATGTGATATTTGTTACGTGTAAAACTTAATTGTTATAATAAACTTTTAGCGCAAGCATTCAACAATATAAATTTTTTGAAGTTTATGATTTTCACATACCTGAATTCGATGAGAAAACAATAATACGTCGTACCAAGTTGATAGAATAAAATAGTTTATCTCCCTTTACCTTTTTTGTACGACAACGTAAGAATGAAAATTTTGTGTATGTAAGCAAAAAAAGTGAACGTGCCTTTTATGGGAAGATAACCAATTTGTAGGTAGTGTCATTTAATCTAAGGCGTCTATCAAGTATTAGTATCAACAGATAAGATTGATTCATTTAATATTTAGTGGTTACTATAACCTTTGAATTTCCAATTTCTATTGGGAATGAATGAACGGTGATACTTATCCCCTAGTTACTAGATTCGATTCTCACGGAAAGAAAAAACTTGTTAATTTCTAACTGGGGGAAAAGGTGAAGCAAGAAGTCCGTGGATAACCGTGCTGGTCAGAGAGGTCCGACTGTTACAGTAAGGAATCCCTGCATCACATTAGATACATGAGTAGTAGCTCTAGAGTCAAGCCACCAAGAATTATGAGGACATCAACTATGTTTGATTCAAAAGTGCATACTTATGTTTTACACATATCTTTCTTCTCAAACCAAGCCTTACGTTTTGGACAATCTTTTGGAAGTGTCATTCTTTAGCACATAAATAACATTTATTATGATGTTTAGCATGTCTGTTTTTCCTAAAGTTCTTGGATTTTGCCTTCAATGCATTTTTAGCTCCATGAACTAGGCTGACAGAATGACTTTTAAAATTCTTCACCTGATTCTCCTCTTGAATTGATCCAATCAATTCATCAATGACCCACTTGTCTTTCATAGTGTTATATTTATTTGGAAAGCTCTATACTTAGAAGGAAATAAAGTTCAAAATAAACTAAACCATAAAAGAGTCATTCACTGCCATACCTGAAGACTTTAGTCTTGTTGCAGTGTTAGTCATCTCAATAGTGTGCTCTTGCATGTGTCGCAACCTATCAAACTTCAAGGTATTCCTTAGCACTTTCTGTTTGTGGAATAATAGTCTTAATGTTGATTTCAATAGTGATTCCCATAAACATAAGACTTAATCTATTGGACCGCTCCCATGCCTTAAACTCGAATTTTTTATCCCCAGTGTTGTTATCATTAACAACATGTTTTTCCTCCAAAAGTGACAAGTCAAGGTCCAAAACACCTAAGTGGAACTACACTTGTTCCCAACATTTTGAAAAGTTCAAACCATTAAAAACAGTAACAGTCACATATGCCGCTTGCGAATGAAGAGAAATTGCTACAAAATAATCATAAAATATATGTTCACATTAAATTTATCATTTATTTAGATAAAAACATATTATAGTTCACTTTTGGACAATCGCTACAATATACTACCATAAATAATGCCAATTTTATCATAATCGAGAAATTAAAATTCTCAACCAAACACATAAATTATCTTTAAACAAAAATATATATTTGACCCAAAATTTTAATTCCGCACACCTAAGTTTATTGACCAAAGAACAAAAAATTTCTCTGGGTAAATCTAATCCTATGATTAATAAAAAATCATATTTTTATGGTATTCTTTCATCATTTTAACTTCGTCACCTTGGTATACATAAGTTTTAATAAAATAAAACTTGTTAGAAGCAACATTTTAAAACTTTCTTCTATAACATTTAATCATAACATGTGTAAATGGTTCAAATTAAACATTTATATATTGAAGATATATTTACATCATATTAGTAAAGCAAAAAACAATTGTTTAAATCATACATATTAATTTGTTTTCTACGGTGCTTAATATATTTCCTCTCGGTGCCAAAAAAAATAAATCATATATAGTAATAACAATCACATAATTCATCTATTGGAAGTTACAACCTCATATGCATATAAAGTAAAACTTTATATATTAACTCTATAAGATAGATAATAGTACTTAAACTAGTCTAAATTTAATTATTCATATAATATTGTTCATCATATTTGAGGGAGATTAAGGGTGCGTTTGTTTCAGATTTTTTCATGAAAAAATCTATTTTTTTCAAGGCAAAAATCATTTTGTAGGGTTTGAAGGGTGTTTGTTTTAGATTTTTTTAAAATGATTTTGTTAAAAAAATCATTTTTTGGCTAAAAATGAAAAGCTAGAAATAGTAGCTTCTCGCATTTGCCTTTTGCGATAGATGAGAGAGAAAAACTAAACACAATTAAAAAACACGGAACTTACCTCATTAACTAGAGAAAATGATGCAATTACCCCCTACCTTATTTTGAAAATCCCAAATTGTCCTTCGTTCATTAGTTGAGTTTTTCTCTTTCACGTAGTGGCCATTTTATCTCTTTCCACTACGTTGGTTTTCATCCAAAATGGTCATTGTAGTTTACAAAAAATCATTTTTACAAAATTGTATACAAACAGGATAAAAATTATTTTTTTAAAAAAATCATTTTTATAATAGTAAACAAACGGGAGTTAAAAAATTATTTTTAAAAAAATCTCTGAAAAATAATCTCTAAATTATTTAAAACAAAAATCATTTTTATTTAAGCTCAAACAAACGCACCCTAAAATATCATAGATGGAAAATCATAAATTTCACAACAAAGTTTATGATACCACATGTGAAATTTAAGTGTCATTATAAACTTTGAAGCAAGCATTCAACTACGTAAAGATTTTGAAGTTTATAATGTATACTCCGCACCAAGTTGATAGAATAAAATGGTTTCTCTTCCTTTATCCATTCTAAAGAGAGATTGACTAAGGTTAGATCTCAATCAAACACCAATAGACAATAAATTTTGTAACATCGACAACCTAGTTTTTATAGTTTTTTTCATAGACTAATGTTAATAGTCAGTATATATTAGAGGACGAGGAAGAAATGTTATTGTCAGAGATTAAATCCTAAACTTCATGCATATAATTATTAATTTCAATGTCTCTGGTCAAACCACTAAACTTCTTCTTTGATGAAGTTTTAATTTGATTTAATTAGAGTTTTGATTTATGTTAGACTAATAACAATTACTGGTTATAGGGGGTTTCCACCGGTTTTAGCACCACTATCTATATATAGACACCCTATAACTATTTAAAATTATTAATTATATCTATTGAGTATATTGATTAAATATATTCAGGTATAGTAAAGAGGGTGATATGATTTTTCAATCAATGTTTTAAACTTATTATTAAAGTAGTATATTTTAAAAAATATTATCAATTTGGGGTAAGTTGTGGTTACTACCAACTACTTACCCAATATATATTAAGTTTAAGCAAAAGTCGTATTTAAGAATAACGACTTACATGATATTTTAATAGAAGTAGTATCTCAAAGGGCAAATGGAACTAACATCTTTTATTTATTTATTTAAATAACAGTAATATACCGAATTAATTACTTTTGTTTTTTCTTAAGTTTTTCTAAATAAAAAAATGGAGTTCGACTTTGGT